>RJWM01000483.1:0-118115 GCA_004363535.1 Dasyprocta punctata | reverse complement strand
AGGGCGGAAGTCACCGACAGGAAGTACCGCCTGCAGCGGAGTCACGTGTCACGCAAAGATGGCTGCACCCTGTCGAATTGAGCAAAGGTTGCCATAAACCGTGGCATGGTGGAGGAAATACTCAGGAGGCGAGTCTAAGGTAATGGCATTCCGCAATAAGGTGAAGTAAATCTCTTGTGGTCAAGAGGACCGGGTAGTAACGCGCTGTTTTCTGACAAAGCAGGAATGAGATGGAGGAGGGAAGCTGGCACCGTGATGCACAGTAGCTCTTCCATTTCCACCCTGGAAGGGATGACCTTGTATTTAAAGTAAACCAATAGAACTCCTCGCGATTAGATTTAACCCCGGAGTTACTGCCCGTGTACAAGGTAATCTTGGCCAAGTTTAATTTTCGTAAAGTCCGTTGTACCCATCGCCTACCTATCTCACTGACCTACCTAAGTGTTACGTGAGCTAGCTGCAACCACTGACACCGCAACAAAAAACTTTTCGAAATTTCAAGTTTGTAGTAAAGATGTCTTTGGGTGTGGTTTTTTGAGACGGGGTCTCGCTACCTGTGTGCAGTAGTTGAAGCTATCTTAAACTATGTCGTCCAGGCTTGCCTTGAATTCGTGGCGATTCTCTTGCCTTAGCCTCCTGAGTACTGGAATTACAGGAATAGGTGGCACAGTCTTTGATCGAGGTTTATTACTAAAAACGGGGATACGATGTCCAGGGGGGCTGGCCAGTTAGGAGTTTTACTAAGTTAAGGGTAACTTTTAATAGAAACATCAAATAAATGATTTTCACAGAACTAAGAACCTCACCAATATGCATAGAACCTAAAAGTAGTGACAGCTTTGGGTTGGACATTTTAAGAAAATGATGTTTCTGATATGTCACGTACTTTATACTGAATTTGATTACATATATATACCTACCCCCACACACATACGAAAATAATGCAGTGCTTCAGGTATTGTGTCTACCTTGTTAGCCAGTGCCAATGCCCTAAAAAATTTGAGTCCCGGAAGCCTTAGTTTTTAATCCTGGGTAACAATCAGTTAATTTTTAAGTCTAGAAATAATGGAATTTTAGTGCATTCAACATTTTCCAAATGACTTCTATAAATAAAACAAGTATCCAATACATACTTGTTAGGGCTATAAACCAAGACAATAAAACCCTGGACTTTTTTAACTGTTACCTGGAAATCAGTTGTCTAATGAACTCAACTTTTAAGCTGAAATTCATTCATTAATTCCCCTCCTGACATTCACCCTATGTAGTAAAGAAATAAACAGACTACAAGGATCTATGCCACACCCAGTGTAACACTTGTTTCTATTAGGCCAGTCAAGCATGACTTTTTCTTACATTTCTAAATTTTTTCAGAAGACCTTCGTGTTACCCATAACTTAAAATATTTACTATTTGACCCCTTAGGAAAGTTTCCTGAGCCCTGCTCTCACATAGGTGTCCAATCTTTTGAATTTCCTGGGCCATGTACAGAATATACTGTAGTTTATGTAAGTAACAAAACTTCCTTTTAAAAATATTAAAGCATTTTAAGAGGACTACCAGCCTGAGCAACAGGTTGGACACACCTGCTAGGTAGAATAAACCCAGAAGTAAAATTGCCCAGTGTGTGTTCTCCCTAACAGATAATACCAACTTACTTTCCAAAGTGATTGTACCCATTTTAGGTACAATTTACACTTCCACTAACAGCATATGAGTGTTTTGGCTACCCTAAATACTTGCCAGTACTGTAAGTGAAACTGTCAGATTTTAAGTTTAGCTAACCTGTGGGTGCCTATTGGGATCTTATTATTGTATTTGCCCAATTATAGTGAAGTTGAGCATATTTTTGTATTTATTGGCTATTTGACTTTTCTGTAAGGTTCCTTTTCAGACCTTTTTATTAATTGTGCTATTACATTGCTTATTTATTTATTTTGATTTGTAGCTCTGTATATGTTCTGGGTGCTACCTACTTCATCACTTTCCAACATTTTCTCCCACACTAGTTTCTCCATTATTTCTGCTAATCAACACAAGTTCTGTTTTAGTACTCTTTTTATCAGTTTAGTGCTGTTGCACAATGTTCAACAAAGTGTTTTTAAGGATTATGAAAATACTCTTATTTCTTGGAAGGTTTCATGTGTTGCTTTTCATGTTCTGGTTTCACTTAAGAGTTTGGGGTATTTTTTGTTTTGTTTGCTTTGTTTTTGTGTATTCTACATATGAACCCTTTTTTTACAGATTATGAACCAAATCTGTACCTCTTGCAAAGTTGAATATGTTGTTCCTATACATATAATTATTGAAAGATAGTATTTTTATGTTTTTAAGGCTCAAGATGGAAAATCATAAACCAGATGATACTATCAAGGAAAACTTAATTGATATTATAGCCAGAAAAATTAAACAACTTCCAGAAACAGACAGGTAAGATGGCTTAATTAAAAAATCTTTTACCAAGCAGATTTCTATTAACTCAATTTTAGCTAAGTATAAGCAACATAAGATATCAAAGACAATGAATCTTTTTTCTTGCTTTGATGATGTCATATTTTGCCCAGCAATACATAGCTAATTTTGGAAGCTGAGGCAAGATCATGCCTTTGGACATACCTCATTGTATGATTCACTTTTTCTATTCAGCTTAGAGTAAAATGTAAATATCATAAACCCATTTCAATAAATGTAAATATCCTAAACTCATTTCATAACAAAACTTTAAATTTTAAATTCTTTTCACTGGGCATGGTGGTGCATGCCTATAATCCCAGCAGTCAGGAGGCTGCAGCAAGGGGATCACCCAGAATTAGAAGCCAACTTGGGCTATGTAGTAAGTACCTAGACTCAAAAAAAAAAAAAAAAAAAAAAACCTCAGTTCATTTCCATTTCTTGTTGTCTTCCTCAATTCCTGTCTATCGCTATGAGTACCTGTTGAAAACAGCATCATGACTAGTCAGGGAATGTGAGAGAAATAGAATCATGGCTAGAAATCTTAAGATTTTATTAAAAAGAAAAATACAGAAACATACTGATAACTGAAGACAATACAGGCAGTTGTAGTACTCTTCCACAAGTGTCCCTAGACCTCCTTGGAAAACAAAAAAAAAATTGTAACTAGGTTGTATTTAAAATGAAAATCTGAGATCCTTAGGATTAAAATGGGCCAGCCTGGGAGAAAGGGAGGGACAATTTCTCAAGCAGAGAATGGCAATATGTCTGGGCCAAAGAGTTTATCATATTTGAGGAACTAGTGTTAGGAAATTAAGAAGTACACATAAGAAAAAGAAGACTTTCAGAAAATGTGATACAGCTAGTTACATATTGGTTAACAACTGCTTTGAAGTTTATTATATTTGGTACTTGGTGCATTTTAGCATGAAAATTTTGTCCTAATACTTGTTTATTACTCTAACACAAGCTAGAACTTGTCGGTGTAAATTGCCTCATGATTTACTGCCCTTTGCAGTCAAAAAAATTTGTTGGCTATTCATCATTTTTGGACCAGGTCACATCTCCTGGAAGTGATTAATGACTAGTATCAAGGTAGCACTGTAATTTTTCTAATAAACATTCTAGCTTATTTTGGATTTAACATAGGATAGAAAAAAGACCAGTGGAAAAACAGCCAGTTATCCTGGTGAATACAGAGGGTAAGCGTGCTGATAGAGCAAAGATTTAAAATACATTTTGGACAAGATTTAAAACAAGATTAAAATACATTTTGGAAGTATACTCATCTTCAGTTGTGAAAATTGCACACATTTCAATTTTGCTGTTACTTACCATCTCAACACAGAGAACCTATAAACCAAGAACAAATTAAGAACTTGGTGAGATTCTAAAAGCTCTGTATATATCACTACACCACCACACACACTCTTTTAGCTGTTTTGTGGAAGTAAATAAATTTAAAAGCAGAAAGGCCTGTGTTTCCAAACCAGCAATACAGGGAAGACCCTAAAGACTGACACAAGGAATAGAGTATATGGCAGCAGCTTTGAAGAAAAGAAAGCAGGCTGCCACTGGGTCCATCAACAAATTGGAATAGTACTGGGAAGAGAGCTGGAACTGCAAAGTTAGAATTTCAAGATAAGGAAATTGCTTTCAAACACTGGCATGTGACAGTATCCATTATCCTTGTTCTTAATTTTTTTCTCTTCATTCTCCTTTTATCTTTTTAAGTTTGAATCCTCATCTCTTCTTGCATTATCAGATATGCTTAATAAAATTACTTGATATATTGAGTATGTAGGAACTTTATTAGCAAAAACTTCATTTTCTGTTCTAAGGAATAATTATATATACCTTTTAATTCATTGCTTTTGTTAACTTTGATCTCATACATCATGCCAAAAAGTCATGAGTTTCTTCTAGTTCTATAGAATTTGTCTGGAAAATTTGCAGTAATGATTTTGTGCTAAAGAAATTAACTAAAATTTTTAACTTTATCCAAGGAAATTAAAACCTCATTGGGAAACAATAAAAGTGTGCTTTTTAGGTTCCAGTTGTATTCTCTCAGCATTGGCTCCTATGACTAAAATAGGGATAGTACATATTTTACATGATTTTTAAGGATGCAATAAATATTTTAGAGGAAAAAGTTCAAGTTTCCCATGCCCTGAACCCCCAGAAAAACCACAGATCTTTCAGTCACATGGTTCTTTTTTTGATAATTCTCTTAAGTCCTCATCACTTTAAATATGTAAAGTACACACTAAGTTCTTAAACCTTTTTCTTAAACCATTTATTTTATATTTTTTATAGCTTATTTACATGTGTTTCTTCTCTAATAATAATACTGTTTTGAAAACTTGAAGGTAAAAGATAATTTTTGTGTTTTTAGCACCAGCTGTACTGCAGATCATAGGTTCTCCATGAGTGAAAGACAGCCCTCATGAATACCAAGTGACACGGAAGAAAAGTAACACCTTACACAATGTAGGAGGCTTAACTAGGCATTCCTAGGAAAGTTATTAAGATAGTGTAAACTACAGAAGTTATAAGAGGGTAGTTTGGCTAGTCATGAATAATAGATTTAAGAGGTAAACTGTGTTCCAGATGGTAAATAATGTGGTTAAAAAAAATAGGCTGAAAAGTTTGAATTGGAATCAATACTTTCAATACCCAGAATGAAACAATACATGGAGCCTAGGTTATATATTCCTACATATCTGGCTTAAAATCTCTTTATCTCCAACTGTCTCAAAACACCAATTTGTTGCTTATCAGTGGCTGTTGTAAAGTACCTAGGTTAGAATACCACTTAAATGTTAGTACTTCCCCAGTCTCCAAATCCTGACACTAAAACTTCAAGAAAGAGTAAAAGGAAACACATTAACTCCACAACACTTTCTGTGGCAGCTGTTACTGAAACTAAGTTGAACACAACCTTGTGTCTATTATCAAGCTGCTTATAGACAAGAGGAAGTCTGACATGTAAATCAATGGTTACAAGGTAGTATGACTTTATAATGTGTTGTGCTAAAAGGTAAACGTTGCCTATTATGGAAGCTCTGAAGAGAACCATCCAACTCACTCTTGGAAACTGCTTCCTGGTGCACGAAACGTGTAGCAAAGTGTATCATTGTATCCCGGAATGCTGACCAAATTCAGAATAAAAATCTGGATGTCAAACAGACTTAAGATTTTGATATTATGGAAGTATAAGGGGTAGATATGTTTAGTTATTCCCAAAGTTCTGTTAGGTCTATAACATTTGGTAGAATGTTTCTTTACACAGTAGAACCAAAAGTTTTTCTCACCCTCAGGAGTCTACTTGAACATGGATCGGCATATATTGGACTTAATGCTGCTTTCTGTGGTCTAATAGCAAACAGTCTTTTTCGGCGCACCTTGCATGTGACAAAGGCTCCTATAGCTGCTGGCTTACCAATGGCAGTAATCCCATTCTTGTCAGCAAATGCCTCTTACACAAGTTTTGTAAGTTTACCTCTGAGTACAGGTAAATTCTATTTCATTATCACCAAAGAGTTTACGTTGGTATATATTATTGGCAACATTAAGACTTTAGGTTTAATATCTAGTAGCTATGCTGTAATGCAGTGTTTGGGTAAAACTGAATTGCTAGCCTCACTGTTACATGGTAACTTAATTACTATTAGCAGGGTCCTACCAAGCAATTAAGAGGTGTATACACAGCATTTCTAAATACTTCTAATTTATTTTTCCCTCAGCACTCAGTAATGGATATTTGAAAAACTTAAGAAATTTTTTGAAAAGCTCACTGCAGCTTCCTGCCTTTTTGTTGTTGTTTTGTTAATTATGTTATAGAGAAGTCCCATAAAGGGGCAAAATATTTTATGGGAAAAGACTACGTAGAAAATCTCTTAATGCACTATGTGCTTACGTAAGATTTATCAAAACTTAACCATTTGTGCTGCTTCAAACATACCTGATCACACACCTACACACAAAATTTTTGACTAACACAAAAATATTACCATGGGAATTGAGGGCAGTCCATCTAAATTTTATTTTGTTAACAGCTGCTCTAAGTTTGATTAAATTATGGGTATTTTGTTTGGATTCCCATCATCAGGATAGAAAGAGCTTTTACAGTCAAGGAAAATCTGTTGCCCAGTAACTAAACCGAGTAAAGATATTAGCTCAGGTTTGCTGATACTAAACAAGAGCAGAAAGCTAGAAGCAGTCCAGACTTTGATTATACCCAAGGCCAGAACCAATTAGAGAATTTTTTTACTAAAATGTTTCAGATTTTCTTGGCAATTTTAGGTTACCCACACACATAAAACCTTTATTTTTTTGCTAGTGTTCAAACCTAGGGCCTTGCACATGCTGAGGGTGGTCTTTATGACTGAACTCTACTCCCACCCCCTAAATTGTGTCTTTGAATGTGACTTAACTGCATTTGCAGCATTATTGCCTAAAGATATCCGTAGTAAATGTAAGTGGATCTTGTATTTAAATCATGTTTGCTTACCTATGATGACCATAAATTACCAGAATTAATTTATTTCTTAGGTGATTTGAATTGTGAAACCTGTACCATGACACGGTCTGGACTGATTGGTTTAGTTTTTGGTGGTCTGTACCCTGTTTGCTTGGCTATACCTGTGAATGGTGCCTTAGCAGCCAGGTAAGATTCTGTTTTTTCATCATGACTGAAAACCTTTAATAATATATGTGACTCCACAGAAAACTTAGAATTTAAAACAACTTCTAAGGCAGTGAGGGTGAACCTTTTAGAGCTTTCAATGGTAACAAACAGCCCACTGTAGCAAACATGCCATAGAATCACCACCATTGTAAGGCAGCTGACCAATGTTACTTTTTTGATTAGAAGTTTAAAAGCCTTTTTTATTATAAGTAAACAATTCTTCTCAAGAATTAAAAACAGTTCTAGAACCATATCATACTGGGCCTCTTAAGAGTGTAGTTTAAATCACTATTAATTTACATACTGAATGCTTGCTACAAAACTACAAACAATACTAGGCCTAGTGCATAAGCTGTATTATATATAGATTTTCTGAGTCTGAGCACTTGCATTAAAGCAAATTTCCATCAGAAAATGTCTAGCTATACGCCTCCTGCTAGAAAATAATTGTGATTATTCTGTTGAATTCTTATACCAGTAAACTATGCTGTGTGATCCTCCAGAGGTAAGCTGGAGAAGGGTGCACTAAAACCCCAGAACTAATAGACATTGAACTGAGTAACACTACTTTGAACTTTAGCTAGTTTTATCCTAAGATTTCTAGGATAAATACATATTGTACATAAGTTCATCACTTGATATAACAGTCTTTTCTAGTGAAATCTCAATGTTTGCTTACAGGTATCAATCAACCCTGCTACCAGAAAAAGGAAACATCTTAACATACTGGATTAGAGTATCCAAGCCTGTCTTTAGAAAGATGTTATTTCCCCTTTTACTTCAGACTGTGTTTGCAGCATACCTTGGATCTAGACAATATAAACTACTTATAAAGGCGCTTCAGTTACCTGAACCGGGCCTCGAAATTCACTGATTTTTAACCACATATGTATGCAAAAATAAAACAGTGCAAAATTAACCTGTCTCTAATGTGAAAAATAAACATACACTTATAATTTAGCACATG
Organism: Dasyprocta punctata; assembly: GCA_004363535.1. Lineage (NCBI taxonomy): Eukaryota > Metazoa > Chordata > Mammalia > Rodentia > Dasyproctidae > Dasyprocta > Dasyprocta punctata. The sequence continues at coordinate 110,007 of RJWM01000483.1, read as the reverse complement.
AGATACAAGACTACATAGGGCAACAAAAGGCTAAATCTCAGTAAAAACTACTCACTTAAACAAGTAAAGACAGGGTTTGTTCTCTGTGGGAAAGTGCTTGCCTGGCATGCATGAGGCCCTGGGGTTTAATCTGTAGCACTGTGCCACAAAAAAAAGCATGTAATTTCACTATAGTTTGCTCAACATCGTCTTTTCCACCTTGTTTGTGCCACTCTGCTTTAGGCATTGAGTTTGGTCTGTAACACAAAAGGAAAAAACTAACCATAGGGCTGTCTTCACTGACAACTTCACAAAGCCAGACAGAAAGGAAAGATTGGCAATACAGCAAATTTACATATGCATCATTTTCTCAGTTCAGGGTTTACATAGGATCGTTAATCCACAAAATCCTGGAATATATTTAATAACTTTCCTCACAAGCAATCAACCCAATGTATATCCTTGCAAAACTCTAGTTTTATAAGATTTAGTCTCATTTAAAGGTTCCACATATTTGGGGATAGTACTTTAGAATCACAAGACTTGAACCTTTTTTTCAGTGTATGATGCTAGGCACTAACATCTGGGTACTAAATGCTTAGTGCCCTCACTGGTAACCTCACTGAACAGCACCTGACAAATTAAGCGCTAATAGCCACATCGCGTGTTCGTTTTACTTCCTAAAATATACTATGGATTAATTTCTTTAGATCATTTAAACTTTTGAAGTGATCTGCTATATCCTTTCTAAACATTTCTCATCCTAGTTCTTTTCTGTAACAGCGTCTAAATCAGCCTTGTCCAACAGAACTTTCTGTGACAGAAATGTTTTGTAGCTAGTCAGTGTTAGCCACTAGCAACACAGGTTTTGAGCAACTGCAATGAGGGTACACAGCTACACTATCAGACAGTGCACTGGTCTAGAAAAAGTCACCACAAAAGTACAAAGCAAAATCTTAAGTGTCATCCTAGATCATATTCTGAATTCATCTTACCTAATCCTCAAATACTGTAATTTTATCTTGAGTAATATTATGCTGTAAATATATTCTATAAAGCAGAATTTTAAAAAGGCAGCTTTGTGAAACAGGCTTTTTGCCTGGTTAGAGAAAAAAAGCAGTGCTGCCAGATTTAAAATAAATTAACAAATTTTCAGTTTTTCTGAAAACAAAAGATTGATATTTTTCAACAGGCACATAACATGTATTTTCTACACTATTGTGTGCATAAAGAAATATTCCAAAAGATTCACTGTAGATATCCTCTAATTTATAGTTATGGGTGATTTTTTTCTTGCTTTACTTGCAATTTCCCAATTTTTCTATAGTAAATGTGTTGGCTTTTGCAACTAAGGAAAAAGGAAATATGCAATCTTAAGATACCAAAATAAAGGTTGATACAGCATTGTCCATTTTAGCTACATTCTATTGAGTTCTATTTATCATATTTTTAAAAATCCCTTCAAAAATAAATTCAAATTACTGATTTGAACTCCTTAAGAATACATAATAATACAATCAACTTAGATTAACTGAAAACCCAATGGTATAACTAAGCTTTTTTTTTGTGGCACCAGGGATCGAACTCAACCTCGCACCTACCAGAGAGGTGCTTAAGCCACTGAACCAAACTCCTGGCCCTAGTTTTTTGAGGTAGGGTTGCACTATGTAGCTCAGGCTGGCCTTGCACTCATATTGTAGCCCAAGCCAGCCTCGAACTCAAAAGGCTCCTCCTACCTCAGCCTCCCAAGTGCTGGGATTAAAGGTGTGCACCACCACGCCCGGCTAACTAAGCTGTTTGAAATAGTCCCAAAATATTTACTCCCTAGCATACCATCTGTAAATGGGTATAAGCATTATTTCTGTAGCTAAGATTTATAACATCTGTTCTCTGCTACATGTTTCTTAAATTATCTTTTCAAATTCATAGAAATGGGCAACTTAAGCAATAAATCAGCTTCAGTCTGTTTACTATCAATCTACCAAAATTTTTTTGTCAGAAGGTAGATCTATGACACTATAAACCTGCTTTGAGCTGCATTACAACTCATTCATTTATAACTAAGACCTAGACCTAAAGAACACTGCCTCAGTCAGGAAAATAATTTTTAATATTTCAGTTGTCACAGTAGACATACCCAATCTTTTACAGTTCACTTTGTATAGTTATTTAAGGGTTTTTTTTTAAAGGGTTCATATTGTTTAAAGGGTTCATATTGTAATTGAGATAGTAATATATTTTGCTATTCCAAAATTGTAGTACACTAAAAGCAGAGGGGTCTAGGGAATTGCCCTCTGTGGGAATACATGGAAGAGAATCCGCAAGTACATTCTGGGCTACTAATAAAATTCAAATTGTTAAAATTACAGGATTACACAATGTTCCAAACATAAGTAGTACCTAGATTTTTTAATTAGGTCCTGTGAAAACTGAGCAAAATATTTTCAAGTAATTTTAGGTTAACAAAAATTACAGGGTATAACAGAGTGGCTGAAAGAATGCTGAGCCTACAGATAAAGGTATTCAAATTCAAATACATGAAAAGTGTGCTAGCCAAACAAAATGCTCTTGAATATTTCTAATGGAAGATCTGACTTAGGTGGTAACTCAATTAAAAAAAGGTAAAAAAACAAACATTTAGAATGGCCTCAAAGTTTGTATTCATAATTTGGGAAAAAAGTAAACACAAATACCTTACTACCTATTCAAGACTAACATAAATTTAGCTTAAAAATTAGATTACATTAGTGAGATCTTAATCTATACCTTCAAAATGCTCAAGTAGATAACCACATATTGAAAAGACAATCACTATCTATCCTGTCAATAGTAGGTCTTTGTGATCTTCAAAAGTATAGTGGTAGAATTGGCTGTATTGTTGATGCATCAGCTACTTAAGTATAAGCTAGTGGGGGATGCTCTTTGCTGCCTGGCTTTACAGGCACTGAATATATTCGGATTACAAAAAACTGAGTGGACTTTTAATTTTGATTACCATATAAGACCAACTGTATAGTTATTGTGAAATAACAGCCCATCTCTACACTCCCTTTTCTATCTACACACTTCCCAGGCAAGTCAGTAAAATAAAATGACTTACTCTAGACCAGGGAAAAAAATATTAACATCCAACAAAAATGAAATAATCCAAAGTTTTGAGATTTTTTTCATACTTGTAATAAAGCAGAAAAAAAAGTTTCTATAAAACCACCATATTCCATGAAAAAAGCCACTCCCATCATCTAACATACCAAGGTCCTTATGTAACACTACAGAAACTTTAATATAGAAATCAGTACACCATTAACCTCAAAGTCAATTATTCAGATGCCTCAGGATCTACACAGCCTAGTGTTAACCTAAACTGTAATTAACTACTTATACATTTTACCGTAATCAACTTTTTCAAAGGATGTAGACAAATCAATGCATCTTCTGAAAGACTGTTCTTTATAGTTAAGGACTTTACATTAACTTTTATATTCTCAGCAAGGTGTCTGTCTGTCCTCCAAATTAGCTTTTATTTCCAGGAAATAAATACAAACTCGTAATATGCTTTGTGATCACTGATGGCCTATTTATGTAACTCTAGTCCACTAAATGTAATTCCATAGAATGTGCTCTTGATTATGTCAAGAATCTATTATTTCTTGATGAAATACTATAATTCTCTTCTCCATTGGTCACAAGTTTTAAAAGATATGCAAAGAACTGAGTATCACTCCCATGAAAAAAAGGTGTAATTTTGTTCCAAAAATTAACTTAAGTTTCATGTATTTCTATTAAGTCTTTCAAGCAATCCAGAGAATCTTTTCATATCTCCATTTCTGGAAAGTGAAATCAATATAGAAGTAATTTGGGAACTTGAAAAATGGCATTCATATTTTTCAGCAGATGCCAAATTTTTGACCGACATGGCTCCCACAATTACTTTGTTACCATCAGTCCAGTCAGTTAACAGGTTGTAGGAAAAGATTCGTTTTTGCAGATACTGCTAAGCTGTTCAAAGAGAAGAGAGAGAAATTAATTTAGTGATTATAAAATGAACAAATATTTAAAATACTTCGAACACTTTGTTGGATATATCAGAGGAGTGACTATATTTTTTTAAAAGTGTTACTTTTTAATTAACCCTGCTCAAGGAAGTGCAGAAACAGTTAATTGGTATGAAATAGTAGGTCAACATGTTGTGTTAGTTCAATTAATGTATGAATTCCTGCCACCATAGGAAGACAAGTATTAAAAAAGCTGTGTTTTTAGTTCTGTGTCATTTAACCAAAGAGGCACAATAACCTAAAAGAAAAAGTTCCCCCAAATACTGTATTGTTTTCGATTGTTAAGTAGAATCAAACCTGTAAATTTCAAAACAATCTACTTCATATTCCAGAAATCTCTTAATCTAAATACTAATCATTTAGAACACACTTTTCTAAAAATAGTAAGACAACAGTTTCATATTAATCATAACTTTTTTAATTAACAAGTAGTGAGTAGGACACTTTAAAGATTCTGTTTACCACATACTGAAATAAACATCTGTTGTAAATTCAGAAACCCAAACATTTACAGTAAAATGTGCTAACACATAAATATGACCAGATCAGCCTCTGATAGGTCCTAGGTACATGCAATTACCATGTAAAAACAAGACCATGAGTTGATGTAAAAAATGACAAAATCACTAAGTCACCAAAACTAGAAAAGAAATAATGAAATGGAAACTGAGAGAAGACAGTTAATAAAACAAGGAACCTAACAAAGCAGCTTTAAAAACAGGTCATAATCTTACCATTTTCAAAAGTTCTTAAATCATCTATTTCCCCAAATTGCCATTTATAAAATGACGTTCTAAAATCTACACTTGGAATTTCAAAACATTCCAATTCAGAAAGCTTTGACTACAGTTTCTCCTTAGCCTTGAAATTTAAATAATGCAGGAAAAGCATTGATATTAGGAAGAAAATATTCTAAGGGAATGGTACTATTTTTAGATAAATGAACTTACTGCTTCCAGACCTTTTTAAGACCCACAGCATTAACAACAGTAATTTTTCCTATTTTCACCCATTATTTTCCAATGTCATATTAGAGATGAATAAATTCTTTGAGCCCATAACTGAAAGATCAACAAACCCGGTTTTATTATGACACCATATTTTTGTCATTGGTACTGCACAAAATTATATACAAAGAAATATATACAAAAATGTTCAAGTATTAGTTAAATTTCAATTCAAGGCTTCTGTTTCAAAAAGCTACATTTAACATATTTCATAAAGATAGCACAAATTAGTCATTTCAAATAATTCTTCCAACTACTTTTGGTTTTTATATGTATATATATATATATAATTCAGTAGGCACTAAAAATCCATGCAGCTGCATTGTGAGGGGCTTTTTCTTGCCCTTAGGTATAAGAGAGTTCATCACTCCAGGTTGTGAGTTTGACTATTACCCATTCATGCTCAAGTGCAGTAGATGATTTCACAAAATATGCTGTGATGCACTGGAAACCAGAGACCAATTTAGGTCTCAAGTCATATTATCTAGCAACGAAACATTTACAGTTGTGCAAGAACAAGGATTCCATTTCCATAATCAAACAACAACAAAATAAAACATCTTATGTGTAAGATAACTTAGATCTTTGGACAGCTGGGAAATACTTTTCAATTACGAACATTTTAAAAATAAAAGACAGCAGAAGCCCTGATATTACCTCTTTTTCCTCATTTCTTATACTACCTTTTAAAATAAAGCAGGAAATGTGGCCAGCAGCTGGTCCCGTCTCTTCTGCCCCAACAGCTGTATCCACTTTAGCACAAAGAAAAACAAGGATGCTAAATACGTATATACTTTATCAAACAGTGATGTTTCACAAAGAATTTCTCAATGCCCCTTACAATGAAGGACATTATGATTTATACAAATGGACACTAGATAAAAGTACTGCAAGGGAAAAGTATGTTCTGTTTTTGGAAAAAATAACATCAGTCACTCCATTAAGTGGCCAGAACCACTCAAATTAAGAAAAGTATTTTTAAATAGGGAACATACATTTAAAATTCAGTAAGATTCTTTGTGAAGCCTCACTTTACACGTTTTCATTCACATTTCACAATCTTCAGTATCTAATCATACATACATAAATTTAACCTATAATGTCAATACAACATAAAAAAGTGTCCAACAATTTATACTGAGTGATAGGGTAATCACTGTGCTGGTCCTCAAGGAAACATTTCATTAGCCATTCTTATTCTTCCTCCAATTAACTAAAACACAAGAGTCTGATAGGTAAATTTGCAATTTTTCTAATGGTGAGATATTAAAATCTGTTACTCTGAAGAAATTGTGTTTTTGTATCTTCTACTGAAAACTAAAAAGCATTCTTGAATAGTTAAGAGATTTCTGTCATCTCCAGCAAAATAACTGTTACATTTTGCATGCCTCAAATACTCATTGTCAACCTCTGAAAAGTTGCTCTAAAACTGGAATTCCAATTTGCACCTTGTACAACTCGGAACTTCCATTCAACTTCACCTGTTTCACTGTCTCCAAACTGTATCGCTATAAGCAGGTTTCAGTGTACAGTTGGAACCGATGTCATCCAAGGCCATGTCCACACTGGGTACAGAAGAGCTAGGTACACGCAAGTCTGAACAAGGGGACACATTAACAGCTATTTCAACCAGAAGAAGCATCTTAAATACATTATTGACCAGCACAAGTCTGTTTCCAGGGTGGACAGGGCCCAAATTAAGATTCCCCTCCCCCATCTTTCAAAAAAGAAAACAAAACAAAAAAATCACACACACACACAAATTGAGATGTTGCCCATTAAAGTAGACTAAGCAGCAGAGCATGAGCGTTACGTGAAGAGATGGATCCTTACCAGGTTGTGAGGCGGGAACGACTGTTCTGTAACCCCTACAACGGAGCCTGGCAGGAAGGAAATCACCTAAAAAAGAAACTGTCAGAGAGATTTAATAGTCACAGGTTATCATTAGGAGTTGGTTACAGTGTCACATTCATGCTTTTAGCTAAACACTTAAAGATTCAATATTACTTTTTTCCTCCTCTGAAATGTGTCCAGTGAAGATGTCCCACTAAAGTGTTTTACATGGTGTATGGGAGTTGAGAGGGGTAAACGCGGATAAAGAGCAGATTACTTGACCCTACATTTTAAGAGACGACGACGCCTTCCGAGCGCACGCCGAGCAGAACTCCACCGACACCTTATCCTTGTCCACATGAAGACACACTCCTCCTGCCGACTCGTCCTCTTCCAGCAGGTCCTGCTGCTGCTTTCCTACAGGTAGGGCGTAGTCATGGTCACCGGCGGGCGAGTCTCTGAAGAGTGAGGTGGTCAGCCGCAGTCCCACGCCGCTCAGCCGGCTCAGCAGGCGAGCCAGTCCAGTCTCGTTGGCTAGGACTGCCCGTAGGTAGCGACTCTCCTCCTGCAGTGCCTGGACACGCCTGCCCAGCTCCCGATTCTCGGCCCGCAGCTCCTGGTTCTCGGCTGCCAGACCCCGAACTCGACTCTCCAGACCCATCACATATTCTTTCTTCTTCAGCCGATTAAGTCGGGCCGCGGCCGCCGCCGCCTTCCGGGGACTCTTTGTCGACGCCTGATTGCTGTCGTTGCCGCTGCCGCCACCGCTGCCTCCTCCGGCAGACTTTCTCCGCCTCTTTTCCCCGCTGCCACTGTCACTGCCGCTGCCGCAGCCTCCGATACCGTTTAATAGCCTCTGCAGCAGGTCAGAAAAGCGTTGCATCTCAGCCGCCGCGGCCTCGTCGTCGTCGTCCCCTCTCCAAAGGCCGCCGCTATCCGAGCCGCCGCCGGACGAGGAGAGAGGCCCCGGCGAGCTGAGCCCGGGCTCCAAGTGCCAGTCCGGCTGCCGAGGGTCCAGCAGATCGGCCAGTTCCAGCCCAGACAGAAAGTCCATGTCCTCCGTCTCCTCCCCGGGGACGCTGGCGATCGCCTCTTCCTCCATCTCCTCAGGCGAGGGCGCGCGCACAGCCACGCCGCCGCGCCCCCCCCTCCTGGCCTCCGCCTCGCCCTCGTCGCAGCGCGGCTGCTGGCGACCTGGAGAGCCGGCAGCTGCCGCGTCCTCCTCCCCCGCCGCTGCGGTGGTCCGGTCCGGGGGCAGCGAGCAGGGGGCAGCCGGCGCCGGGCTCTCGCTGCGGGGCGGGGACTCGCGGCCTGAGGCTGCCAGCAGCTGGGTCAGGCTGTGCCTCATGGAGCCCGGCTGCGGGCCCAGGCAGGCCCCGGCCCCAAAGACTGGGCCTCGCGGGCCCCAGGAACCCCAGGCCCCAGCGCGGGTGGCCGGGGCGCAGGTCGGCCGAAACGAAAAGCGGGGAAAGGACTGAGCCGCCTAGCTCTGCTGGTCGACCCCCCGCGCCAGAGCGCGGGGGAGTGATAGAAGAACACAACGGCTAAGCCCAGCGATGACTCGACCGCGCCGCCCAGACAACGGCCGAGCCGGAAGTTAGTAGCTCTAGCGATCCCGCCCACCGCATTTCGCGCTCCAACAAGCTGAGGTATCGCGAGAGTTCATAGTGCTTTGGAACAGCTTTAATTCCAGCTTTCTGGTGATGTCATAGTAACAGCGGCAAGCACAATAAACCCCAGATTAAGCACCCCCCCACCTAGTTCGTTAATGCTACCTTATACAAGTTCAACGTTTTGCCTTATTTTACTCGTCTTTGTATGAATCTTTGTGAATGCTTCTTTTGCTGAACATTCCTAAATTGCAGATTACACACACTAAAGTATTTCCGTATGTGTCTCTAAAAATAACATACTCCTTCATAATCAAATGCTATTATCAAGTACTGAGAAAATTAGCATTTACTAATATTGTGTAATTCCCTGGGCTATATTCAGATGTTCTCAGTTGTTCTCAAAATCTTTTTGAGTGTACCTTACTGCATTTGTTTTGGGTCTGGGGTTTGCTTTGCATTTCTCAAACTAGAATGATTACCTTCACCTTTTAATTTTTCTTCATACTGAAATTTTGAAGAGACCAAGGCAGCTAAGAATACACCATATTCTGAATTTGTTTGTTTTAAACCGATGTTTTCAAAAATCTTACTTTGCTAGCTCCACGAGGATTTGAGATTTGCAGCATTTATAAGTACATTAATATGCAATGTATTACTATGAAACAATGCAATTCATGTGTTTAAAAAGTCCAGTAAGAACGTAGATGAAATAGGGAGTAAGGATTTCGGAAAGAAAAAAATGTTAGCATCCAAATACAATGGACACAATATCTTACACAATTATTCTAGTTAAGCACAAGATATATTAAACTTCCTGGTACTCCAAACAAAATAAGAGAGAAACGAACTTTCCTTTTTTCACGTGTAACATGTATATGAATTCTTTAACCACTGTTCTAGTTTTTAGATGTTAAACGTCTCTATTGGATACTGAATAGTGTAGCAGATAACTTAAATAATAGCTGCTTTTGTGTTGCTGTCTCTTAAGAGCTGGAATACAACTTCCAGGAAAGCTGGACACTGAAAGATGCCAAATATTCAGACACGTGCTTGGCACAGCATAAGCTTCAATAAATATTTGTTACATGAATGAATGAATGAATGAAGTCTACAGTTTTTGGATGAAGGCATAGCTCAACCTGAAAGAAAGTCCTGCAAGGGGGAAAATAATAAGACTTATGGCATCTAAAAGAATAAATGAAAGGCTTCCATTTCCTTCTCAAACTTCGCATTAGGAAAGCTTTTGCTCAAGTAAAATGGCAAGGTGATATACGTACTCTGTTCTGCCTTGAATACAGATATTTTTCATACTCAATAAACTCAACTAACTGCATTTTCTCCATAGGCAAAACAACATCATGGATTGGTTTGCTATTTTTCCTATATTATAAACTTTTAGTTTAAGTATACATGGCTTAAAAGCCTCTCCAGTTTAAGAGAAATGCAGAAAACTGAAAGGTAAATTTTTAAAATGGTGTCTCAAAGGAGAAAAAACTGCTGAAGCAAGAGTAAATCTGAATAAAATATTCCTCCTCCACCTCACTCTTCCTCTTTTCTTTTCCTCCTTCTGTTCATTCTCTCCTTCATAGGTGCTTCATCTTTCTTTTTCTGGTTATAATGATCATTGCAAAAAACTTAGATTGTGCAAAAATGAATAATTAGTTATTATCCATAACCTACCTCAAGTAACCCTTATTAAAAGGTTAGTGTATGAGTTTTTCTACGTATAGACACACATTGTTTTATTTTATTTCTTTGAAGTTTCATTTGCAATGAACAAATTGTGGACATTTCCACATGAATAAATACAGATCTGTGTGTGTATTTTGTTGTTCTTTGTTTTGTTCTTCTGATAGGCTCTTGTTGTGTATAACTCAGACTGGTCTTGAACTTTGCCATGCTGTCCAGACCAACCTAAAACGTATTTTCCTTCTGCTTCATCCTCCAGAGTGCTGGGATTACAGTCATGCACTACCATGTCCACTTCCACTTGTACATTTTTAATGGTTATCTAGAATTACATTTCATGAACTTCCCAACTTTTTTTCAATCAGTTCTTCATTTATAATATTTAGGTTGCATTAAATTTTTCACTATTAAAAACTATAGTATAATTTTGTGCAAAATCTTAATTCACTTTTACTTTCCTGGGATAAAGTAATAAAAGTAGAATTTTTATATGTAGACTGTTATTATCTCTCACCAAAGATGTAGAACTGTATTTAGTTTCTCACCTACCTACTCAGTGATGGTGGATTTATTCTCTTTAAATGTTTCCATCTAAAAATAAAAATATTTTTTGTAAATTCGTGTTTCTTTTGTTTGGGAAAATAGAGTGATTTCCACATGATCAATTCACTTTCTGATGTGAATGGCATTTTTGTATCTCTACTTTTTTTTTTTTTGAAAAGGAAAGTATTTTTTTAAGAAGATATTTTGCCTTATTCCTTCTTGATTTACCAGAACTCTTTTCATTATAAGGAAAACATCCAAAACTTTTTACCCATTTTACTATTTACTGGAAGTGGTATATTAAAGTTGCTAGTTTTAATAGACAATCATTTCTAAATAGTTAACATATCAAAATTACCTTCATGGCTTCTAGCTTGGTTTTAAATTATTTAAAGTCTTATTAACCTAAAGAGTACTAATATTTTTCTATATTTATAACACTTTCTATATTTTTATCACAGCATACAGCTATACTCCAAGTCTTTAGAGAAAAGAAGCTAATAAGGGAGTATAAGAACTCTGTGAGCTTCACTAGTTTTATTGTGAAACTAAAAGTATATAACCCTGTACACTGTAGAGGCACAGCTCCCCATAGTCAAATAAAGATTATGCAAAACTTGATCCATCTCAAACATTTTTCTTAAACTGCATTTATCTAGAATTGCAAGACAAACCTTAGGAAAAAAGGATTTATTCAAGCATTTTACACACACACACACACACAGAGTCTACTTTGAATTAGATCTTATAATAGGCCATTATAGATATAATGATGATCAAAGTTGAAAAGGTTTTTATAGAGCCAATGTCATAGTGGAAAAAAAAACCAATAAAATGAATAAGAAAATATTAACTAACAAAAAAAATCTATACAGAGAAAAATTTCTTTTTGTGTGTGCATTTTGTTTTGTTTTGTTTTGTTTGGGGGAAGAGTCACTTTTCATACTGGCCTTGAACTCACAGTGATCGTGCTGCCTCAGCCTCCCAAGTGTTGGGATTACAGGCATGGACCACCATGTCCTGCCTATGCAGATTTAGAAACAAATCTATGATTCTTTTAGATTGAATGGTCAATGGGGAATTTGAGGTGAAAATCTTTAAACTGAAATCCTAATCTCCAATTCTGCCTTCAAATGGAGACAAAGTGGTTGAAAGAGTGGGCAAGAAGAGAAATTATGTGAGATGTCTTAGTATATATGTTATCTGCGACTGAATTAATTCTATGTTTACAAATACACAGCATTGTATTGGAACTCTGAAAAAGAAAAACCATGTTTCTAGGCAGCATATAATACAAATATAAACTAATTGAGGGTCATCGATATTTTTTCTCTTTAGCTTTCTTTGCTTTTCCTTGATGTATATAACAGTTTTTCTCCATATAAGATTTTAAATTCTTTAACCATAGATTTTTTTTCTACCCCAGAAGAGCATCATCTCACTCCCTGAAAAATATACAGTACATTTTTCAATTGAGACACCAGAAGACAGTGCCTCATAGTGTAAACATATTGATGGATTAGGGGAAATGTTGTCATTTGAGATTGACAGAAAGGGTAAATTGTTATGAATTAAATTGTGCCCCCTCAAGAGAAGATCATCAAAGAGAGCATAATCTTACCAACACCTTGATTCCTGAATCTTAACCTACAGAACTATGACAATGTATTTCAGTTGTTTTAAACTACCTAAGTTTGGGTAATTTTTTTTTTTAATTTCAAAATAAGATTGTGGGAGAGTAGCATTGGTTAGTGCATTGCGTATTGTTATTTTCAAAGCAGATGCTCCTATTACAAGCTATAGGCATGAAAAACTGATCAAACAATTTAGGCACACACCTTTCTTTTCAATGAACTAATATCAATTAGCAGTATATCCAACATTTTCGTGTATATACACATATACGTATATGTATATATATATGTACATGTAAATATGTATATACATATATATATACATATATGTATATATATATGTATATGTATATATTTTTTCCTTTTCCCTTCCTTCGGTTTTTTGGTACTTTGTTTCAGCAGCCACACAGAAAATTTGAAGAGATGAGGAGAGGTTGACCAAATATGCTGTCATTGGTTTAAATTGATATTTTCAATTTGACTTTAACATTAAAGGACCTTTATTTAACTTTTTTTAGTATCTGCATTTACACTCTGAAAGCATTTTCCCTTAGCAATATTAACATAATTATTTTTGCTTTTGTCTAATATCTAAAAAGCATACTACCAACATTACCACTAATAAAATGAAGGAAATTTCCTAAGATTTCTTTGTAGTTCTACTTATCCTCAAAATATATTCAATTAAGGATATTCATTGAAAATAACTGCTCCCTAAAGTTGTTTGAAGAATTCTTTTCTCTGTATGGTTACACCAATGTGAAATTCATGTGAGGCCCTGCTCATCCAGTTACTGAAGGTTTTAGCCTTCTGGTTTACTCTATCCAACTATACCTTTTTAAAGGTCAACCGGTAAATGACAGTCAAGGTTTGAACCCAGGCAGTCTGATCCCAGTGTGGCCTTCCACTCTGCACTGACATTCCAGTTAGCTTGATGATCGTAGACCTACGTTTCTGAAGGGCCCCATGGGAGCATTTGTGCAGGATGGAAGGGAGAGGATTGAGTCAGATTATGAAGGCTCAGACTTCTGGCAGAGATTAATGTGAATATGGATGTGAATATAATGGGATTAATCTGGCTAGAGAATCTCCTGCCTTAATCTCTTGTGACAGCTCGTTCTGCAGCCTTAAATGTACAGCCCTTAGAAAGGCAGCTTCCTTACCTAGGAACAGGAGGTGCTGTGAAGACTTCTAGGCTATGCTCTCATGCTTTCTTCTTCTCTTGGACAACTGTAACATACGCTTTAGACTTTAGCTTAAATATCCTTCTAGGAAAGCTTTCTGTAATGTCTTCTACATTAGGTTTGGGAACTCTGTATATATTTTCATGTCCCCTAATTTTGAGCATTTTTCTTATCCACTAAGATGGAAAATTCAGAGAGAATTATGTTTTTATCTTGTTCAGATTGTATCCCAGCACTTAAAATATCACCTCCCCAATAAAAGACTCTCAACAAATATTTGTTGAATGAATGTTATTTATTAAAGAAATGAGTAAAGAGTTAAGATAGAATGATTCAAATGGCTTGGACTGTCCTGCTGCTACCATCCTTTGTCTGTTAGTACAAAACAAAGAATTATCCAAAGCACACTCAACAAAGGCAGAGTATATGAGAAAATAGGCTTTCTAAAATCTAAGATTTATACGAACATATGAAAGTCCATGAGATAAGCTAACAATATAAATCTCTAAATGTAAGAGGAAAAATATTAATCATTGGGAAGTACACTTTAGGGCAGATCAAGATATCATCACTAGCTGTATGTTGTTGCACATTTGTGAAAGCAGCAGCTTCCAGCTGAATGGCCTGACCCAGATCTGTCAGGCTATATTTGGCTTTATCCGAAACACATCTAACCTACCTAGATCCTGGAGAGGAAAAATCCGCAGGCTTTTGAGACACATACAAAGAAATAGAGTTTACTGGGAAGTTAAACAGATATGTGGAAGATTTTTTGTGTGTTTTTAATTTTACTATTTTTGAATAAGTGAGTCTTACAGTCAAACATCAAATTATATAAAAGTGGTACATAATAAGTAGTTTCCTTCCAATGACTAATTTTGATCACCTTATTCCCTATACCTCACCATATCAGTAGTAACCACTTTCAATAGTGTTTTTCCCAGTGCGTGTTTAAACATATAGAAGGAAATATACTTCTTTTTCCCTTCTTTTCCTCTCGCTGTTACATAAAAGAAAGCATATATCATAAATATAGTTCCACTGGTTTTTAAAAACATATACTGTATCCTGAAGATACTTTTATATCAATACACAAAAAGTTTGTTTTCTTTCACAGTTGCATTGTATTTCAAAGAGTAAAGGATCCATGATTTAGCTAATCTGTTCCCTTTCAATGATATATAAGCTGTTTTCAATCTTTTGATATTACAAATGATATGATGAATAATTTTGTGTTAGTCAACTTGGCATCACTATAACAAATATCTGAGATAATCAACTTATAAAGAGAAAAGGTTTATTTTGGCTCACAGTTTTGGAGGTCTCAATCCATGAATGTTGGCTCTATTGTATTTGGGCAAAGCAGCACTTTATGGCAAGGACATGTAGAAGAATAAAACCATTCATGGTCAGAGAGCAAAAGAAGAAAGGATTAGAGTTTCACGACTTCAAAAACATGCCCCCAAAGACACCCTGTTCATCCCCACATCTTAAAGGCTCCATTACCCCACAGTAGCAACACTCTAGACATCAAACCTTAGCATATGGGTCTATGGGGAACATTGAAGAGCCAAAAAATTAAATGCGAAAGGAAAAATTATTTTAGACTAATATAAAAAGTGTGAATTTGAGCATTAAGTAGGAACAGTCCAGCAACTACCAAAGGCAGAAGTACCTTTGTCTACCTGGAAAGTGAGGAGGTTGTCAGGTAAATGTGATAAGTGACCAAGCAAACTTTTGCAAGGGAAAGTTTTTTCTTGAATTAGTTTTGTCCACATGCGATTTAAAAGTTTAGAAGAGAACAGCATCAAGTAAAGCGACTCATGTATATAGACCCAAACCTGTAAGTTTAATGTTTTTAATCTTTGGAAAACAGCATTATTTGTCCATAGATAGAGCATAATTAAAAAGTACGCTCTTGCCTACTCCCTCAGAGTCTAATGACTTTTCAAAACATGTGATTGAAGATACAAAGATGCTACTACCTGATAAGGATCTGGCAATCTAAGTAAATATAGTGCAGCAGGCATTGTGGGAGGCTCACTGAATATCCATCCCGCTTCGTCCCTACTGGCAGTGGTCTACTTTTCTCAGGTAATCCCTTCTGTTATGTAGCATAGACTGCCCTCATTCCTGTCCCAGGCATAGATCATAATTGCTCTACATCAATAATAGAAACAGGCACTATGAAGATGCTTGGCTGGGTACTTCAAGATGACTCAATTGTGACCACTTGACACTGGAAAGCAAGCCATCTGATTTGGCATGGTAGGCTTTTAAGATAGCAGTTGCAACTGTGGTCCTCTTTCTTTTGTGGGCCAATAGGTGGGATCTCAAGTGTCTGCTGTATTTTTTTGGTCTAGTCATATGAAGGAGGGAAGAATCATTCCAGTCCTGAACCACCCACAGCTACTCCACACCTGTGGGTCATGAAGGCCAAGTACTCCTTTAAATGATGCTCTTTAAATAATAATTAAAGTTTAACTGCGGTACAATGGAATTGAGAGACAGATTTTCTATTAAAACTGTCTCTACTAAAAGCAAATTAACTTGAATTCATTTCCAGTAACACAGTGAGTATTCTGAAAACATTAGTTCACTTTTCCAATAGCTCTCAAGAGCTCATAATTTTTAGAACCAGAGGACTTCCTCAGAGACACACCAAAAAGCTTCTCATTTGGTGATCTTAGGACAGATCATACTTAGCTACACAAGGCTACTTACACATTACCAGTATTTAGTTTTATAGTCTCTGTTCTGCTTTCATTTTAGGGATGCTGTTTGTGGATTTTGTAGGCAAATCCAACAATGATGTAATTCTTCTTTGGAAAGAAGTTTTGTTTTTTCTTCTCAAAGGTAATGGATTGGAAGGGGCAAATTCATATCTTACCAATTTGTTCCAGTGATAAGCATCACTGTATAGAGTAGCAAACCACATCAGTTAAACTTACTACCCCTCCTGGAATGTGGTTCTGGGTCATAGGTCAAATATATGCAATGAGTCAGGCGTGGTGGCGCACGCATTTAATCCCAGCACTAGGGAGGCTGAGGTAGGAGGAGCGTTGTGAGTTCAAGGCCGGCCTAGGCTACAACGTGAGCGCAAGGCCAGTCTGAGCTACATAGTGCGACCCTGCCTCAAAAACTAGGACTGGGAGTTTGACTTGGTGGCTTAAGCACCTGTCTGGTGGGTGTGAGGCTGTGAGTTCAATCCCCGGTGCCGAAAAAAAAAAAAAAAAAAAAAAAAAAAAGCGATGACCAGTGAGGTAGTAAAATGCGAGGTGACATAAAGCACAGAGGAAAGAAACGTTATGACTGTTTCAGAGGTAGTTGCGTGGTGACAGAACGCATGGATTTTACGGGGGGTGGGGTGGGTGGGTGGGTATGGTTTCCCAGCTACTTATTGGTAATTTCCTGTACAAAAGGAATGTGAGGTCCCTTATTTTAAAAATTGAGAATATCATTGCAGTGGAAATGGAGCATTAAACCAAGTGTGGGGTCCTGTGTAGGTGACACACTTATAAAGCCTTGATCGAGGGTATTTGGTTCAAATTTCATGTTGCACAAGTCACCACCTCTGAGTCTCTCTCGTTGCATCTATAACACAGTGATAATGAAAACTCCCTTGAAGAGTTGGTACGAGAGTAAAATGAAAAGCACTTGGCACACAATAGGTGCACATTCCCCTTACTTTCTTAGTCTGTTGTGGTTTCTTTTCCTCAGCTGTTCTTTAGACATTGGCCCTTGACTTTTCTCATTTCTAATTTTCCTTTTAAAATCTTTTAAAATGATATTCGAGTGAATTTTATAAAATAGCCCATATCAGATCACTTAGGGTCTGTTTTACATAAGTCAACCTTCTACACACTTTCTGGCATGGCTTTGAGCAGTATTACATGGCTGAGGCAACTGGGCCCTCTCTCTTGCATCCACGTTCTAGGCACATGCACCTGCTCCCTGCCTCGCCCCTCTCCAAGCTCCTTAGAAGCAGGACAGGAGAGAGGAAGGAGAGACCAAGTTGACACACAGGTGCGCCAGGCCCCTCACAGCCTGAACCTGGGTGGGAAGAGGAGGAGGATTGGGAGCGCAGTTTCCATTTCTAGGCTTGTGTTTCTCCTCTGCCCTCCATCACCCTCCTCCCAATAGAAGAGGCCAGCGTGGCTCTCAAGGTCCTCTACATTTTTGCTATAATCTACTCTTAAGATCTAATTTGTAGTCACCTTTCTCTGTGCCTTCTCCCAACTACTTATAATTTTCTGAGTATTGTAGGCATTTTTCAAAACCTCTATGCCTTCTACATATCCTTTCTTTCTTTTCTCCACCTGATGATATTCTACTAGTTCAAGAACCAGCTTACATGTTAGTTATCCTTGGGAGCCCTCTCCACCATCCCAACCCTTGTCTCCATGTAGAGTTAGACATCCTGTTCACGTCCCCTGTAAAAACACATAACACCTCCTGTGAAAACACATCACACTGTATGCAACGGTTTGGGTGCTGCTCCGCACCCCCCGCCCAGACTAGACCAGTGATGGCAAAACTTTTAGAGCTTTTGGTGATAAAAAAAACAGCCTGCTGTGGCACACTGGGCTAGACCTTGTCAGGGACCTTCCAAGGCAGAAAATGCATCTTTATGCTTATACTCAGTGCTTACCCCAGTACCTGGTACTCAGTAGTTAGTAATTATTTTTCTATGTGAAACACAATTTCAGCAGGAAATTTCAACTACCCCAGTGACCAAGTAGCCTTAAACGAACTACTGAAATTCAGTTTCCTCTTTTTTGAAATAGGAACACAATTACCTTCTTGAATACTGTAAGTGTTAAACAAAACAGTATCTCCAAATTGATTCAGCACAATGATAAATAGTATGGGTTCAATAAAGGATATCAGGGCTAAATTAGTTCTTATAGTCTGATTCTTTGTAAGCCATGAAGAGGAAGTAAATAGCCCTGTGAAGCTAGCAAAGTGGTTTCTATTTTGATAAGAAAAAATTATACTTAATAGCACAATCTTAATAGAATTATTTAAAAAATAAGTTTAACAAATTGCCTGAGGTAAAACTTGCTTAGAAGTGGTTTACTTAAAAAGGCCTCAAGTATTTTTTTTTTTTAGTAAATCCAATTTGTATGTATAATTCTTGGTACACTTGGCACCAAATGAGTGAGAAAAACTCTACATTACAATGTATTTGTAGTCACTTTCATAATACAGTTATATATCCATACCTAAAAACAGGAAAATAAGGAAACATAAAGTATTTTTAACACTTAACTTTAAGAACTTTGCATAAACATATATAACTATAATATTTTTATAATGGTTTCTATGAAAATGCCATAAGTAAACATATATATTTAGCTTACTTTTTAAAAAAGGAAAAAGTTAGTTACAAGAAAGTATACCAATGGAAGCAGAAAACAATTACTATGAATTATTACATAAATTATAACAAGTTTGATAATACTTGTTACCCCAAATTGAGGCTTTTTTTCTGTTGGCATATTGTGGAATATTAAGTGAAACTACTAATATTTGCATTGTTGCCTATCTAAATCCCACCTTTATATGGAGAAAACAAGAAAATAGAATACTATCTAAGCTGTCAGGAAAAACAAAAAATTGGTCGATTTAGCTTATTTTAATCTTATTCCCCATATGGAGTATAAATAATGAAGTTAGCCTACTTTGGTAAATAAATCTAATGATCTAAATCTTTGTTCCCCAAGCTCATGAAAAATAAAATCAGACAGTTTTTTCTGCAAAGTACTCATGATATTAATTATGCTATTAATTATTTGTTTCCAATTTCAACCATAAGGCTACCTATCTGCGGTGGTTAATTATGCTACTTTTATTTTCATAATGGCACATCTCATTGTATATTTCAGATTCATTTGAGTCACAGAAGCTGCTAATTTAAAATCTTAAGATATATTAAGACACCTGAGAATGAGGGTGAATAAGTTACAGGGTAGGAAAGATACTGATAGCAAATTCAGAAGACTTCAAAGGTACAGAAAGAATGCTGGTAAATCTTGTATATTCTCAATGGTACAACTGAAAACTGGCATTAGCTTTACAATAGTAACAAAACAATATCATAGTAAAGTAGCTTTTCTTTAGGTTGCCTTTATGCTTACAAGTATAATAAATGGAATATCATCTTAGCTCTTGCCAAAATGCTAAGGGCACATATACTGGGATTACTAATGGGATGGACAAGCAGAGGCTTCCTTATGGTTGGAAATGGCGAAGTTTGGCATTGAGCTCTCTCTCCTTGTTTAAAAGATCCAGAGTATGCTTTTTGAAGGCTTCTGACTGCAGCCTGAGTTCATCATAGGCATTTTGGATCCCATCCACCCTGCGCTGCAGCTCCCGGACTCTTAGGTTGCTGTCCACAGCTGCTGCCTCTTGCTCAAACCGCTCTAGTGCCTGCTTCCTGGCCAGATCTGCTGTCTCCAACTTCTCCTCTAGCTGGCGGATCTCTGCCTGCTTGTTCTGAAGCACCCTGCCCCTCTCCATGGACAGCTGCAGCAGCTCCTCTTTCTCCTGTGTAACCGTCTGCAGCCTGGCCTGCAGTTCCTGGCTCAGCCTACTGTGTGTCTCCCTGGCATTTGCCATCTGCTCCACAGCTTGCTGGTGCTGCTGCTTGAGGCTCTGTAGCTGGCTGTGCAGCTGCTCCATCTCATTGGCATGGACACAGGCCTGCTGGCTCTGAAGCTCTAGCAGCTCTTTCTCTCGGGCCTGCGCCTGGCTGGCATCCTGAGCACATCTCTGTTTCAGAGCCTGCAGCTCCTTGGAAAGGGCCTCACTCCGGATGGTGAGCTGCAATACTCTGGCCTCCTTGTCTTTCAGAGCCTGGCTGAAGAGGTTGGTGTTTTCCAGCCTTAGCTTCTCATTCTCCTCCTTCAGCTTGATGTTCTCACTCTTGTGTTCATCCTTAAAGCGAATCATCAGTTCGTGGTTGGCTGCCAGGGTCTTAAAGCGTTCCTCTAGCTTCTGGGCATGTTTACTCTGAGCCTTCAGCTTCTCCACCTCCTGCATCCTCTTCTCCTCCAGCTCTGTGTTGACTAGCTCTAGGATCTGGCAGCGCTCCAGGGCCTCATCTGACCTCCGCTTCAAGATGCAGATGAGCTGGGACTGCTCTTGGATACGGGAGCGGAGCATTGCTTTTTCACTCTTCTCTTCCTCAGACAGGCCCCTGAGGTTGGCCAAAGCCTCCCTCAGCCCATTCAGCTCCTTAAACTCCATCTCCTCTTCCTCGTATTTCAGTTTTTCATTTTGCTTATTTAAGGACTCTTCAGGGGGTGGGGTGTCCATCCTCAGAACCTGCCCTTCCTCAGGCTTAGGCGTGCCTGCCTACTAACAACTGACTCCACAGTCTCTCTCTCTCTCCCTGATTTCAAAAGCTGTAGGGTGTTGCTAGGGACTCTTGGCACAGCCCGTTAGTTGGCTTTTCCAACAAGGAGCCTTGTGATTGGTGGACAGGCCTTCAGAATGCTGTGAAGTAACAATAGGGGAAAGTGAGAGTCCTGACCCAGTACGCTCAGGTTACTTTCACCTTTCTAACCAATCAGCCCCCAGTTCATAGCTATTATCTGGCCAGTAAAATACAGAGGTGCCAAGCCTGCTTACCTTCTAGCCCACATCAGGGAAGGAAATCTGACTCTACCTAAATTCGTGGTAGGAGCAAACTAACCAATCTTACAATGATTTATTCATCCTCACTATTCTCCTTCAGTTATCATGAAAATAAATTACTGCTTATATAAACACAGTTGGCTCTTCAAAAATGTGTAATCCGTAAAGTAGCAGTAGTACACTTGGAGAGCTAGGACTTTAATGGCTGGGAGTCTGCCCCCTAGTGTTTGGTCCAGGTCAGTTTTGCTGTTTGAATATTGAAGCAGCAAACCAGGTGAAATTTCTTCTGTTTCCCTTAGCAATGTATTTATCTGGGAACAGGTAATCTTCATTAGATATTCAGCACTCCTTTTAAAAAAAAACCCATGTTTAAGTTTACAGGAAAAAGTTTAATGAACAATATAGACGTAAACATTAAAACAACAACAAAAAGATCCAAATGAGGCTTGCTATCATATAGCGAAGTCAATTCCAGATGAATTAGTTAAATGTAAAGTAAAATTTTTAAAAATCGAAGTATTAAAAATGGAAGCTAGAAGAAAATGAAACGAAGAATCAAATCTCAGATTCAGGAAGAACTTTCTTAGCTCAAAAAGGAAAATCAGAATTAGACTTCATTGAAAAATTTATTATCATGTATAATTTTAAAAATTATGTGGCCTCTGAGATTTCTCTAGCTTTCTGATCCTCTGCAATTGTCTGACATTTTATTCCCTATAAACCCAACTATGAACATGTCTCCTTGCAAATCAGATTTCTGGCCCTGCCTATAGATGCTCTGCCTGTGATGTCCCTTAGCACTTCAGTAATTTGCTCAACTTTTTATACTTAGTTACCAAGCATCTTCTCTATGAAGATTTTTGTGGCCCCTACATGTAGGATTGTCCACTCACCTCTTTTAGTGACTCTGCTATGGGCTCGCTGTACTTCTGGTGAGGCATAAGAAAGCTTTATTTCATTGCAATCATTGCTTACCTGCCTAATTTCCCCATTAGGCTGTGAGATCATGAGTGTCAGAAACTGTGTCGCTTTCATCCTTGGTGATTAGACCAGTACCTGAAATATTGGAGAGCCTCAGATAAATGCATGTCAAATAAACGTCAAAAGCAAAAATCAAATCTAAGCAAATACCCACAATAAAGATGTCAGACAAGATTTATATTTTATAAAGAGCTTATGCACATTAATAAAACATCAACATGCTAAAAGAGAAATGAACAATTAAATTCACAAAGGAAAAGAAATAGCTACAAATTTAACCTTAAATTGTGATTCGACAAATGCAAGTTAAAAGTAGGCACCTTTTTTCCATTTTTTAATTTTATTTTTTAATTAGTACATATTTAGCATACATATGAATCACATTCATCATAGGGAATTTGTACTTGTACATAATAATTATTTTTTCCCATCCCCTCCACTCCCTTCAACTCTTTTCCTCCCCATTTACAAAAACTTTGTTTCCAATTCTCCTTCTATTCTTTTTCTTTCTTTCCCTTCTCCTTCTCCCCTCCCTTGTTCCATTCCTGTTTAAACATTTTATGTTCTCCCTATTTGCTAATATCTATCCTCCATTATGTTTCTTATTTACCCCTTCGGTTTCTTACACAAGAGAACACAATGATATTTAAACTTCCGTGTCCAATTTATTTCACTTAAGATTATGGTCTCGAGGTCCACCCGTTTTCCTACAAATGACTCCTTTGTCCTTTATGGCAAGGTATTACTCCATTGTGTGTAAATACTACGTTTTCTTTATCCATGCATCTGTTGATGGGCATATGGGCTGTTTCCAAGATTTAGTTACTATAAATTGTGCAGCTATAAACATGGTTATGCATATATCACTGCAGTATAATGCTTTTAACTCAGGAAGATACCTAGAAGGGGAACAGTTGTATCAAATGGAACCTCTAGTTTTAGTTTTTTGAGGAATCTCCATACTGATTTCCATAATAGTTGTACCAGTTTACACCCCCACCAGCAATGGAGAAGGATCCCTCATTACAACTTTATTAATGTTTGTCTGATTTTTCATATCCACTAGTGTTCATTTTAAACAGTTGGGTGGGCCAGTACTTTATATACACACATCTATCTATGTATCTATCTATATTTTTTAAGACAGGGTTTCAGTATGTAATGCAGGCTGGCCTTGAACTTGCTTATGTAGCCCAGGCTGGCCTCAAACTCACAGCAAATCTTCTGTCTCAGCCTCCCGAGTGCTGGGATTACAGGCCTGCTTCATCAATCCTGGCTGGTGTATATATATATATATATATATATATCCTCTTGGACCATTCCTTCAACAAATACGTAGTGACCTTCTTTGTCTCTTCTGATCAGTCTTGGCTTGAAATCCACTTTGTCTGCAAATAGAATAGCTAACCCTGCTTTTTCCAAGTTCCTCCCATCTGGAATATCATTTTCCACCCTTCGACTTTCAGTGTGTGAATTTCATTTTAAGATAAATGTGTATCTTGAATGTATCATTATTGAATCTTGTTTTTTGATCCATTCTTCTGATCTGTTTCTTTTGATTGGTGATTGAGACCGTTCACACTGATTGTTACGAATGGCAGGTATTGACTTATCCTTGCCATATTATTTTACCATTTCTCGTTCCTTTTTTCCCCTCTGTTTAATTGCTTGCCTTGCCTGTTGGATTCATTCTCCTGGGATTCTTAGAATTGTTGTCTTTTTCTAGGATATCCTCCAGAATTTTTTGAAGTGCTAGTTTGTTAGTCATGAGGTTCTTCAGGTATTCTTTATCATGAAAGTATCTCATTTCTCCATTAATTTTAAAAGATAATTTTGTGGGGTATACAATCTGAAATGCTCATTGTTTATTTTTAAGGCTTGATATAATTCATGCCAAGGTCTCCTTGGTTTGAGTGTTGTGTTAAGATATCTGCTATGATTCTGATGAATTTTCCTTCATAGGTGATATGTTTCTTTTTCTCTAACAGCTTTTAATCTGTTCTTGTATTGAATTTCTGGAATACTGACTACTATATACCTTGGTGTAGTTTTTTCTAATCATAGCTATTTGGGATTTTGTATGCCTCACTTGTCTGTTTCTTGTTATTTTTGTGTTCTGCTGTTACTTCTGTAAGATTTTTTTAAATTCCCTTTGTTTTATCTCCTGATTCTTCATTGATTCCAATTAGTCATATTCATCTTCTTTGTATCATCTAGCAACTGTTGGATTTATTCATGGTCCATTGCTATTTTTAAATGATCTTTCATTTGAAGATCACCAACCACAACACTGTCTTCCAGATCTGATATTCTATCATCACACTGGTTGACTCTGTGTATACTTTCAGTAGAATTTTTAATTTCCTGGATTTCCTTTTGAGTCTATTTTATGAAATTCAGTTTTTTTCTGTGATAGGCATTCATAGTTTCCATGTCTTTCTTAAACCATTCTACTTTTCTTTTAACTCTGTGTCTATTCTAGATTTGCTAATCATTTCCTTCATTATCTTTTTATCTCTGTTTTGTTTTTGTCAGAAGATCTATTGACCTCTTTCGCTACTTTCACTGCCACCATTTCATAGACTTCAACTGGGAAGTTTTTGGTTCCTTCCACTTCGTTGGCCCCTTGATTTGCGTTGGGCAAGCTGGGGGTTATGGAGTGCATCTTGGTTCCATATCTTCTATTTTCTTTGTTTATTTATTTGTTCTCTGGATCGAGGCCCATAAATTGCTTGTGGTAAGTAGCTTTTCAAAACCTCTTTAGGAAATTACTGCTTTTCAGAGTTGTCTTGTAGGCATAGCTGGCTTTTGGCTCTTAAGTCTGTCCTAAGATCCTCCCTCAACAATTTATTATGAATGAGGGGTTGCCATCTGCTTGGTCTAGCACTCAGTTCTTTGGTACTGGACTATAGTATTGTTTATGACCCCCAGACAATCTAGGTAGTGGTACACAATGAAGTTCAATTGATCACAATAGCTATGTCACCTTGGCTAATGTAATACAGTCAGTAATAACAAAAGCATCAAGCACAGAGCAGATGACAAACTGCGATAATTATTAATTTGCCAGCATTAACTATATGTACAAGATTTATAGTTATATTACAAGATCTAAGACAAGTCAGAAAATTATATGCAGTAAATATTCATTCAGTAGAGCCATTTTACCCTGAGAGAAGAAAATTTTAAAGGGATAAGAAGAAAAAATAGATAAGTAAGAGAAAGAGATTAGAAGCAAGGCTAAAGGACAAAGAAAGATTATACAAGCCTCGGGAAACTGGTGAAGAAGACAGGCGGAAAAGAAAGAAGGAAAAAACAAAAACATGAACAAAACTAAACTAAACTAAACTAAAAACAATGTTCACACTCATGAAAAAACAAAAACAAACAAACAAAAAGAACCAAGCAAACAACAACAATACTGATAAGAAAAAAAATTCTCTGTGATTTCATGGCTACAGTTTTGTGGTAGTATCCCATTCAGGGCATGACTCTGCTATTGCTGGTAGACAAAGGAGGCAGTCAGAGTCCAGACGTGTGCTGGATAATCCCAAGCAAACCGGCAGTAGTATTAGAGCAGGGTGCAGGACAAACTCAGCAAGACTGCAGTAGGATTTGGGCAGTTCTGGTATTTTCAAATACACAGAAATTCAGGCTGATTCTGGCCTCTGGTCATAGGTTGGGGCCTGAGTTGTTCAGCCTACAACATTTTGGGTGTCTCTTGTTGACCTCACCATGGTTCCTTGACTCTGGATGTTTCCTGAAGTTGTCTCTTACTCCAGTCAAGGTGGAATTTCAACACTCAGAGCCCTGAAATGAAGCCAACCCATGGCTGCTCTGAGTCCCAGGTTCAGTAGGCCCCTCCCCAGAATGGTGCCCTGTCAAGCACCCTCTCCAGGGAACAAGGCAGTTTCTGTGCTTGTGTCACTCACCAGCTGTTGTAGTGCACAGCATCCACTGCTCCATCGTATGGAGCATTTCTCCCTGGAGGCCTCTGAAGTCACCTGCCCTCATTGATGGCATCCTCCTCTCTCATCTCATGTGCCAGAGGCTGGGGAGAAAGTACAGACTGTGCCCTCCTTTTCTATGTTGAAGTCTTTCTCTTCACTTTTTCTGTGGACCATTCTGTGGACAATTTTCCCTTTGGACCATTCTGTTATGGAAGACAGGTCAAACACAGGAAGAAACAGCACAGAGAAAGTTAAGGAGACATTTTATTACACTGGTGGGCTTCTGAGTAGGATCTCTCCCAAAGAACCAGGGACCAGCCCAGCGAGGTTTCAGAGTTTTTTAAGGGAAAGTGAGTGGGGAGGTGCATAGGCAGATCTGGTGCATATAATTGGAGGGTTGGGTAACATCATGGGTTACTGCAGGAGTTTAAACATTTCAGGTTACATCATAAGGCTATCAGTTATACAAAGCATGTGTTATACAAAGGAAGAAATGTACTGTTACATTTTAAGTTGCATTGTAAGGTCATCAGTTACACAAGGGCAGCAAAGACAGGGGTTTACATAGAAGTGTTCTGTCTGTTATGGGGCCTGCCGAACGTGTCCACTTGGTCTTGGTGGGCATCCTGGGTATGTTTTTATTTAAAATTTTAATTTTTCCCCTTCACTTCCTGGATCCCAGGGATCTACCCCCTCCTTCTTTTCTTTCCCGAGTTGTTTTTCCCAGTGTCTGGATTCCAAAATTTGGCGAGGTTGATTTGTTGCTGCTTACTGTTCTGTCATTTTACCAGAAGTCCAAAACTAGGTATCTTTCATCTATCAAATTAGCCCAAAAAATTTTCCTTAATATATAACTACTCAGGGTTGGCAAGGTACAGTGAAATAGGTACTGTTTTGGTAAAAGTCAGTTGATAGTATTTATAGAAAACTTAGTCTTTTAAGTCTTTTGAAATAGTAATTGCCTTTCTGGGGAGATCTTTTTTTGGGAAGAAATCTGAAAGAAACATTTTACTCAAAGCTTTTCATCATAGCACAGTTTATTTTTATACTTATTTTTATTTTTTTGGTACCAGGGATCTAGCTCACAACCTAGCGCCTGCCTGGCAAGTGCAAGGTAATGAGTTCAATTCCTGGTACAAAATAAAGATAACCAAAGTTGGAAACCTAAATGTCCCAAAAAGAAAAATGCTAAGAAAATTATGATATATTTACATAACAGAATATTATACAGCCATTAAACATTATATGTTTATAGGTAAATCTTAATGGCACAGAAAATATTTATGTTAGAAAAATAACTTTACAAAACAGATACAAAAGTTAAGATACAGAATAATATTGATGCTGTGAAATAAGCAAAAAGAGTTGACTATTCCTATAATAACTATTTTTTGGGGTCAAATTTAGTATCTTCTAAGTCACGATTACAAAAAAAAAAGCCTGTGAGTCTTTATATACAATAAATTTGTATTTTAAAAAAAATTTTTGTAAATACATGTTTGTAGCAAATGATCACATTCATTGTGGGACATTAGAAGGGGACAATCCAATAGGAAGAAATAACAATTACACTGGCACTGAATATTGAAGCACCTAACTTCATAAAACAAAAACTATTGACTTAAGATATGTTATGTACATTTATCAACTCCAGAGCAGGAATGTAAACATTATGTATGCAATCACGTATTAATAAAAACTTTTTTTAATTTTATAAAGATCAAATAAACACAAATACAGGCATAGTGGGTGACCTTATTAGCCCACTTACACAAAGAAACAGACCAACTAAACCAAAAATCAACAAAGAAATGTTAGAGTTGAAACATACCTTTGAACAAATGGACTTAAAAGATCTCTACAGAGGGTTCTAATCTACTACAACATAATACAGATTCTTCTCTGCAACATACAAGATTTTCTCCAAAATAGAACACATACTAGTCCACAAAGCCTGCTTAAATAAATACAAAGTAGTCAAAATCACCCCATGTGTACTATTAGATAATTGTACATTGAAACTAGAATTCAACCAACAAAGAAATGACAGAAAATTTGTAAACACCCAGAAGTTGAATAACACACCTCTAGACACTCAATAGGTCACAGAATAAATTGAGGAAGAAACTGAACAATTCCTGGAATCAAGCAACACTGCCAGTACAACACACCAGAATCTATGGCACATGATGAAAGTAGTCTTAAAGAGAGAATTTTATTCCAGTCATTGCTCACATTAGGAAAACAATGACTCAAGTAAATAGCATAATGAATCTCAAAATAGTTGAAAAACAACAAGAGGCCGCAGCAGCAAACAAACCCGGTCTGGGAACCAGCACCATGCGTGGGACTCCAGCAGACTGGGAACAGCCAGACTCCAGTCCCTTCTAGTGTGTGGGCTGGCAAGCAAGAAGTACCAATCCTCCCCTACCCCTGTAAGTGACCAGCTTATCCAGAGAAACACAGGCTGTTATGATAGCTATCAAGGTGAAATGCAATTGGATCCCTGTGGTGCTTTGGTGTTTCACTAACATTGCAGTTCTAGGGCCAGTGGTCTCATCATAGGTTCAGAAGATTTCCCTAAGCAATGTGTCATCTGGTGGGCAGGTCTCCTTCTGAGGGTTGCAGCCACTGTTGATTCCCTATGGTCTTGTTTTGAGGTCCTATGTTATTTCCATTGTTTTGTTAGGTTGGGTTTTATTCTCTTTTGTTTTGTTTGATTATGTTAAATCCCATGGCAGGAGAAACTATTTCAAGGATAGCAAGATATATTATGGTAGCAATTTTAGATTTACTATTGGCTTGTTTTGAAGTCCTTTATCACATTCATAGTTTTGTTTTTATTATTTCTATTCTATTCTGTTCTGTTTGGTTTTTACCATGTCTGAAGTTATCTGCAGCTATTTTGAAGACAACAAAAGGCATTATGGTAACTACTACTGATTTCATAACGTTTTGAAGTCCTGTATCTTTTACACTGGTTTGTTTTGGTTGGTTTTATTCTGTTATATACTCTTTAAAAATAAAACAAAATTTTAAAAAAGGAAAAAAAAGAAACACAACAACAATCCAAACCCAGACCTAATTTAAGAAGGGAAATCATAAAGATCAGAGCAGAAATTCACAAAAGTGAGAGTAAAAACACAATGCATAGTATCAATGAATCAGAGTTGGTTCTTTGAAAGAATAAACAAGATAGACAAATTCTTAGCCAAACTTAACAAAAGGAGAGAAAAGATTCACATGCGTGCAATTAGAAATGAAAAAGGCAAAATCACAACAGGCATCACCACTATGAAACATTGTATTCCAATAAATGTCAGAATTTAGAAGTGGGTGGATTCCCAGACACACATGAATTAACAAAACTGAAACAATCTCAGACCTCCGGTCCACACAGAACAAGTTTGGGAGATGTAGTCATGGAAGAAAATGGAAGTCACACACCTGAAAACTCCCTAGCATAAAAACTGAAGGAGTTAGTGGGATCCAAAAAGCACAATAGATATTATGAACATGATAGAGGAGGAAACACCTAAAAAGGGAAAGTGGTAACCACTGTTAATTTTCTATTGTCTTGTTTTGAATTCTTATATCATTTTAATAATTTTATTAGGTTTGGTTTTATTCTGTCTTGTTTTGTTAGATTTTATTGTGTCTGATGGAATGGGCAGGTATTTTGAAGAAAATGGAACGTATTATGGTAACCATTGTTGATTTTCTAACATTTTGTTTTGAAATCCTATAATGCTTTCATTCTTTTGTTTTGATTGATTTTAGTCTGTTTTGTTTTATTTGATTTTATTATATGTGATAGCATGGACAGCTATTTTGAAGAAAACAAGAGACATTATAGTAGCCATTGTTCATTTCCTATTATCTTGAAGTCCTATAATGCTTTCATTCTTTTGTTTTGATTAGTTTTAGCATGTTTTGTATTGTTTGATTTTATTATGTATGAAGATACTGACAGCTATTTTGAAGAAAACAAGAGACATTATGGTAGCCATTGTTTATTTCCTGTTATCTTGTTTTGAAGTCCTGTAATGCTTTTATTCTCTTGTTTTTATTAGTTTTATTTTATTTTGTTTTGTTTGATTTTATGTGTGAAGATATTGACAGCTGCTTTGAAGAAAACAAGAGACATTATGGTAGCCATTGTTGATTTCCTATTATCTTGTTTTGAAGTCCTGTAATGCTTTCATTATTTCATTTGTTTAGTTTTGTTCTGTTTGATTTTATTACATGTGATGGTATGAACAGTTATTTTGAAGAAAACAAGAGATATGGTAGCCATTGTTGATTTCCTGTTGTCTTGTTTTGAAGTCATGCATTGTTTGCATTGTTCTGCTCTGATTTGCTTTATTCTATTTTGTTTTGTTTTACTCTCTTTAAAATAAAAAAAGAAAAAGAAAAGCTCAATACTTGACGGATTTACTGTTGAGTTCTGCAAGACCTCTAGGGAGGTATACACCAATACTCTGCAAATGCTAATGAAATCAAAAGGGATGGAATGCTTCCAAACTCATTCCTGGAAGCCAGGAAGTCTGATTTAAAAACTAGGCAAAGAGTCAACTAGAAAAGAAAACTGCAGTCCAATCTACTTAATGAACATAGATGTAAAATTCCTCAGTGAAATAATGACAAATAGAATTCAACGAATCTTCAAAAGCATATATCATGACAAATAGATTTAATCCCAGGAATGAAAAGATAGTTCAGCATATAAAATCAATAGATATAATATACCACATAAAAGGAAACAATGATAAAAATCATACGACCATATCAACTGATGCAAAAATGCTTTTTTTAAAAACAAAACTCAGGCCATCAGGGAAACCTCCTCAGTGCAGCTGTATAGGTCTAGAGAAGTCAGCCTGGCACCCCACCACCTACCCATGAACCTGGGTTCAAAGAAATCCAGGTGCCTGGCCCATTTCCCTGCACCAAAAACAGGCAGCCAACACAGGAAGCAACTGGGAACCAGCTTGTCTGGAGGAACCCAGGAAAACATCAAGACAAAGAGGCAAAAGGCAAACTCTGGCCTCCAGTCCACACAGAACAAGTCCATGAGACAGAAACACAGAAGAATGGGAAGCTGCACATCTGAAATTTCTGGGATGATGGCAACTGAAGTAAAGAAACAACTTCATGAGGCTGCAAAAGAAATAAGACCAGAAATAATATGTCAGGTAAAAGAAGAAATGACAAACATAATAAAAGGGTTGCTAAGCATGTCTAAAGAAGACATAGATTAAAAAAAGAGAGAAACATAGGAAGATGAGGGAAACCTTGAATAAACAATATAGGGAATAATTGGAATGCATGAAACAGATTCAAAAGGATATCCAGGATATTGAAAGCTGGGAAAACCTCTTGAAAGAAACTAAAGGTAGACTTTTAGGCCTTGAAGACAGGATGGTAGCTAGCAATCATGAAAGGAAAGATCTCTTAAAAATAACAAGGAACCAGAAAACAGCAATTCAATGGTTGCAAGACAGATTAATTGGTGTCAGTGAAAAAGTAGGAGTCAACATAAATGACATAAAAAGTCTCTTTAAAGAAGTAATAGCAGAGAACTTCCCAAACATGGGAAAAGTAATAGACATACAGATAAGTGAGGCATGTAGAACTCCAACTAGCCATAACCAAAATAAATCTACACCCAGACATATATTAACCAAGATCCCAGAAATTCAGCTCAAGAGCAGAATATCAAAAACTGTTAAAGAAAAGAAACAGAGCATCTATAAAGGAAATCATGACAAACTTCTTAATACAAACCATCTAGTCAAGAAGAGCTTGGAGTGAAGTATTTCAAGTCCTGAAAGAAAACAACTTCCATCCCATATTGATATAACCTGCAAAACTATCTTTCAAAATTGATGGAAAAGTAAAATACTTCCATGACAAAGAGCAACCGAAGGAATTCATGACCACCAAACCAATCCTACAAAGAGTACTGAAGGATATTCTAGAGAGAGATTAAAGTGGCCACGGTTCCAGGAACAGCAGCAGAGAGGGATCACCAAGCTGGGCAGGCAATTGAATGGAGGGGAAAAGTAGGGAGTCAATGGTAGGAATATAGCATGTCAGAGACAGCCAGTGCAGGTTGCTTACAACCATTAATGTAGATGACCTCAGTTCACCAATAAAAATAAACACAGGCAGAGTGGACCAAGAAGCAAGATCCATCAATATGCTGTGTACAAGAAACACATTTAACTCAAAAGAAAACTCATAGACTTGAAGCCAAAGGAGAGAAAACAATGCTCCATGTGACAGAAACTAGGAAAAAGCAGAGATAACTTGCCCATCAACTACAGAGTGGATAAGGAAGATATGCCATTTTAATACAATGGAAAGCTACCCAGCTAAAAAGAAGGATAATCTCAAGGCTCTTGTAGGTAAATGGATGAAATTTGAGAATATGCTCATGGGTGCAATGCTTTGAACTCACATGGATAAACTTTGGGTGTTCCTCTCTAGTATACAAAACTGAAGGAATTAGTGAGAGCCAAAATGTACAACAGATATTGTGAAAGTGACAGGGAAGAAAATGTGTTAAAAAGGAAAGTGGTAGCCATTGTTAATTTCCTATTATCTTGTTTTAAAGTCCTGTATCATTTTCATTGTTTTGTTTTGTTAGGTTTTATTCTGTTTTCTTTGAGTATATTAAGTCTAATGGCATGGGCAACTATCTTGAAGATAACAAGATATATTATGGTAGCCATTGTTGATTTCCTATTATCTTTTATAGAAGTCCTATAGTGCTTTCATTATTTTGTTTTGTTGTGATTGGTTTTGTTCTGTTTTGATTTGTCTGATTTTATTATGTCTGATTGTATAGGCAGCTATTATGAAGATAACAAGAGTCACG
Organism: Dasyprocta punctata; assembly: GCA_004363535.1. Taxonomy (NCBI): domain Eukaryota; kingdom Metazoa; phylum Chordata; class Mammalia; order Rodentia; family Dasyproctidae; genus Dasyprocta; species Dasyprocta punctata. Next base: position 77,015 of record RJWM01000483.1, on the reverse strand, counting down.
GTAGCCATTGTTGATTTCCTATTATCATGCTTTGAAGTCCTATATTGCTTTCATTGTTTTGTTTTGATTGGCCTTATTCTGTTTTATTTTGTTTGTTTCATTATCTTTTAAAAAAGATCAAAATTCAACACCCATCTACAACAAAAACCCAGGAGAAAAAAGATACAAAAGGATCATACATCAATCTGATTGATAAAAGCTATGTATGACAAACCAGTAGCTAACATCATATTGAGTGGAGAGAAACTGAAAGCTTTACTTCCAAAATCAGGAACAAGACAAGGATCACTATCACCACTCCTGTTAAATATAGTACTTGAAACAGCCAGAGAAATCAGGCAAGAGAAAGAGAAAAAAGGGATATGTACAGGAAAGGAAGATATCAAGTTATATTTATAGGTGACATGATCCTTTACATAAAGGACCCAAACACATCACATCAAAAGGCTTTTAAAATTAACAACCAAATTTAGCAAAGTAGCAGTATAGAAAATCAATGCACACAAATCAATAGCATTCTTATACAGCAATAATGAACTCACTGAGGAAGAAATTAGGGGAAAAATTCCAATAACACAAAAATAAATTAAATACAGTACTTAGAAATGAATCTAAGTAAAGAACTGAAAGACTTCTACAATGAAAACTATAGTACTCTGAAACAGGAAATCAAAGAGGACACCAGAAAATGGAATGATGTCCCCTGTTGCTGGATAGATATAATGATTATTATCAAAATGGCAATATTTCCAAAAATGATATACAAAAATCCTAAAATTAATATGAAATAAGAGACCCAGAATAGCAAAACCAACTTTTGGTAACAAGGGCAAGGCAGGAGCAACATAATACCTGACTTCAAGTTATACTACAAAGCTACTGTGGTAAAAACAGCATGGTACTGCCAAAAAAACTGATGTATAGATAAATGGGGCAGGTTAAAAGATGCAGAAACAACACCAAGAACAATCAACTACTTTACGTTTGACAAAGGAACCAAACACCTTCACTGGGAGAAAGATAGTCACTTTAACAAATGGTGCTGGGACAACTGGCTTTCCACATACCAAAAATTGAGCTTAGACCCATATCTTTTACCATGTACTAAACTAAAATTGAAGTAGATCAAAGACCTAAACATTAAAACAAATTTTTAATCTGATGGAAGATAGAGTAGATAAAATTCTTGAAGAAAGGCATATATATGTATTTTTGAACAGAACTCTAATTATACAAGAAATAACAGCAAGAGTCAACAATTGGGATCATATCAAATTTAAAAAGCTTCTACACAGCAAAAGAAACAACCAACAGAGTGAAGAGACAACCTACAAAATGGGAAAAAAATTTTCCAGCTATACCTTAGACAAAGGACTCAAAGAATATATAAAGAACTCAAAAAAATTAATAAAGTAAATAAAAGAGTCAAAAAATGTGCAATGGAAATAGACACTGCTCAGAAGAAGAAATTTAAAAGGCCCATATTACAAGAAAAATGTTCAACTTTGCTTGCCATTAGAGCAATGCAAATTAAAATAACACTAAAATTTTATCTTAGTCTACAAAGAATGGTAATCATTAAGAATTCAAATAATAACAAATGTTGACAACGCTGTGTGAAAAAGGAATCTTCCTACATGACTGGGAGGAATGTGAACTAGTCGTTATGGAAATCAATATGGAGATTCCTCAAAAACTAAAAATAAAAAATTACTTTCAACCCAGCTATTTTCCTATGAGGCTTCTTTCTGAAAGAGTTGAAGCCATCACATTAGACTGATACATGCATACCATTATTTATGGCATTACTATTTATAATAGCTAAATCTTGGAAGCAGCCTGTATATCCATAAATAGATGAATGGATAAAGAAAATATGGTATCTGTGCATAATGGAATACTACTCTGCTATAAAGAAAGATAAATTTGGGCTGGGGATTTAACTCAGCAGTTCAAGCACTTGCTTGGTAGGTGCAAGGTTGTGAGTTCGATCCCAGGTACCAAAAAAAGAAAAAAAAAATTAAAGAAAGATGTTATGGATTACAAACTGGTGGTCAACTTAGCACCAGCTTCAGCTGGTGTTGAGTTAAAGATGTTCCACCTGAAGAAAGTTGCCAGCATAAATAGGGACGTGGGGAAGAAGAGCCGGGCGTTGTGGGTTCTTCCAAGAGTTGCTGTTCGAGCCGCTTGTTCTCCTGGAGGTGCTTGTCATGCTGGCTTCTCCAATGTGGATTCGGCCATTATCGTCGGAGGAGCTCAGGACCTCATCGGTGAGAGTGGCTGTGGTTCATGTTGCGGGAGCCCTGCTGCTCACATTATGCATCGCTTCCTGGCTCCGGAGGGGAGGCTGTGTGCTGGAGAAGCTTGGCACGCTGGGCTTCCTGACCTGTGCTCAACTGTTCTCCATCGTCGGAGGAGCGCGGGACCTCGTCGCCGTTGGGGATGGCTGTGGTGCTCTTCAGGGCAGCCCCACTTCTTCTTTTGAGCGTGACTTCTCGGCTCCTACGTAGAACCCTCAACCCACTGCACAGCTCCTTCACCCTGCTGGCATAGACTTTCTGGTTCCACCGCTGACCTGTGGCCTTCCCAGCACAGAACCGTAAATAAACCGGCGTGAGCCCTTATTTGGGGCTCTTAGATTCCCAGTTGGTACTGTGGGAGGCATTGTCATGCATTTGGGTCTCTAGTGGGACTCTTGCATGATATTGCTGTGGGATCCAGGCCTTCGGCTATCCTGGGTCTGCACCGTCTTGTGTTTAACTTTGGGTGATTATTATAAAACAGTATTACAAACTCTGTGTCCTGTATGTAGTTGTTCTCCCTGTAACCCCTGACTACAACAAAAGATAAATTTGCATCGAGTGTAGGAAAATAATGCACTTTGAAATATGTTAAATGAAGTAAGTCAGACACACTATACCATATAGTTTCTCTCGTACGAGAAAGCCGAAGTATAAAGTAACAAGCAAAATAAAAAATAGATAATAGGAGATACAGAGAGATCTTTTGCAAATACGAAGGGGAACAGGAGTGTCATGTATATGTACCAAATGCCCACAATGAAAATAGTCATTATGCAAACATGTACTCATAAATTTTTTAAAAATATGCAAGATGTTCCTGAAGCATCTTATAATAAAAAGAAAGTGAAAAAAATGAAACAGATGGTTTTAAGGAGATAGAGAAGCAATAACCTGAAATCTAATCTTACCTCTTAACTGAGGGATTGAATATAAGAGAGTAGATCTCCATGTTGTAATGCTGAAGGTAGCCAGTTTTTAGAACAAGCCACCTGAAGAAGAAATGTTCTATGATTCAATTATGTATGCAGGATCATAGTTTGTTTCATGACACAAACTAGTGAAATTAGTAAGTAGAGAGGAGGGAAGACAAGAGAGGAGATGGGAAAGTAATCCCAAAACAGAATGGGAGTGAAATGCCAAAGAAGGCAGAATTTATGAATAACAGATATACACAAAACAGTCCAATCAAGTTTTCTGGAAAACATAAATAGGGTGAACAGAAGGGTGGGAGACCACTGTAGAAGAACTTGGACAAGGCAAATAGTAATCATGTTTTTGGTGGGCTCTTGGGCCACTTGAGCAGGCCAGGGGGTTACCAGGATAATCATTACCTGATTAGAAGCTACAGTAGTCTGGGTGGATTAGGGAATTTAGGCCTCTGGAAAGAGTCACTAGTGATCCTCAGAAATATTACTCCCTTTTAAAAATAAAATACAATTTTGGAATGTCTTCACTTGAGAGAGATTCAAAATACTATGAATGCTGTCTGTGTTTACACAACACCCCATTCTTCTATGAACAATTTCCCCATGGACACAAGGTAGGCATATTACCCAGGCCTGCTGTGGGAATCATGAGATCTTACTTCGCCCATTCTTAGTCACGGTAAATGGCCCAATAGGTGGTGATTGGGTCAAAGGCTAACCAGTTTCCCCCGGAGATTTCTCTAGCAGAACCAAAGAAGAGAGGCACTGTGGCACAGCTGTGATGTTAGAGCTACTGGAGGTACTATTTTCCCCTCCCTGAGGGTGGAGATGGCATCTGAGTTCCTGGTTCCAATCTCAAATCCCCAGCATAACCTGAGTTTCCTTGGGCTGTATCTGTCCAGTAAATCTCCCCTTTCCTGCTTATTCTGAGTTTATAAATTCCCTAGACCATTCAATCCAAGGAAATGCCTCCAGTTTAAGAAAATATGCTTTGAAGCTTTAGAAGAGTCCTTGGTTAAAAGTTACACTGGTTCAGCTAACATCCTAAAGAATTCAGGTAGATCACATTTTAAAATTCAGGAAACTCACACTTAGCATTCTTCTTGTGGCCAGGTGAGATTAAATTTATGATTTGTATTTTTTTTTCCAGAAGGAAATGTGGCATGAAATCCCTTCAGACTTCTGAAGCAGCTGGATGTACTTTGGGTAGATGCAAGGAGGTGAGGGTGTTTCTGTTGTTCAATATGATCTTTTAAAGCTAAGAGATCTCAGTATAGAAGTAGGCAGACCATCATCAGTTTAGGTGGGTGATACCACAACCAATCTCATTAGTACTCCACACCTGGCTGGGTGCCTGGTGGTAGCTGAGCAGGTAACTGAAAGAGGGCCAAGAAAGTATTTTGTACTGTGGCATAGCACAAACCAGAGTGGGGTTTACACTGCTGCTATTGTGTTTCAAGCAACCTTGGAGATATAACTCTATCTAACTCATCTTCTTCTCCAACGTCAGAGAGAATAGAACTAAATACTCCCATAACAGATTAGGGAGACAAGGAAAGGGAATTATCCTAGGTTAGTCCCTCTTGCTGGCAAGAAGATGAAAGGTTCCAATATCTATTTGGGGATGGAGGCAAGCAGTCTTGTGAATTTTTTTTTTTTTTTTTTTTTTTGTGGCACTTGGGATCGAACTCACAACTTTGTGTCTGCCAGACAGGTGCTTAAGCCATTGAGCCAAACTCCCAGCCCTGGTTTTTTGAGGCAGGGTCACACTTATGTAGCTCAGGCTGGCCTTGTGCTCGCGTTGTAGCCCAAGCCAGCCTCGAACTCACAAGGCTCCTTCTACCTCAGCCTCCCGAGTGCTGCAGTCTTGTTGTTTTAATAACATTTATTAGACACCTGTTGCAAGATTCCATGCTCACTCATTACCCAGGTTTTTCCCAACTTACATTTAAGTTAGTACTTGTTTTGAGAAGATCAAACTCCTGGGTCATAAGGAGGAGTAATATTTTGAGTACTAAAATCATTTAAAATAATTTCTGGAAAACTTTTAAAGACTAAATGTTAACCTATCTTCAAATTTTTCAACTATTCTTTTTAAAATAAAAATTCTACTGAGGATGCAACCCAAGGCCTCTCATATGCTAGGCAATCATCCTACCACTGAGAAATACCCCCCGAATTCTACTCTTACTAACATAGCCAAAAATGCCCATTTAAGTGAAATGATGCCAAGAGTTAAAGATTATGGAGAAGCATTAGCCCAACAGAAGTACATTAGCCTTGTCAGGGAATTTAGATTTCAGAATTTTTAATATAAAATATTTCATTTAAAATAAGTAGTATTATTAGACAAGAGTTAGGGAACAAGGGGAAAAGAGAAGGGGTAAGGGAGGTTAAAGTAGAGAAAGATATGATCAAAATGCCTGTATGAAAATACCACATTGAAACCCAGTGTTTTGTAAAATTAATCTGCACTAGTAAAAATGTGTTCAAAAACAAAGGCTAATTTGCCAATAAAACTTAAATCATATGATAATTTATTTAAGGGTTTTTACAAAATATTTTATGAAAATTGTACATATATAGGAAATACAATAAAATTGAACAATTTATATTCTAATTTAAATTTTGTGCAAAGCATGTCTGTGGCTATCCTTATGCTACATTCATATAGTAAAGTTGTAAGGAAAAACAATCATTTATGCGAATTTTTTTAACATACTCTATTATAAAATACTACAGGGTTGAGATCTATTTTAAGATAGAATTAAGCCAAAATAAGCCAAAAACTAAATTCCATGTTAGCCAGTGGGTGGCACCAAAGTACATTTGAGGCCAGGAAATAGGGAAAGTAGTTTCTGAGGACAAAAGTAAATGCAGTAAATGTGTCTTATTGCCATAACATGGAATTCCATATTCTATTGGAGATTACAGAGTATACATTTGTCTTATTGTGTAATTCTTTGTCTTTGCTGATAATTCTTCTCCCCACCCCATCCTAGGAATAACTTTCCATTGTATTTTACTACCTATTTACAAGTGTTACATTTTTCGATAATCAAGGAGGACTGGAACACAAGATTTTGTGTGTTATGAAACACTCAGTGGAAAACTAGAAAATTTTGCTGGTTGAAAACATCCCAGATTTGGTATTTCTTGGCAGTTTTTTCTTTGAAGAAGCAGCAACGGTTAAATTTTCCTAGCTTGGTCAAATATCTTTAATGTTGGAATCACAAGCCACACATCTTGTCATTATTGAAGTCCCTTGGGCCTTGTAATCAAAGAAACACATGCAGATTGACTTTAATGTGCTTTGTAGTGTTCATTAGTGGCCACAGATAGAAACTGAGGATTTTTGTCCATGTAGTCAGATTTTCCATATCAGGTTCCATCTATGTAGTAATTTTCAGTGGAGAAGCCAGAAGACTCTGGGCTTACTTGGAAATTTTGGCAATCAAAAGCATTCTGAGGGGCAGTGTGGCTTCAATCCAAGTGTTGGGGGAGTTTACCATCTTCTCCCAGAGAGCAACTTCCTCTGAAGTGGAATCCATCCAGTCTACTTCAGTTCCATAGCTTTTACCTGAAGAAAAGGAAATTTTGCATTTAAAATGAATAACCCATTAGGGAAAATATGGGTGGGAGTGTGTGCCATTCCCTCCTAATAACTACCAATGGAGGACAGACCAGGGACACAATATAAGGATGTATAATTATTTGACCATCTGAGTGACTCCATTTTGAGATTATTCTCATAACTCCAAGAATAATGATTTCTCTTCACATGAATGTAAAAGCTGGATGAAAATTTATCAGTGGCATGAAAGAGTTGAAAGGTTTCTGCACTGGGTTGGAGGTGGCACTTGATGATGCCTAGGAGGGGTGTTAAGGCTTTAGTGCCAAACAGACTCAATTTAGAACCTTGAATCCTTCTGTTAGTAGCTCTGTCACTTAATTTTTCTTGGCTATCAGTTCCTTTGAAGATAATAGTAGTAAATACCTCATAAAACTGTTATGAAGATTAAATGAAATAATCTAATATTAATTAGATATTAATTAATCTAATTAATTAGATTAATTAATAATCTAATATTAATCTAATATTAATTAGATTAAATGAAATAATCTAATAATCTAATATTTATGGAACATAAATATTCCATAAATATTAGTTCCATAAATATTAGTTATTATTATTATTATTATTCAAAGCACACCTTTTTAGCCCTGAAGGACCACAAATGTGTTTTCAGGGGAGAGTAGTGTTAAAGGCATTTCTGTCTCCTACCCCTTACCCCAATAAAATTTAAGTTGCATATGACAGACACTGTACCCTGTTAATCCTCAAATTCAGAGGCCCTGGTGCACAGCCTGCGATTCCTTTACTCATTCATTTCATTACGCTTAATGGATATAGAGTATCTATTTTCCTTAGAAAGAAGCAAAGAAACAAATTTCAAAAGTCTCCAGGAAAATTTAGCTTATGGAAAATTAAAAGTACAACAAATGTTACCTGTTCCAAAGCCAATCCGAAGACCTCCTAAAAACTGGTTGGTTAATTTGTAATGGTCCCAAACAGTGAGCTCTACACAGGCTTCCCTCAGATCTTCAGGTCTGAACCCATCGTACACCATCGTGTGGTTGAAAATGGGGTTGTTTGTTTTCCCTACAGCTCTTGTCTTTTGGCGACTTTTCCTACTGGTATCTGGAAGAATGGTACTACAAAAAGAGGCATTATTGTGAGACCATTTCAGTATAATAGTGAACTTTAATGCTTTCAGTACACTTCAGCACAGCTACTACAGATTGGTAATGGAGGGGAAAAGACTGGAGACATAGTGCTGGTGGTTTGGTCAAAGGTAGGGAAAGGTGCATCATGCTGGAAATAGAACTGGATAGACTTAGTTTGAATCCTAATTCTGCCACTTATTGGCTGCACATTTTAGGAAAAGTTGCTTAATTGCTCAGATATTTGCTTCCTTGTCTACAAAGTGTGAATGGTGATGTTGATGTCAAAAGGTTGATATTAGAATTAAATAACACATGAAAAACACTTATGAACAGGCATGGTGCTTGCATTTAGTGAGTTCTAATATGATAGCAATTGCCTGAGGATTTCTTTAAAATTTAAAAGTACAGGCTATTCCTGATTAAAATAGCCTAAGGAATTGCTATTATGGAGTTGAAAAAGAAACCTGTTGAATTTGCTAGATTTGAATTTGAGAATTAATAATATTGTTTGCTATACCATACACTCTACACTGTATCTTTCATAGTCTGGCTATACTGAGCTCAGATAACACTATAAAAATAATTCCTAATAATGAAAAAATTCATACTGATTCTAAGTATAGACTATCTCATCATTCTTTTTTGGGTTGTATTTTATTTAAGACAGTAATTGAGTGAACTTTAATCTACCACATCTCTTATAAAGGCAAAATGTCTAAGAGTGGTTTAAATATGGGAGACTAACCTGAGTTCAAAAATTTTACTGACATCCATGAAAAAAAATATAGGAAGAATCATAAGTAATATATATGTTATTAAATATCATATATATTAAAATCTATGTCACATATATTTAAATAACTGCTATTTGTCTTCTAGTGGAACCTATATAGATAAAATTAGAGGGAACCAAGAGACACTAATCTATCTAGTTATTATTTACTAGATGCCATGTACTTTTTTTCTTTTTCCTTTTTTTTTTCTTTTTTTGCGGCACCGGGGATCAAACTCACAACTTAACACCTGCCAGACAGGCGCTAAAGCCATTGAGTCAAACTCCCAGCCCTAGTTTTTTGAGGCAGGGTCGCACTATGTAGCTCAGGTCAGCCTTGTGCTCGCGTTGTAGCCCAAGTCAGCCTCGAACTCACAAGGCTCCTTCTACCTCAGCCTCCCGAGTGCTGGTATTAATGGCGTGCGCCACCACACCCGGCTGTCATGTACTTTAAATGTATAACAGAGAAAAAGTTTGCCACTTAAAAACCCAAACTATCTTAAGTTCTAATGAGTTAACTCTTAGTAGGGGTTTATGTAGCAAGTCATTTTCCAAATATCTGCATTCTGATACAAGGAATCTTTGCAAATGGGCCACAAAATATGTGAGACAAAGGAGTAGAGGAATTTCTCCTGCTCCACAGAAGAGCCTAAGAATGTGACACTCACCATTAGAAATACGATAAACCTCATCAACAGATATATCCATAAAAGACCTTATATATCTGCGTTTGAGGACTCAGTTTCATCTATACCTACAACCCCTTAGTGTTTTGGTTTTTTCTTTTTTGGGGGGAGGGGGGTGTCTGTTTTTTGAGACTGGATCTTGCTATGTAGCTCAGACTGGCCTTGAACTCTCAGTGATCCTCCTGCCTCAGCCTGTCCCCTTTAGTATTATGATTTTAGAACTAAATGAAGCCTTAAAAATTCATGTTACAGATTCATAAAATTCATATCTCTATTTGTTCCAACCAAACTCAACTAAACTATGACTAAAGAGTTTTAGCATCTCAGATATGAAGATCTGAAACCAACCAGCAAAGGTGAAGCTATAGTAAACCTGAAGGTCAACTGATTAATGCTGTTACCATTTAACAAAAGAATTTAGATGACTTCCCCTTAGCAGTGGAAGATCAAAGCATTCCTTCACCCAGATGTGCACTTCTCCAGTTGTAGGAAGCTTTTTACCTATAATTTTAAAAAAGGAGAGAAAAATGTTATAGCTGTTTGTCTCTTGACAATAACATGTCCAAAGATGTCAGCCTAAAAATGGTCTAGCTTAAGTGCTCAATGATACTGAATTGATTAAACTCTACACTCTACACTGTATCTTTCATAGTCTGGCTATACTGAGCTCAGATAACACTATAAAAATAATTCCTAAGAATGAAAAAATTCATACTGATTCTAAGTATAGACTATCTCATCATTCTTTTTTGGGTTTTACTTGGTTCAATAAGAACAGATAGCAGGTATGTGAATCATCCATTTATAATTATACTCAAAACATCTCAGTGAAATGAATAATCCTTTCCAACATTAATACCCATATCAACTGGTATTGGCAAAAGACATTTAAATATATTTGAGTATAAATTAACTAAAACCAGTAATGGCTAAGGCATAGTCTATTTTCTTATTGAAAGTGTCTAAATATTTTATAGGGATATTGCATATACATACATACAATAGTTAATACTATAAGTAGGGAATTACTAACAGGTTGACTTAGTCTGGAGTTGCTATCTAAGCTGGGTGCACATGGACAAAAGAACACTATCAGATTTTTCTGCATGGCTTAGCACAGTGAATTGACCAAGCTGTATTTTGTGAGCAACTGTAATGTACTCACCCCTATGGTGTCATTAAATATACAAATACAAGAAATAATCTATGCCTTCAGGAAATATTTATAATTAAGCATGAGAAATAATTCAAACAAAAACCATGAATATATAATACAGAGTGAAACGTGAAGTTACTGCTACAATGTTTTAGAAAATGATGTGATCAATGAGGGCTAATATAATTTTGAAAAAGTTTTATGGAGGAAATGGGACTTCATCTAAGACTCAAACAGAATGAAGAGAACAGAAAGCCATTCCAGGGAAAGAAAACTATAAGAGCAAAAACTCAGACAAGGTGGAACCCATTACAACACACAGTTCCCTGGGTCTCTGAACTACCAAGTGATAGTCAGGAAAGCAGGATAGGAGGTTGGCATTTTTAGGCGTGTTGATCATGAATTATAGGATACAAATTATATGCAAAAGAATCTGCCTTTTAGGAAGATCCAAAAGTTACAGGATGATGATCTGGCAGCAATTTGGCCCAAGTATATGCTTTGCTTGATCTTCAATTCTTTTTTTTTTTTTTTTTTGAGACATTGTCTTACTACATAGCTCAGGCTGGCCTTGAACTTGGAGCAGTCTTCCTGCCTCAGTCTCCAGAGTGCTGCCATTCCAGGTGTGCGCCACCATGGCCCACACCCTTTAAATTTTTAAAAACTGAAGTAGAATACTTTTCTGAGTTCAGTTACTGCCCTTACCATCCATTATTTTCTTCATATCCCTTGCTTTATTGCCTGGTTACTAAAAATGAGCCTGAAATCCCTAATTTCAGTCATAACATTTGTACAGAGTCCGAGGACAATACTTTGGAGGAATTTGCTTGGGAAATAGTGCTGGCATTCATTTCCTGCCAGTTTTTGCTCCTAGCAGGAAGACCAGAGGCCCCAAAGTCAGGATGATACAATAAACTTGAGCAAAAAAGTTTTATCTTTTAAGAGTATTCTGAGAGTAGAGGATCAATGAGCTCTAATTTCTTAAGGAATTCCTACAAATTCTTCCAATTCCCACCTGTGAAAGAGATTACTCAAGTTCCATTCTTATCGCAGCATTGTCAAGACACTGAAATTCTGACTACAGAAAAGGCCTTTTATATTGTATGGATACAAATTGTTGGAGAATGAGGGGAAAGTTAAAAGAAGGACTGTATATTGGACTAACAAAAATGAGAATATTCATAGAATCAGAAGGTTCTACTCTGAAAATCTTTGGAGAGGAGAGGGATAAGGAAAGAATATGGATGTGAATAGAAAATCATTACATACCAGGAATTGGCTCTGGAACATACTGGAGAGCTAGCTTCATTTCACCTCTGTTTTCTGCTTCGAGGGCAACTGGTGCTGTCTGAAAATTAAAGGGATGTCAGGATTTGTGCGAAACAGATTTTTAATACCTTGTTTGTGGGTATTCTGTTACAGAGCCATCTGGCCCCTTTCTAGGACTATGTATCATTTGTGAGTGTCCTGAATTCAAATTTACCTCTGCATCAGAGATAGGCTGTGGTTTTCATAACTGGAAAAGCAATGCTGTATATCTTGGAAAAACTCTCAAGGTGTCTAAAAAATATTTCATGGTCTTCAGTCTCAAAAATGGTAGAGAAATCATAATGGTTTGCTTGGAAATGCAAAAGGTGTCTTGAGATACACTCATTTTTATCAGAACACACACATTTTGTTAGTCAATCAGGCAGTGTGTAATCTTATATTTTCAAAGAGACTAATTGTTAGATTGTTAGAGACTAAACGTGTAGGAGTCTGTAAGAATAATATAGACTGGACAATAACTTAAAAAGATGTGTGCTGTAAGAGAGATCTTACTTTCAAATTCTGGTTGGTTAGGGCCTTAGTTCCAAAAGGGGTATGCATTAGAAACCTGGAGGCTCCTTAAAACTAAGATGTTTGTGGTGGTTAAGATGGTAAGTCATTTTGACTGACTTTGGTACCTGATCTGAGACTGGTACAGCACACTTCTGGGTGTGTCTGTGTGGGTCATGGGGGTGTGGTCTTGGGGGTCTTACTCTAGACTCTAACCCCTTCCTTGTCAGGATTGTTTGCCTGCTCTGCTTTCTAGCCACCACCGTAACCAACATCTCTGCTGTTGTGTCTTCCACAATGATGTTTCTGCCTTGGAGCCATTTGACTATGAGCTGAATCTCTAGAAACTGAATCAAATTAACCCACCATTCCCCCAATTTGCAAGTGTCAGGTATTGTGTTCCAGCAACAGGATGTTTGACTAATGCAATGCATAGGCATCATAGGGGAATTCATACCCAGAGACCTTGGGTAGAGCTAGAAATTAGTGATTAAAGTGATTTTCCTGCGACACTTGAGAACTATTTAGTGGAACTGTTCTATTATGAATGATCTATGAATGAAATATGCAGTGAATGTTTAAATTTTAAAAAATTTATTACACTTAAAAACACATTGTCATTAATTCCACTCAAAATATTCTGTTGTGGACTATCCACTCAGGATCCCTTGTATCTATTTTAGACAGAAGCTTTCTCTCAATAAATACTTCCTACTTTTAAAAAAATCCCCTTTTCTTCAAAAATATTTTTCCCACTGTTTTTGCCACTTTCTGAAGCAGTTCTGGAAGTCCTCTTTCCTGAGAGTCTTTAGGAAATATGCTAAAACATGGTAAATGCTGCTCCTGAATGTTGTCCAATAGAAAGAGAGTTATATTTACTGGACCTGGCATTGTACAACTTCTGGCTCTTCCTCAAAGTCAAAATGATCATGAAAAGTAAATGTTTTGAATCAATTCAAGACTTCTAGGCAGTCACAACTGCATAATTAAAAACACTCAGAAAAGAGGCCTTCCAGAACAGCTTTAGAAAGTATTAAGAGTGATGGGCTGTGTTGGAAGTGAAGCTGAATATTTTGAAAGAAATTAATGACAATTTGTCTTTTACTGTAATAAAATTTTAAAAATGGTTTAACATTCACTATATTTTTTTATCACACTTCAGAGATACCAAATTTGTACTGTTTGTATGTATCACTTCTAGCTATGGTAGACTGGCTTGGATGAAATGCACACTCACACTGAGAAAAATTAAAAATGAAGGATTAAAATAATCAATTTGAAGATGTTAAAGAATTATTGAAACAGAAAATAATTCAAATGAACAAGATCTTTTTTTTTTTTTTTTTTTTTTAAGATAGGGTCTTGCTATGCCGTTCAGGCTGGCCTTGAACTCACAATGATCCTCCTTCCTCAGCCTCCCAACTGCTGTGCTAGCTAGGTTAAATTACTGAACTGAAAGACAGGTCAGCAAAAAGTAGCCTGAGTATAGAGAAAATAAAAGAATATAAAATATAGAAATGAGCATAAAAGACATATGAGTTAGAGTTATTAAGTATAGTATACATGTAAGTAGAAGTTCCAGAAAGGCTGGGAAAAATTGGGGGGAAATCAGTATTGAAGAATTGCTAAGAAATATTCAAAATTGATGAAAGATACCAAGGCCCAGATCCAAGAAGCTCAGTGAGCACAAAACAGGATAAACACAAAGAAAACTATGTTTATGTTCATATGAAATCTGTTAAAAGAAAAAGACAAATATGAGAGATAAAAAGATGCATAACTTTCAAAGAAGCAAAAATAAGATTAATAGCTGACTTTGCAATATAAATGACAAGTAAATGACAGCTATACAGTGGTATGACATCTTCAAAGTACCAAGAGAAATAATTGCCAACCTAGCAAATAAGCAAAATATCCTTCACCAATTTATTTGAAAAAGATATAATACAATGAAAACCTGTGAAAATCCATTGCCAGGAGATAAGCACTAAAAGTAGAACTAAGCAAAGTCTTTGAGCACAAGGAACAACATAGTCCACATAGTGACACAGGAAGGGATACAGAGAAATAGGGAAACAAATATGGTCAAATCTAAACATACAGATTATTAAACAATAGTGTCAAATGGGATTTAAAATTTCCAAATAATCAAAACATGACTAAAAATGTCATAAAATATTGGAGAATGAATAGATGAAGTTAAAATGTTCTTCGTTTCTTTCCTTATCCTGGAAGTCATACAATTCCTAATTTATATTAGATACGTTTTTTGCTGTCATTGATACCAAGGATCAAACCCAGGACCTTGCACATGCCCAGCAAGCACTCTGTCACTGAGCTACACTCCAACCTCTACACTGGACACTCTGAATTCAAGGATGAATACTGTAACCTCTATATTAACCAATAAAAAACCCCCACTATAACTGACATAGTAATTGAGAGGAAAATGAAAGCATATGATAATCCAATAAGAGGCAATTATGGAAATAATAATAAAAATAACCCAAATAATAAGTTTAATAATACAAATATTAACCTAATAATATAAATATCAGATTTGCATCCAAATATATCAGTATTTACATCAAGTATACTTGGGTTAAATGATCTAATTAAAAAACAAATATTTTCAGACTGAAAAAATTAAAACTATTGCCTATAAGAAACATATCTTAAGCATAAAAATTCAGAAAGTTTGAAAATTAAAGGAGTGAAACAAACTTGTAAGTGTGTGGAAGCTGACACAGCTACACTAATACAGACAAAATAGACTTTAAGGCAAGAAATATTACTAGAGATAAAAAGTGTATTTTTGAATGACAAAATTGTTAATCCATTAGAATAAAACAATTCTAAATGTGTATATACTTCATAAGATAACCTCAAGAAAAATAAATCCAAAATAACAAAACTAAAAGTAAACAAGATAAATTCATAATCATATCTTTCTTAGTAATTCATAGTACACGCAGACATAAAATCAGTAAGGATATAAAAGATTTTATCAGCCATTATTGGCTTAATTGATATAGATCATTATATCCAACATTACTTTCTTTTCAAGTGACACATGGAACATTTATCAAAATCTGACATATGTTAGTGAAACTTAAAGTATGTTTCACATTTTGGAGGACTAAAGTACTCAAATGACTCATGAAATCTCAGAAACATTTATGTTAGGTGATTTAACCATTCTCCCTCAGTCTTTCTTACTCTTTCTTCACTGAATGTGCAAGCTCAGTAAGTCCAGCCCTAGTTTAAAATGATTCCAAATTACAATCAGTCTATGAGTTCAGTGCAACTGAGGTTTTTACAATACAACAGGCCGCAAACCAACCAACCAACCAATTAACCAACCAACCAACCAACCAACCAAGAAACTCTGAACTTACCTTCCGCTTTAGAGGGTACCACTTCATTTGTTTGTTCTGTTTGTTGTCCCAGTCCCATGTTTCCAAATCAATTTCCACCTCCCCTAGGAAACTATTACGCTTAAATGTGTCCCGATGCCAAACAGACAGATTCAGCTTCTGTGTCTTTAAGATTTGCTTTTCAATTTTATACTGAAGTTCAAAGAAGAAAATGAAAATGATGAATAACATTATATTATGCCAAAGTTATGACACAGAGATGAAAAGTCATCTGTGTAGATCATATTTTCTCATCTATTAGGTTTCAAGTCCCCCAAATATTGCAAAGTCACCTTATTCCGAGTATCCTGTTTCTAAGAGCTAAAATCCATCTTTCATAAAAGCTGACATTCTTTCCCCTCTGGAAAAGCAAACCATGGCTCAAATATCATAGCTGGTAATGGCTTTCTAAAAAGCCAATCATTCAATTTTGCTGGATATTTTTAGACTAGATAGAACATAAATCAAATTCAGTCCAAAAATACAATCTAATTTACTCCAGTTCTGTTTTCTACCTGAGGATAAGGTACTTTTGAAAATGTACTTGCTTTTAAGAGCATTTTTAGGTTCACAGCAAAATTGTGAAGAAAGTAGAGTTCCCATATACAATCTGTCCCACATATGCACTTCTCACTGTCAACATCCCACAAGGACAAGATGTCTTTCCAAAAAAAAAAAGATAAACTTGGTTTCTTCCAGCTTTATTTGGTCAAGTAGACAAGATTTGGTATCCTAACAGTTTTTCATCTCAAATATAGTCAAACCTTGATTATATATAATCATGGAAGGAATAATAGCACTTCTAAAAATAATCTCCATCTGGCTTTATGATATACTATTTGAATGTCCATTTTGGTTGTTGTAAACCTGCCTTTCTCTGAGTTTACCATGTAAATTAGTTGGCTTTTCCTGAGTATAGGGTTGAAGTAGCTGGCCCAGAAATAGCCTAGGTACTGGGATATCTCATAGTCAAATAGTAATTAAAAATTTGCTATAGAAGCCAGGAATGGGGGCACATGCCTGTAATTCCAGCACGTGGGAGACTGATCCAGGATTGTTGTGAGTTTAAGGCCACCCTGGGCTACATAGTGGGTTCAAGCTCAGTCTATACTATAAAGAAAGACCCTGTCTCAAAAACAAAACAAAAACTTACTATAAAAAATCCATAAGATGCTAATTTAAACCATAGATGATCGAGAGGTCATTTAACTGTTTCTTCTTTTCCCACAGGATAATAAAAAATTTAAGAGTTTTCAGAAAGATAGAAAAAAGAACACTTCTTATATTTTTAGTTTTAAATGATCTGTTAATCACTACAAAGCAAGCATAATCCAGTTTGGAGAAGGGGGAGAAAAAAGAACGTGGGTATGTGAGTGAGGTTTATCTTCCATTCACCTGTCCATACATCTTTTCTTTCAATAATATTTTTTGGTATTTATCCTGGATACTGTACTAATCAATATTTGTTAAATGTCTAATGTGCGCTAATCACTTCACACATATTAACTCTTTTAATGTTCACAACTACTGAAGTAGGTAAGTGCTATTATTACCATATTATTTCATAGATCACAAAACTATCATTAGCCCCTATTTCAGATCTGAGGTGCAGACATGTGATTTGCCCAAAGGCGTGGTATATATGCAACACAGTGTTGGTCCCTGCCCTCATGGAACTTAAAATTTAATGTCAAGGTAGAAAATTAAACTAATAGTTTAAGTGCTGAATATTAGAACAACCTATAGAAAAGCAATGTAATTAAGGCAGCAAAGGACAGGGAAACAAGTTATTAAGGACAGGTTCTTACAGGAATAAGGATTTAAGAATGTGTAGGAGGTTGTTAGGGAAGGAATGTGGGGAAGACTATTAGGGCCTCAAGGAAAAGAAAGTCACTGTAGTGAATGAAAATGTACTTCCTTTGAAGTATAGAAGGGAATATAGGGTGACCAGAAAAAAGGTTATGAAAGAATGAAAGTGAAGACAGAGCTTGGGTTGTGAAGGGATTATGTACATGTTATAAAGGATGAATCTCACCTTAGGCTAATGGAAATCTTGAAAGATTTTAAGCAGAAAAATAGTGATCAAAATTGTGCTGTCAGAGATAATTTTGATCATAACACTAAACTTTATCTACTGCACATCCTCAAGCAAATTTCTGTATTTCTCTAGGTTTTATTTGCCTGTCTGTGACATGTAGCTAATACCTGCCTGCAGGAAATGCACAGGAATGCAAGAGATCATGTATATACATTCATTTGTATCATCTCATACAAAGCACATTCTCAGAAAATATTCATTCTTTTCTTCTTTTCCCTTAGTGAGTGACTTTGTGCAGATTTACCCAAGAAGACACAGAATGCATAGGTCACCATTTAGGATTTTCTTGCATAGAGAATTTATAGATACCCGCAGTATCTCGTTAAACACAGGGTTCAAGGTTTTCTTTGCTACTAGTGTTTTCTTCTTGCCCATTTTGCCTTTGTCCGGTAATAAGTAGGTCTTTACATATCTGAAAAAGAGATGTGAATAGGCGAGAAGTTCAGAGAATATAAAAGTAATGTTCCTACCTCTACTTTCTCTGCTTTTAAAAACACAATGAAAACTCACCACAGAAATAATTCCACAACATTGAGAAAAGCAGTAATTAATAAAAGTTCCCACCAACACTTTTATACTTCTAACATTTAAAAAGATTTTAGTGGAATGAATCACTTAGTATTGTTTCAAAGATTTTTAAAGGAAATTTCCTGAATTCACTGTTTTCTTTTGGCCTTAGTTAATATATATGTAAGGGGTGAGGGTAAATTTCTAACATAGTGTCTAAATCAACAGACTGAGAAAAGGCTTTGGTGCTTGTGATTTTATTGAAGTGTTTGTTACTGAAAAACATCATCAGTCTTGACACACATCTAATTAAGCCAGGATTTATGCAAAGAAAAAAAAAAGAAAAAGGATGTTGAACCCATTGTCCTTATAATAATAATAAAAGAAAAAAGCTTTGGGCTTGACACAGCAAAATAATTAAAAATCATACTTCCCTCCAACTTTTTAAACATTCCTTTTAACACAGTCACACACAGACCCTCCTTTGATTACTTTCTTTCCTTCCTAGTTCCTATAGGATTACTGGTTTGAAAACTACAAGAAAGTAGGCACTATAACTCCAAAATGTACTCACGGGTCTGAACGCTGTTTTTTAACATCTGCGGCTGCTAAGTCCTTACACTGGGCCACAAATACATGTAGTTCCTTCAGTGACTCCACATAGTCAATTGCAAACTGAATATTTCCTTTCACTTCCAGATTGCCAAAGTCTCCACTATAAACACTCATCACACTGCCACTCACCTGAAAACATCAGAAAAACACAGTGTTTGTCTCAGCAATATTCTTGAACCCAGTGCAAGGGTCACAGACTTAATCTTTGCTTGGCATTATTTTTCTACCTTGCATATAAAACCAGTCAGTTTCATATGGAATAAGAATATTAAACAGAGGCAACCTGATATGATCTATATCACTAGAGTTTTTTTTTAATTGCTCTTAAAAGACATAGATGAAAAGGGAAATGCAAAGTTATCTAGATGCTGGCTCATTTAAAATAGAGTGATTTTATGGTAGGTGGCATTCAAAGTTCCATTTTTAGGCATGCATAGTATTTAACATGCTAAAGAAAGAGGATATGAGAAACCCCAGGCACACAAATCACAGTGACAAATAGCTGAAATTTCCAAGGCACTAAAAAGGAATTTTACCACGTTACTCATCCACTGAATTTAGAAAAATGCTTACTGAGCCATGCACTTTTGGAGGTCAAGAAGGGTAGAAAATGGATGATTGATGAAGGGGGTTTGAAGACTTCCTAAGGGCATATATTAGATTATCAGCAGAAAATCAATTAAATTAGATTTTTTAAAAGGGCTTCAGAAATGCAAAGCTAGTAAGAATTTAAGCACAGCATCATTTGTTTAGCATACTTGATATATATACATATCAGGAAAATATTTAGCTAAGTGTTTATCAATACACTTACGTACGTGTATTTCTACACACATAACATATGGACACACAGCTTCCTCGCTTTATGCAAGAAGTTCCATGTAAAGTCAAATGCTCTTAAATCAAACCTGAGCAACTATACCTAGGGAAATTCCCTTTTAAAACGCTGTTCTGTACCTCGCTATAAGGCAAAGACTCATTTTTCCTATTCTTTCATAAGAATCAACCAATTTATTAGAGAAGTACAGTTACATCCCTATAATAGTATATAAAAATGGATCTGATATAAACAGATTTTATAATAACTACCACATTTGTTACACAGAAAAATTTTAGTGATACATCTTGCTGGCAATTTAAATTTATTTCTGAAGTACAGCACTTATATCCAAGATTTTTTATTCATAATAATGAATAGGAAACTCCTTATTCTTAAAAAATTTTTTTAATTCACCAGAAGCTAACTATGGATTAGAGAAAATGTTTGTGCCCTTGGGGCCTGAAAATGACAACAGGAGGCCACTTTGCAATCAGCAGAAGCATGGCAAAGCAAGGTTTAGAGCAGTGGAAAGAGATTAACACAGAGCCTTTGTTTACATACAGAAGACAAGGACGTCATGCCAGAGGAGCTGCTAAGATTGGTTAAAGAGCTCGGGCTCTTCTTGTGTCTGCTGAGCTGGTAACTGCTTTCTGATGCTGTATCTGTTTCTCTGTCATCACTCTACAAAACAGCATGTAATATGCACAGTATTTAAATTCAGAATGAGTCAAGGTTAGAATTTATGTTTAGACAAAGATGGTATCTTGGTATCCACCGTTCTATGACATTTCCCAAGGTCAAAGTGCGTTAATGCTAATTACCAAAGAAAGGGATCCAGGATGACGTGAGTGGCCTGCACCGGATCTAGCATAAGGAGAGGGCAGCGCTTAAATATCAGATTAACAAAGCAATTTTTCTACTTGCAAGGTGGCTCCAAGGTGCTACAGAAGACAGCACTATTGTGAGGCTTTTGGTTACTTTTTTAATATTAAGTATTTATGTTCCCTTTATATTTATATATATTATATAATAATAATAAATGAATAAATATATAAAAAATTATATATTTTAACAAAAGGTTTAAGTGTCTTGCCAAAACAGGAAACATCATCCTTCATTCTCCTCATTATTATTATAGCTCTAGCTTCCCTAAAAAAATCACATCTTTTACTTGAGATACTATTAAACTAGGAAAAAGATATGTGTCAGTCTGATATGTTTCAACTACAGTATACATAAATTCTTTTAAAATTTTAAACTATTCTTTATGTATTCCTATAGCATTAGTGTGCTTATCTTTTTGGTGCTATAGGAAAGTATGTTAAATTACACATTCTACCCACATTGCATTTTAACACATTTCTTGAAAAACTAAAAAGAAATGAGATATTTATTTTAAATATGTGCCAAGAAATGTCTATCTGAAACAAGAAAGAAAAGTTGCAGTGACAGGTTCTATTGTAGTTATCTCTGAAGTTTATTGGATGGTAGCCTACAAAATTTAAGATTCACAATGAGCTTCTTTGGGGTTAGAGTACTTATGGAGTAGTTCACTAGCTTCTAGCATTACAGTGGAGTAGTTAGTTCATGCCAACATATTCCATGACCATGCAATTATGCATCAATATAATGGATGCCAGTTCTAATGCAGATGAATAAAGGAATTAAAGAAAAACAAAATTAATGACTTGCACAAATGACAAAAGAATCCTCTTCTAAGGATTAAAAAAAGTCCATAGCTTTTAAAGACTCCCCCCATATTTAACAATCCACTTCCCATATTTCAGCACATTAGCATCAGATCATTAGTGAATTTTTAGAAGGATATGGCTCTGTCTTATTGACCTGGAACAGTATTTTTATGTAGTTGGTACTCAACAAATATAAGGAATGCTGTCTCAAATGGACAGTGAGGCCTAATTTTATCCCTACGTTCTTTATCATCTAGTTCAGTCTCTGCACTTTGAAAAGTAAAATGATATACTTCAATGCTGGCATTTCTGATGTACAAAACCAGGTAATCTAAACTTTCTTTTGTGTAGATTAAAATTCAATGGAGAAGAAAAATGTAAAAACTAGAAATTGATCCATGTTAACTCTTAAATTATTAACATGGTTCATTCCTATCACCACCCAAGACCAAAGCAGAGCTACAAAGGTATAAAACCACAGGAACTTCACAGAGTGGCTACTGTTGCCTTCCAGTCATGAGTTAGTTCCAAAACTGAGTGATTCATTCCAAATGAAACTATAATAGGAGCTCTTAAATATATACAAAGTCTGAATATTTGCAGATACAGTTCATTGAAGGTCCAATGATCCACAGAAGGTGACCAGATGGAGGTATTTGTGACTTACATGTTACCCACGGTTTTCCTCACATTCTGTCTACTAAAAGAATACTTGAGAATGCTTGTATTTTACCATTGGGAATAAGATCAAAGACAAAAACTGTGGTAGCAGTTAACATTTTAAGTGGCTACTCACTGTGCTTTGGGTACTATGCTATGTATTAGTGATTCCCCACAACCTCACTAGGTAGGTTCTGGGATACCAGACTCAGGGAAACTAAGGAATCTATCCACGATTGCACAGCAATGTAGTATCATACTCAGGACTGAGAATATCTGACTCCAGACCTCAGGCTCCTAAAATAATGACTGCAAGAATAAAGGATTTTAAGTCCAAACATCCGATTTAAATTCCTAGATCTACTTTTTTAGCTATTGGATGTTGAGAAAGTGACTTAACTTCTCTGAGGGCCTTTCCTCTTTTTTAAGGTGTAGAAAACAGTACATATTATATGGAGTTAGAGTTGGATGTTAGAGTCTGGTACAGAGTAGGTACTCGATGAGTATAGTCATGTTCTTAGTTGACACAGTATACAATAGAGATTACCAGCCTGGGAATCAGATCTTGGCTTCAATTTTGGCCCAACCCCTTTCTGGCTTAGTGAGGTTACTTCACTTCTCATGGTCTCAGCTTCCTCACCTGTAATATCTAAGGATAATGATGGTATCTAACTCTCGTGGTTGTTGTACAATAACATGAAATAATAAATACAAAGCCCTTGACACCCAGTAGATGCTCCTTAGAGCTTGCTGTGCCATTGTTACTTTTTACTTTAACAAATGTTTTTAAGGTAGACATAGTACCTAGATTAAGCTTTTACAAACAAACTCAAGGCTACAGAGGGATAGTTAATTCATGCCAACATATTTCTGCTTGGATTTCTCATTTTGTACTGACTTTGAAACAAAAGTTACATTCCCAGATCTATGCAATCTGATTTCACTGACCAAAAACAGTTACTGTTTGAGTCAAATGAGACATGTACTGTGTTCCAGGATCTACAACATTGCCTCCATTGACTTGGAAGACAAGGCTCGATCCTGCATTGGTCTTTGCTACAGTGGAATACAAACGCACTGACCTGGGCATAGAAAGTCGACCTATCTCTCTTCAGTTTTTGTCTGTCTGTCTGTCTGTCTGTCTGTCTGTCTCTCTCACCAGCATCTTGCTATGTAGTCCAGGCTGGCCTTGATCTCACTGTGTAGACCACATTAGCCCTGAACTAGCAGTAATCCTCCTGCTTCAGTTTCCCAAGTACTGGAATTACAGATGTGCACCATCATGACCACTGGCTCCATTTTTCTGAAGGTACAAAAGACAAACTTGCCTCATCTTGTAGAAATGCTGGAACAGACTTGCTCATCCTTTTGAGTTTGTCAGGGTGAGAAAACTGATTATCAGGCTGTGAAGGCACTGTAGAAACTAAACAGCATTTCAATTTCAAAATTACTCTTACAAATTTTAGATATTAGGCATAAATTGAAAACACACTTTTCTTTCATCTCTGGACAGACATGTTTTACAAAAAGGTTAAAGGCATAGTGGTTTACATGCATAGGATCATGAGGTAAGCAGCATGCAGATCTTATAAATTATATATAGAGAGAACTAGCAAGGAGTTGAACCAAATAAAAATTAATTTAAAAAATACTAGTTCTTATTGAATTACAGCTGGACTTAAATTACATTAAAAGTCTGTCAATGTGAACTCGTTTTACTTTTTTTCACATCAGAGTTTTGAATGCCAACTTCTATATTTATTGGTTCATCTCCTTGAGATGTATTATTAACATGCTGCAAGCTGAAAAACTATTTCATTGCATACTAAGGATCTTTGCACATAATTCAATAAAAGTATCCTTGACTGAGTGTCGAAGAGCAGGTTGATTCATTTAGTGATCATGAGAATTCCTTTTCTGATAGTGTTTCTCACTTAGAATTATGGAAGAGTATTATTTAAAAATTAATTATTCTTTTAAAGTATAAATCACTTAGGTACCTTCTTAAAAAGAGAGTTTTCAGCATTCCAAGGTCAAGTTTAAATAGTTCAAGAAGAATAATTTAATAATTTAATATGAAAATATAGCATATATAGTATCTTCCTTCTGATGTAGTAAGTGGAAGACACAAGAAGACAAATTATAGTTTTCATTTGTATATCTGTAGTTAGAAAACTGTTTTTCTTTGCCTACTAATCAAAATGTCTAAGCTTTTTTTATGTTGAATCATAGCTCTTATAGTGAAAGAGTTAGAATTTCTTAAAACAGAAAAGTACCTGACATGTAGTTGGCTCTGTGTGGGTATTTTTAAATTAATTAATTAATTAATTATTATTACACAGAAAATCTTCAGATTATACTCTGAATACAATATACATATATTAACTTGACTTTATCATTAAAAGATATTAGGAAAATAGATAAAAATCAAGTTATAGTTCTATATATAATACAAAAGACTCAAATTTGGTCCTTGATATCAGCTAAATTCACTTCAATTGAAAGAAATGTAATGAAAAAAACTGAAATTTGACCTACACTCTCTAAATACAATTTTCAGTCACTAGGCAGAAATCAAAAACACCCTTTTCTTTCATGTATGAACAGACATGTTTTATAAAAAGGTTAAGGCACAGTAGTTCACATGCAGAGGATCTATCACATAGCTTAAGTATACTCCAAAATCCACTTATACAGTCTTATTAGCATACCTACTTTAATTCATTACTTTCCAGTAAACAGTTGTGTGCGTGTGTGTGTGTGTATTGGGGTGAACTATATTGGTAATAGTGTAAGATTATGTCACATAGTATAGTCCAGTAAGAATAAAAACTCTTTTGCTACCACATATTATTATTTTCCAAGTATATTGCTTTCCAAGTATATTGTTGGATGATGGTATGCAAGTCAAATTCAGTTATAACCACTAATCAAATGTAGTAAATTTTACATTTATGAGCTTAAGTTATCTATATTTTTATCATGATTTTGATTTTGTGTTGTGGTAAGAATATAGTCTTTACCGGTGAAAAGGCACTAAGAATCATTTTGGAAAATGTTAAAAAGAGAAATTAATTTACTGAGTTCGGTATATAATTGATCTACTTGTCTTGATCAATAACTGTCTAAGTCAATTAGGAGCCCATGAATAAAGATACAGCTATATAGGCACATGTTACATAAGATTTTCTTTCACTCCTCAGGCTAAATGTTGAATAAAACATAGCAAGATAAAGTCAGGTGCTCACACTTGAGCACATCCCAGTTCAAAAGCAACTGGAAAAGTCTGTTTAATGCTTCTTACAAGCAGAAGTCTTATACTGCCTGCAATAGTGATACTTACATGGGCCAGGCCTGAAGAGTCTTCTTTCCTAGGCAGCGCTTAAGAATTTGTCAAGTCATGTGCCAAAGCTCAGCACCTTCTCCCGCTAGCAGGAAGAACTCATGAGCAAAGTCTCAGATTTCATACTCGATGTCACTGACTTCTTGCATCAGCACATTGTTTATCTAATGACTCCTTCATTTAGCTGCTTACCCCTTTAAGGCCTATTAGCACATCCAAAGGCTGTCGGGGAATTATTATTAAAATACTGTGGAACTGAGGGCAGGCAAAGCACATATATCACTGTCTTCGTACCTCCAATGTCTAGGTTTATGAAAGCAACTGAAACTGGGGAGCTGAGAAATCACACACATATCTGCATACTTTACTGGGCCCCACAAGCATTTTAAACATCATTTTTCTTTAAAACAGCAGTCACGGCTAAGGAGAATAATCTTAAGATTGAACAGAAAAGAGGAAATAAATATCTTTGTGTGGTGGTGGACATTAATTAGTTGATGGACATTAGTCACCACAGGTATACATTTATTTCTTAGATTCGGATGTTCGCTTGCCTTTTAGATTGAATGTTTGCTGCTGAAATCCAGCTTTGAACCTCATAGTATAAACCGCAGACATAAAATTTGCTTTCATAGATATGTAGAGAGGCAAATACAATCATATTACATTTGAACTGCAGAAACACAGTTCTTCTTTGGGTCCAATTAAATTGAATATTGAAAATTGCTTCAGGGCTACAAGCTTGTACAAGAGATCCAATACTCAGGGCCATACTACAACATAAAAGCCAAATGAAATCAGAAGATGCCAACTTAATTTTAAGCAGATGTAAAGAGCAGAGACTGTCAAAACTCAGTAATAGTAATGGCAATATAAATATAATATATATTTTAAATATTTAACTGTCCCTCAGTAGAACTATGAATTTTTTTACATAGACAGAATCAATTTTTTTAATAAACCCTAATCAGAATGAAATAGTTTTGCAAGCTGCAGAAGTTTAGCAATAGTAAGTGCTGCATTATTAATGGGTTAGTTCTTTCAGTATATTTAACACTATGCAAATAGAACATTTAGTCATTTTGAGAAAAATCCTGCTACTCACTTCCTGGTATGCATTCATTTGTATCTGGTTCCTGATCTGCTTTTTGATCTACTCAGAAGAGTAACATTGAGAATAAATACCATTTTAACAGAAGGATTAAACAGACATGAAAGTAAGCTCAAAAGTCAGTTTCACAACTGAAAATGCAGAATTTAACTGACAGATTTTCAGTTTGCTTGCATCCATATCCCAGTGTGACTCTTCATTAGCCTTTTTTAAGGTCTCTTGTTCAACTAAAAACTAAGATCACAGGAGCTGTGCAACCTCTGCCCTTTCATGTGCTAAATCGTAGCACTGAAATTGAACAGGAAGCTGAGGTTCTTTTCCATGCACTCTCACTAACTGACTAGTCACAAGATTTTAGAAAAATCATCAACTTTCTCTGAATTCTTCTTATTGGCAAAATGATGAAAATCTTCCCCTCCTACTTCAATGAGGTTGTTATAAAATGAGAAAGACAACACTATTACATAAAAGTAAAGACTTTTAAAGGGCTCTGTCATTACATTTTGTATAGGAAAACTCAGTGAATAACATTTTTATGATTACAGTGAAAGCAATTTAGAGAAATAAAAAATAGTATACAAACATAAATTATTCATTTGCATAAATCCTCAACTCTAACAACTGAACAATCTTCCATCCCTCACCCCACCAACACAATATTACCCTATTCCTTTAAAAAATGAACCAAGTAATATATGATCCATTGACAACCTTGAAGATCTTTTGGCCCCTTACATTCAGAATCAATTAATTTCATTCTCAGTCTAAGTTATTTGTATAAACAGAGGCAGGATTCCCCCATTCTTAGCCTAGGGCTTTTCTCTTTTTAGGCTTTACTGGTTGTGCCCAATGATCTAAATGCTGAGACTTCAGAATCAAACACAGAAATAACTTAACCCAGGAACTCCCTCCAGTCTTCCTTCAAAAGGAGTTCTGCAAGTCAGAGTAGTGAAAATCAGCTCATCCCCATAGAAATACAATTTCCTATTTATAGAAATTCTTGCTTCCCCAGGGTCTCTAATGAGATCCTCACAATGATATCACCAGAAGCCTTAAAAACACACACTATTTAATGCACCAAGTCAGAACAGTTTTTATAATAACTTAGGCACTATTTGCCACACAGTGGCAAATGACGTTCTTCTATTTATCCAACAGCTGCATCCCACTGACTGTTCAAATCACCCCAGCCAGAACTTAATACACAAACAGACATGCAAATACATAAAGATATTTACCATCTTCAGCACTACGTACTAATTCTTCTGGCAGATTATCTACTTTTGCTTGATCTGTTCAGGAGAAATTAGCAAATGGTTAACATGGCTGACCCATGAAGAGAAAAGAACAATGAGATTGTCTCTGGAAGCTCCCGGAGTTGGAAGCAATTAGTCAAGATGCAGTAAGGGGTGCAACCAAGATGTCTTCCCCAAAATACTTTCTCTTTAGATTAGCTACTTGAGCGAGTGCCATAGCAGGAGCTCCCATTTCAGCCCTGATGCAGCTCACATCAGCACACTGCTGCACACTGACTCCCAAGGGTTAGAGGGTTAGCTCAGAGCAAGCAATCGACTGGCAACAGGAGAAAGCACAAGGCTGCAAACAGCCTCTCTATTCTTCTGGAAAGGGTACGATGCTAGGCATGACTAACACCTTCCCAAACCTATGGTCATTAACAGATATTTGTGTGAGTGCATCATCGATTGCGTATGCCTCTGGGAGGCTTGCTTGGGAAGTCAACTGAAGAGATGTAACCGGGGACCAGCTGCTAAGTGGAATTTTGGCAGGCTAGTGTGAGAGTGGGTATCGGTATTTGGAAGGGAGCGTGCAGGAATACCCGTCAGCTGATAGTGATTTTTTTTAACCCTACACATTCCTGAATAGTTTAAAGCTGCACCATGGAAAAAGCTCTGTGCTTCACAGGCAAGGGGTTTGCTAAATTGAACAAATGTTGCTCAGGGTTTTTTTTCCCCCCCTCAGGCCCATCACCAAAATAAGGAAGAACAATTGGGGCTCTCTGACAAAGAACTAGACTTGCCTTCTCTGGGAAGCTTTCCGGCAGATGTGGGGGCAGGCCACCTGTTGAGGAGGCTTTAGAGGGAATGCCTGTATTGGGGGAAGGTTGAAAAGGGTGACCTTCAAGGTCTCTCCAACTCTAGGATTTGAAGTTCCTTGGGAGAGTTAGGACTGCATTCAAAATTGGGAATATTGTCTTCAGAACCCTGGAAACCTGTCGGTTTCAGGAACTGTTAGGTGAAGGGGGTTTTACTTTTTCTTTTTAAACTCTAACTTTTCAGTTTCAATTGCAGATGCCTAAAAACTACTTTAAACTTGAAAACAATCAATTATCAATCATGAGCTTGGCATTGGTTAGTTTTTACTCAGTTTTTCTCATGGCATTGAAATGCCAGAGGTTTATTTTAGCTTCAAAATAGTAAGACCAAAAACCCCTAGAAGTTATGGTTTCTAAATCCATTTGCCTGGCACACAAGTCCCTACATACATTGTCTTTTCTATTAGTAGTCAAGAAATTCTTCACTAATTAAAGCAGCACCCAGTGAAGAACAAGGTACCTAAAGGATTGTGTGTTAGGAGATCTTTGGGTTTATAGTCCTAATATCCAAAAAAAAAATGTGTGAATAGAGAAGAAGGAATAAAAGAGAAAAGGAAAAATCCCTGAAGTCAGATACTAATTCAACTCCGTATCATAAAAATTCATTAGACACCCAACACTGTTATATTATACTGTGGTAAATCCATAAATGCTGTTGATAGTTGTCTGTCAATTTGAGTCTTAGGTCTACTGTGTTATATAAGTAA
This sequence comes from Dasyprocta punctata, assembly GCA_004363535.1. Lineage (NCBI taxonomy): Eukaryota > Metazoa > Chordata > Mammalia > Rodentia > Dasyproctidae > Dasyprocta > Dasyprocta punctata. The sequence goes on along the minus strand of RJWM01000483.1, from coordinate 47,545 downwards.
GTTATTTTACCTCTCTGAGCTTCATTTTCTTTCTATAAAATAAGAATAGCAATTTTTCTCTCACAGGGTTTGTGTTTGTGTGTGTGTATGTGTGTTGGTTAAATGAGATAAAACATGTAAAATTCTTAGACAAATTTTGTCACATAGTATTCAATAAGTGTTATCTATGACTATTAGTTCTACTAGTACTACTAGTTACCACTGTCCTTTAAAACTCGTTACACTTGAGTAAACACTCAAATGTCAATGCTTTGTTTCAGGGAAACCTAGTATTCTAGTAAGTAAACCTCATGAATTAATTTAAAAGCAAAATTCCAGAATACTTGAAGGTGAGCCTCGTCAGCACACTTGGGAAAGGCTTTTGCCATCTGTTGAACTCTCGTGTTAGGGATTTCAATGCATGACCACATGCAGTGAGGCCAAAGAAGAGCACATAAGCATTTCTAAGCTTAGGTGAGACATGAACAGTGGGGCAAACTTTATTCTCACTTGATGACTCTGATGAAATGTCTTCTAGACTTTTGGAAGGCATTTTTCTAGCAGCACTCCTTCCCAAAGGTTTCAAAACAGGATTGGGTTCTTCTTCTGAACCTGTTACAAAACAAAACCGATGAACACTGCACAATACAAAAGAAAAACACAATTTTTTAATAATCATTGAACCCCGAAATGGTAGGTTGAAAACAGAAATTATGCCACAGCCTCCCTATTTTTATTTGTTTTAAGAAGTACTTCACAAAAGAAAGTAAAATTTCTCCATCACTAAAAATGTCCTTTTAAGTTATTTTTTTTTTTTTTTTGATGTTTGTGATCAAGTCCAGAGCCTTGAATATGTTAGGTGAATGTTCTACTACTAAGCTACATCCTCAGACTTTTAATATGCCCTTTAAAAAAATAATTTACCTGGTCAAGAAATAGTTGTGAACATAAACTATTATAGAAACAAGATTACCACATTAATAAAAACATGATCTCCTAGTGGTTTACACCTTTATTTTAGGCTCATGATTTATTTTGCGCTAGACTTTAAATGTTCCTCCTTAACATTCTATCTTTTGAAGCAGCCACTAAGTGATTTCAAAACATTTTCAAAATTAGTTGAAGACTATGGAAGGCAGGATTCAGATGTTTAACAATCTGTGTACAAATGAATGACAGATGGGTGACTTCTCCAGATCAATAGATACATTCTTTTTGGATTTCACGATTTAGTAAAATTTCGAAAATATTTTGGTAAATAAATGAATAGTCAAATTTTATTTAGCTAAAGAATTTTAAGGTGACAGGGAGATCCTATCATGTAGTAATACCTTTATTTTTTTAAAAAGACATTTTATAACCAAGAGAAATAAAAAGGAGTAACCTTGGAATAAGAAAAATCCTTAAACTTTACAGAAAAATTCTCTAAATTGTCAAGTTTTTAATTTTGTCAGTGAAAACTGCATCATACACAGGCTCTATTCTGAATATTGACATTTATAACCATTTATTCTTGGTCCTTAGAATAGTGATTGACCATAGACATTTCAAAAATATTTGCTGAATCAATGAATGATTCAGTGAATGAATGAATGAAGAACCACTTCTCTCAACAATAATTTCCTGAAGTGGTTTTTTTTTTTTTTTTTGCGGCACCAGGGATTGAACTCACAGCCTCGCACCTGCCAGACAAGCACTTAAGCTGCTGAGCCAAACTCCCGGCCCTGGTCTTTTGAAGCAGGGTCGCACTATGTAGCTCAGGCCGGCCTTGCGCTCGCGTTGTAGCCCAAGCCGGCCTCGAACTCACAATGCTCCGCCTATCTCAGCCTCCCGAGTGCTGGGATTAAAGGCGTGCGTCACTACGCCCGGCTTCCTGAAGTGCACTTTAATTTTGCTTAACATTAATATACATTTCACATCAAATTGATTCTAAGAAAAATTAGATGTGGGGTGTTCTTCATTTGAATTTAGGAGGATAATTATTGAAGACCTCAGAGATTTCAACATGCTAATATAATAATGGACATAATCTCCCAGCATTTCCAGAAGTATTTGACCGTGGACACTTCCTTCAAAGGAAGATAATGAGGTATTAGCTGGTTAAGAGCTCAGCCACAGGTCACATATGTAAGGTTGCTCATCACAATTAGAGTACCATTTGTGGTTTCTTGACAGTTCTCACACTACCCTTGCCAGTTTTTAAAAAAAAAAAAAATTTAGAATGGGAGTTATAAAACAATGATTGCAACATTTTATACATTTTACTTGACCTATAATTTTAAAATATCTTCTCTCAGCGCTGTCTAGGTGATTATTTAATCCTACTTTTTAAAGATAAGCTTTTGTTGTTCAATCACTGATGCTAGTACACTATAAGCATGCCTATAGTGTCACCTAAATGAGGCAACATTGTCTAAAGAAAATGCAAATTTGCAAGTCTCCCATGGGTCAGTCTATGTAGTAATGCACAGGGCAGTTTAGTAGGGGAATACCTAAACAAGGTTAATGTGCTGGCTTTATTCTTATATACGTTTTAGGGATGTATTTCATTTTTTTTTAACCAACAACATTTGTTAAAATAACTTCAACTTGACTAATTAGGATTAAAGGTAGATTCCTTAGTCAGTGCTCAAGCTACTTGTAAAGGAACTCAAGTCTCATGAGTCAGCCACCCCGTAATATTTATCTGGTTTCATCAAGATTGTAGTCTATGAGTTATGCAACTTTGGTTGTTCAACTTTGGTTAAAATGTCCCAGCCTCTACTATTTCATCACTTAAATCAGGTAACCTCTCATGCCAATGTACTCTGGGAGGTTCTCTGTTAAAATACCAAGAGTTGATCAAAATAGCAAACTGAGACAAGCCTTATAGCTTGGCTGAAACCAGTACCCCCACATCCACTTAGAAGAATGTGGCAATTGAGTAAAATCTTTACACAATTTAGCCAAAGCTTAAGCCAAAGAAATGCAGCAGCCAGGCAATGCATTTGGGTGGAATCACATGAAGTCATCTGACCAAAGTGATAATCTAGAAGAGGGAGATTCTGCAGATAATGGAAAATGAGGGGGACATAGCAACAAAAATACTACAGCACAAAATATTGAATGGAAGGAAAGTTCCACCCCTACATTTTGCTTCTGATATTTAGCCACAGCTTTGGTAAAACACTGTTCTTAAATGGGAAATTTAGGCCCATTTGTGCACTTTCTTGGCACATCTTTTACTATAGACTTCTATCTGAATTGTCAATTAAGAAATTCTAATTATTTTCAGGAGGAAAACTAACTTTAATTTTTCAAAGGTGCTTTGTAACTCAAAAATTATTTTAATTTTTTCTGTATGTAGAAGCTTTTTAGATAAATGAGAAACAAGGTTAGACTAGAACAGCCTTTAAGAAAGTTGTTTCTATATGAATCATTTGAATACAGAACATAAGTGAATTTTGTTATTATAAAAGTTCGGGAGAAATGCAGTGACAAAAAGAACTTAGCACCATTTGAGAGTATTAATTAATCTCAGAAGAAAATCATCCTCTGCATCAGCATTCCATAGAGCAGACTCATTATGGGTTAAAAATTTCAAAACACTCACTGGAAGTAGTTCTCCAACTTTCTGCATTAGAACCGCTGTTTCCATCTGAAAAATCGGAATTGGAGAAACCTTCTTTTTCTTGTTCTTTGTCTTGTCTCTTATATGATGATGCTAGCAACAATTCAACTTTACTTATTTTTGTAGAGCCTTTTTTATTTGTCAGGAGGATGGGCCACTTATTTCTGGACACATTTATTGCTTTAGGGGCCTCTTCAAAGCCAGGTTCCTGAAAATCCCTTTGTCCCACTCTGACGTCTCTTTCACTGTCCCTGTCCTCTGGAGGTTGTATACATTTAGTGGTCTCTATTTCATGGTCCACATAAAGTTGTGGGGTTCCAGAGATCTCAGTTCTACTACTTGTGAAATCACAAAGATTTACTGATAAATCAGTCACAGCGTCATCTCCTTCCAACACTTTACCGCACTGGTTGACCTGAGATTTCAAACCACTTTTACCCTTCATTTCCAAGGCCTTTGAGGTTGCCCAGTAAAAATGGGGCACTGTGTCCAAGAACCTGGCCTCCACTGACTCTGAGGGCTCTTTCTCAGGAGGTTCCTCCTTCACTGACACCTGGATCTGACAAGAAGGAACCTCAGATATTTCTTTAAGAAGTTTCTCAAACCCAGTATCAAAAGCACTCTCAGTTATTGACAGAGCCTCAGTCTTTTCTATTGTTTCTTTTATTTCCTGAGAATGGAATTCAGAAGCAGCTTGCCTGAGTGCCCCAGTACTTCCTATAAACTCTGATGGGGAAAGGATTCTTGTATCCTTTTCATATTTTGATAAGGAAGTTTGTAGTGTTTCCTTGAGTCGTTTTTCTAAGTGAGTACTGAATTCAAGGAACTCTGATTTGGGCTGAGTAATTGCTTCCACCACAGTTTCTGCTACTTCCTGAGGTTGCTCTTTGCCACACTGAGCCACTGCAGAAATAGATGAGTTAGGGAGAGCTACATATGACCCAACTTCATGAGCTTTATCAGGAAATTCAGTGAAGGTATAAAAATCCCTCCTGTCTGGAACAATGGTATCCACTGCAGCCCCGGGTAGGATCACTTCCAGAGGATTTGAGGGATTACTTACTGTTTGCACTCCTTGAGAATAATCTGCTTTCATTTCTCCAGGACCTATTCCCCTCCCAGATGGAAAACTCAAGGAAACTTCTCTAAGCAGCCTCTGTAATGCACCATTTACATCACTCAGTGCAGGTCTGGGTGGAAGAATGACTCTCTCTATGGTCTCTGAAATTTCCCTTTGAGAAGATAATGCCTTATCTTGGTGAGCAAGATGAGCATCCCTGGAAAAATATATATCTTGTGGAGAGTTGGCCACATTCTCAAAAGAACCTTTTCTGTGAAGATGTGAAGGCTGGGCCAGAGCAACAGAACCCTCTGCAGGCATCTGAAACAAGTTTTCTTTGTTGGGCTGGAACTCATCACTTTCAGCTCTCTGGGTGACATCTACATTTCCCGAAGTTTCATCCCCCTCTGGAAAAGGAGGTAATACTTCTCTCCAACAGGATGAAGTGTTATGATTTTCTTTTATCTCCTTTTCAAAAAATCTATCCTTTTTAACTTGAGAGTTGGTTCTGGTGGTAACAGGTTTCATCTTAGTTTGCAAAGAAGAGTGTGAGGTTCCAGCTGCTTCTTTAAAGAGTTTGTCTGGACTTGGTTCTATCATTTTGTCTGCATGCTTATTAGGAATCTCTGTAAATCCTTTGGTTTCTTGTTTATTGTCAGCCAAATCTGTCTTTTGAAGCCATTTCCCATCTTCACAAACAGCAGGTTTAAGTAGCTGCTTTCCACAAACTTTTCCACCAGAAGGTTGGTTTACTGGTAATGAAGCTTCTAAAAGCAGCTTCTGTAAGCTGTCATTGAAAGTAACTTTGTAGTCTTTAGACATGACACTTGTTTTCACTATGGATTCTTGAATCTCTTGACCAGAGCAATCTTTCTCTTCCTTAAGCACTGGAGTAACAAACCATTCCATATTCTTTTCCCCATTTTCCTTTGATGAGTCATTTCCTGCCAATCGATGAGTGGGCTCTCTGGGTAATCTTAAAGGAAATGTGGTTTCATCTGGTAGTGCCTGGAATATGCTCTTTGAGTTGACTTTCTCGATTTCTTCTCCTAATGTAATGTTTCTTTGGCTTAAAAGTGCCTCTGTTTCATGTATATTTTTGCCTGATGATTTATTATCACTTAATTTCTTGTATTTCTGGCTATTAAAAGCCACAGAATTTTTCTGGCTTGTTGTAGTAGTCATCTCATAATTATCCTTATTGTTCGAATTAGTTCCTAAGTCCCAAAACTTTTTCAAATTCTCAAACTGAGAGTGACTACAGATCTGTTCTGTATTGGGTTCATCCATTCTTTCTTTTAGGGACATAACTTTAAAGTTGGCACTTGATTCACCAATTAGAAACCTGTCTTTCCGCAAAGAAGTATGTATTGCATTCTCAATATTTGATGGATGTTGCAGTACTTGTAAAGTAGTGTCTCTTCTAGAATGCAAACTGTTTTCCACTGGCAATCTTTTTGTATGTTCATTTCTCTCATTATGAAACAGAGATACTTTATCTGATTGGTCAGCTGAAGGATAGTTTTTGGATGGATCTGATATTTGGGGCCTGGTCTCTTTAGGTTTATTTGAGGAGTAAGAGTTGGAGAGATGCGATGCTTGGCCATCTTCATCAAGGACTACCAGTTGAGCATAGTCACTCTGGTCTGTAGATAAACTGTCCATGGATACACCCTGTGACTTTATAGGTTGCAATGCTTTAGCAGAAGGTTGTTCCTGGCTACATGAAGATGTGGGTTCTTTATGAGTTAAATTAACAGCAGCTGCTCTCTCTCCTTCCCAAAAGGATATTCTTTCCCTTACTCTTTTGTATTTTTCTCTTTGTACTTGGTTCTTGGGAACCTCACCAGCTTCTTTCTGTGGTTGGACCTCATGCTTCTTCCAAGGAGATCCTTTATTGGCAGCCAAAGGTGCTAACTCACTATTCTCTGTCTCCAAGGAAGCTTCCAGGATGGAAGTATTTCCCTCTTTTCTCTTCCTCTCTGCTTTCATGTTGTCCTTCAAATTTGATTCTTGGACAATTGTTGAAGAGTGAAAATTGACTTTTGAGTTTGGTTTATGCTTTTCATTATGAAGCTTGGGCTCTTCTTTATTGAAAGTGCCTATATTCTTAGTGTTGTATGAAACTTGTACTTCTGTATCATCTCCTTTAAGAACACTATAGGAGTAACTGGTTGAGGGAGGTACCTCATCTCCTTTTCCTATACTTTTTGAACTTTGACTACAGTCCATATTTTTATTCCCTTGATTTAAAACACAACAGCTTTCAAGTGGTTGCGGTATACTCAGACCTTCTTTCAAGGTGTCTTCTTGGGACAAATTCACATATTTGGATTTAATATTTGCATCATCATCTTGGCACTCTTCAAAAAGCAGCTTCTCTCTTTCTACTTGAAATGTCGAATCAGATCTTACAGGCTTCAATTCAACTTTGGTAGGTGACAGGGCTTTTGAGCCACTGTCTTTTAAACTTGTGCCATCTGTCACAAAAGCAATAGGAACTTGTGATTTTGAGTCTATTTTTTCTTTGGGTTCTGTGCCTTGGGGATGTTGGAGGGATGACTTACTATCATCTGAATAAGAACTTCGGTTAAACCAGTCTAGGACTTTAGATATGGAATCATCAGTTGTCTTCCTTATCTCAGTGGCATATGAACCAGAGCACGAGGATGTCTCAGCTTTTAGAGTCACGAGAAGAGGGGGCTTACCTTGCTGATGGTCTCTAGAACTGCAGTCTGATACCTGAAATGGCTCAGGCTCAACACAATGAGACAGTTCATCTGTAACACAGAGATGCTCTTTTAAATGAGAAAAGAGAATGTTTGAAGATTATTGTTTAGTCACTCATATTATCATTTGAAAAGGTATTTTTTATTTGCATTTCATACACCTCTTAGGGGTTGGTCATTATAATTAAGGTGTTCCACCAAAGGTGCCCTATGACAGTAAAATAGGGCAAATGTAGACCTAACTGCAGTATGCAGGCCTACCTGGCAAATTTCTTTGAAGTCCTTGGTTTATTTTAAAAATTCATGTGAATTTTACATTCTGTTCCATGTTACATTTTAAATATTAATTTTCTCTTACTCTCAAATCTTTGTATAGAACTGACACTGCAGGAAGGTACACCATGCTGACTTTATGACTTCACTAATCCTCTGACACACTGTCATAAACCTGAGAAGGGCACTATATCCAATTTTGAGGAGCATAGATTTAAGTGATTTCAGGAATTAGAAAACCAACTATCAAGTAAGACTGAACAAGGAATTCACTCCAGAATATCTGAATGAGAACATTTGCTTCCTGGGCTTTAGTCCTGATATACTGAACCAGAATCTCTGAAGACAGTGTTGATGTTTTAGTGATTGTTTTGCACACTGGATCGCAATAGACTGATCTCAATAGGCTCCTCCATTATGCCCCTTTTCCATTCTATCATTTGTAAGTCAGAAGTTGTTTCTAGGAGCCAAATAAAGCGAGGACGGACAAAGAATGACCTCTATCTCCCCCATAACATCAGCTAACTAAAGGCTAAGAGGCTAGAGAAGGATATTTACATTGTTTCTAAGCTATCAAGAAGCATAGTTTTCTGAGTCTTCATCACAAGCCACCTAGCACATTTTGATGAAGGAATTTAGGTATTTTGCTAAGTCTCATTAAGCATTTAGTTAAGGTTCAAATGTTCCAGCATTTCTTTTCATCCTAAAAATGATAAACAATGCAATGCATGTACAGGGATGTTCCTTAAAAACTCTGTGAGGCTGGGTGTGGTGGCACACACTGCAATCCCAGCACTTGGGAGCCTGAGGCGGGAGGGTAGTTGTGAGTTTGAGGCCTGCCTAAACTACATAGCCAGATCCTGTCTAAAAAAAACCAGGAAAGAGCCGGGCGTGGTGGCGCATGCCTTTAATCCCAGCACTCGGGAGGCTGAGGTAGGAGGACGAGCATTGTGTGTTCGAGGCCGGCTTGGGCTACAACATGAGCACATGAGCACAAGGCTGGCCTGAACTACATAGTGTGACTCTGTTTAAAAAAATGAGGGCTGGGAGTTTGGCTCAGTGGCTTAAGTGCCTGTCTGGCAGGCATGAGGTTGTGAGTTTGATCCCTGGTGTCACACACACACACACACACACAAAAAAAAAAAAAAATCAGGAAAAGAAATGTGTGAGTTGAATTTTATGACTGCAGCCACATTCTAAATGCACTAAAAGACATACTAGTTAATAAAATTCTATCTTTAATTTCAACCATCAGCTCTGGTTAAATGTATAAATCACAGAGTTTGTACAATAATTGGCACATAGTAGATATTGGTTTCCTTCCTTAGGTATATATTGTATTATTAAATATATGTTAATAGTTGTGAAGTTCCTTTGAGAAATCTTCAAGAATTCTGTTTACAGACTATTTAATGATGATTTTTAAAATATCTGTGATACATTGCTAGTGAAAAAGTCTCAGAAGTATAGTAATGATTTATAAATTATAGTCATGTCTAAAATCTTTTGGTAGGCTCCACAATAAAATATTTGCACTAGATAATGCTGGACAATGACATCACAGATGAGCTTCTTAAAAATTATGTGTGCAGTAAAATGTTTGCAATAGGTAAGGCTGGATAGTGACATCACAGATTAGCTTTTTAAAAAATCTGTGCACATTCTTAAATATTTTACAGTAAAAAGCTATTACTTTAAAAATAGGAACAGTTATTTTAAAAATTCAGAGTCCAGTAATGTTTTGTTTCCTCTGAGGAATTCTTTTTTTTTTTCCAGTGTGAAAAATAATGTGATATTGACTGTCTTGATGTTCAGAGCTAAAGCATTCAAATGATCTAAAATGTCCAACAAGGGAAAGTAACTATCTTTTAACAAGTGGACTGACCTGAGCATGTGTGAAACTGTAGAGCTAAGCAGATGTCATTTGTTTGGGCAACAGAGGTAGAGACTTGATTGCTATGATTATAAATGTTCCTGATTGTAAAAAACTAGATGCAGACTTACTAAAGGTGGTAGATAATGCCCAACATTATTTTTCCCATTCTTTCTCTTTTTTAAAAACTTAAGAATTTAAAGTAATCATATAGATACGAGGAGGTAGTTTGAGGTATCTACTGAGAGTGGTGAGATCTTCAGTGGAGGACTTGTTAGCAGGAAAGGCAGCACCTTCACTGCTTCTTACCCAGAATTTCTGGAGTCAAGAGCAAACATCTCCAGACCATGCACAGACCAAAAGCAGGGGCTTCTTCATATTAAGTACTCAAAATCTAGTTTCTTATCCTTTGAGGCTAAGAAAGTGAAGTCTCTCTTGCAATTACAAGAGAAACTAAAGTTTGGTAAAATGGTAACAAATTTACATAAGGTGAGTAATAATATATTTACTCAATGAGGAGGTATTAGCATTTCTTTATCATACCTTGGTTTAACTCAAAACATTCTCATTTGTTTAAATAACTTATATATATTTTTTTTACAGTTAAAACATAACGGTCTAGACACTGTGCTTTACTGGTTATTTCAGTAATATTGGTGATTGAAGAAAGCCTTTAAATTCAGTAAGAGCCACATGAATTTCCCAGTGGCATCTGTCTAAATTCTAGACAGAATGCTTACGAGGCAAAATTGACCTTTTACAGGGCTGGGTGACCTGGCCATTCCAAGCCCACTGAGCCAGCTTTTATAATCTGGTAGTGATGACTCTCTTACCAGCAGGGTTTTTGGACAATTCTGGTTCAAGCCTTGTTAATTCTGATGATTTAGCTTGGTGTTCACTGATGGTGGGTGCATTCTCAGTAGACTGTGGTTCTGCATTTAGAACTTCTGAACAAGACTGGAGCCCATCATTTGGAGCAGAACTAGATGTCACTGGGTGATATGTTTCATTTTTTGATGCACTTGGGCTTGAGGCTGACTGATAAAAAGGTAGAGACTTTTCATACTGGGAGGGCTTAGGGTCATCCCGAAGCTCATCTATGTCCCCTGAATCTTCTGTTTCATTCTTCAACCTGTCAGGTTCTAAAACACTAAATTCTCCCACTTCCCGGCCACAGATTAGCCTAGGACTCTGTGGAAGTTCATCCTTCACTGCAGAGAATCTCACGTGCTTTGATGGCTCCAGTGAGTTTGAGGAAGAGTCATCTTCTAAAGAATGTTCCTTCTCAGAAATTCTCTCATGGATGGTAATGCTGGGTGACACAATTTTGCTTTTGGGTTCAAAGTTGTGATTTAAACGAAGAGTTTCAGAGTCTGTGCTACTGGAACTGGAGTTGCGTTTGAGGATCCCTCTTGGAGTTCCTCTTGCATTCAGGGAGTCTGTCCTTTGTCTAAGAAAAGATTGGTTGTCATCTTGTTTTAAATCATTTGATTTGTAAATCAGTTTTCTGGATTTGGGGATTGGAGCCTTCATTTGGGACACATTGGCGGGATCTGTTGGTGCAGTTTGCTTTGATTCCTCTAAGCTCTGGCTTGATGTATCTTGGATAGATGATTTTTCTTTTGACTCTGACAATTCACCTGAAAATTAAAATACATGAGGTGATATATCAAATGGAAAGCAACTCTACAATTTAAAATACTTACAAATTTAGCCTATATTTAGTAATAGTATCAAAATACTGAAGGCAGTGAAGTAGGTAGCAGAAGTACACACCTAGTGTCCCCAAAAGCCCATGAAAACTCAACCACTGGAGCACAGAGGATATTTAGGGCAATGAAATTATGATGTATGATACTACAATGGTAGATACATGCAACTACACATTTGTCTAAATCTAGAGTACACAATACTAACAGCGATCCCTGACGTAAACTATCAATTTCAGGTGGTAATAACATCTCAAGTAGTTAGTCAGTTATAACAAACACACCAAACTGGTGGGAGATGTTAACAATACAGCGATTATGCATGCATGGGAATAAAGTATATAGGAGTAATATGTGAACTTTTTGCTCAATAATGTTGTAAACCAACTTTCTAAAAAATAAAGTCTACTAAAAATTGATGTATGAATTTCACTGTACTGCAGATAGACTGTACAGTTAAGATTACTATGCTTTATATACTTTGTGGAATTTTATCATCAATACAAAGAGTTTTCACCCTATGAAAAACACATTAAACAGGTTAGTTGGCCAGGCATGGGGTGCATGCCTATAATCCCAGCACCCTGGGAGGCTAAGGCAGGAGGATTCAAAGTCTGAGCCTGGTCTGGGCAACCTAACAACTTAGCAAGACTATATATAAACAAAACAACAGAAAAAAAAACAAACAATAACTTTTAAAAAGGTCTAGAGGTATAGCTTAGTGAGAAAGCCCTAAGTAGTAATCCATAGTACCACCACAAAAAAAAAAAAAAAAAAAAAAAAAAAGCAAGCCACAGGTAACCTTTAGTTTCATTATTTAATTGTTGATTTTTTTTTACCCCTTGACTAATCTTTAATACAAGTGGAATCTTCCTATAATTGCTTTGAAAGCAACTAAATTTTCTAGGATTTCCTTTAATGGTATATAAGAACAATAAAATTCTGAGCTGATAATTATAGATTAGAAGAGCATAACATTGTCAAATGGCCTTTTTGTCTTCAGGCAACCTGATTTATTTATTTATTTTGGAGACTGGCCTTGAACTCACTTATATAGTTCAGGCTGACCTCGAACTCATGGCAATCCTTCTGCCTCAGCCTCCCAAGTACTGGGATTACAGGCATGTGGCACCACACCCAGTCTACTGATGAAGTCACACACAAGTGCCAGTGACAAAGATTTCTAACTCTTCTCCCTCAGGGAAGAAACAAACAGGAACAAGCAGGATGAGAAAACCATTAGGATTTTCCTCTTTCTTTGGGAAGTTACTTATGTTAAAGGATCTCTGGGAATTTTCCCTAGTCCACAGATAACAAAGATAAAAATATCTAGCCCATAAAAATAATATTTACCCTCTTTTGAAATCTGAAGTAAGCCAGTGCTTCCATTTTTTGACTGTTCACTTTTGGTTTGTTGCAATAAGTGATCTTCTGGCAACTTAGAGCTATTAAATGGATTCTTTCTTTGCTGGGGAAAAATATTGTTTATTAAACTTAGTTTAAATGTCATAACAGCAACTCAGTGTTAGCAAATGTTTATTACCACCAATATATGACAGTTTTACCCAGTCAATTTTACAATCTGGCATGTTTGAGAAAACCTGATTAATTTCAAAAGCACAAAATTACCATACAAGGGATGATCAAATTACATAAGAAATGCTTAAATTTTAAAAATTGTTATAGACACATTGCCATTAATTCCTCTCAGAATACTCCCCACACACACACACTTCAAATAAATTTCTCCCATTATTTTTGCTTCTTTCTAAAGCAGTTCTGGATGTACTCTTTTAGGTCTTTATGAGGTGTGATAAAAAATAAATAAATAAAGTGAATATGGCTGCTGAGTGTTATCCAAGGAAAGGCAGGCTCATAAAAACATCATGGTGGGTCCTCATCCCCCTTACTCATCAGATCTAGCACCTTGTGATTTCTGGCTCTTTCCCAAAGTCAAACGATTGTGAAAAGTAAACATTTTGAATTGATTCAGGTCATTGAGACAGCCTGGCACACGCAAAGACATTTACAAAACACAACTCCCAGAACTACTTCAGAAAGTGGCAAGAAAGATGGGATAAGTTTGTTTAAAATAAGGGGGAGTATTTTGAGGAATATTATAGGAAATGTGTCTTTTACTGTAATAAATTTTTGAAATTTAACCATTCATCATAGCTTCAATTGCACCACATATATGTCTTACCAAAAATAAATAAGTAAAATTACATAAGATATACTCAGTGCCAGAGACCTATAAAATTAGATCAAAAACAAGCATTCAAACCAAAACTTCACATTTTATAGGTGAGAAAATGTGGCCTTGGATATATCAAAGACCTGGTCATGGTCCGGACAAACCTTTGTCTTTAATCAGGTCAGATTTTCACCAATGTTTTTTCTACCACATCAGGTGCTCTTTTTGCTAGATTGCAGCCATATGAAACACACTTGTGATTGATCTTTCCAAATGACTTAGAAGACACTTCAGATACCCTGATATGCTTCATGGTTAGTCAGTGCTAATAACAGATTTTTATTAGTATAAGACTGAATATCAATGTTTACTGTCTACACTTGCATAAATTGGCAATGCCTTCAGAGTAACAGACTTCTAATAGAGATTCAGGAAGCTCTGAATAAAAAAAAGACAGAGGTAGAACTAATGGTGCACATTCCCTGCCCCTAAAAGAAGCAACCCCAAATAGCTTCAGATTTTACTCTCTACAGCAAGAAACCTGGGTCTTCAGTTATGAACATAGTATTCATTAACCTTATACACCACAAGTGTGACTTCTTACACTAACAGTAAAAGTTATTTGCATTTGGTAGCAAAAAAAAAAAAAAGTACTACAAAATCCTTTTTATTCCATAGTGCTTTGACAAAATGAAAAAGATAACATTCTCATGAAAACTCAGATTTTTGAAGTTTAGACTCCATCTACCTTGACTGGAAACAAAGGTGCTTTCCTTGTATTTTCCTGGGACATGTTAATCACAGAGGAAGCTGAATTCACCACACTGGAACTGCAAAAGAAACCATAATTCACAGAATAAAAACTCACCCTTTGAGGAAGCATAAACCATGTCATTAAAAACCTGAAAGCTAGAAAGGAGGATAGGAGAGGAAGTCTGTAAAATAAAACTGCTAGGAAGGAAGAGGGGACCAAGACCTAGGGGTGATTAAGCACTGAAGCAAAAGCAATGGCAGAACAGGAACGAAAGACAAGCATGAGAAAAGACAAAAACTTCCATCAGCAGCCTTGGAACTTTTACCCCAGGGCCAAGAGCATGGGAAATTCACAATTTAAACTGGTAGAAACGAAATTGTTTCAAAGCTAAAATCAGATGCAGGTTAGAAAGAAAGCAATTGACTTCATTGCTGAAAGAAAGCCCCAAAGAGTTTGGGAGTTTTGACTCCACTGGAGGCAGGGCCATCACGACAGTGCTTACTCTAAGTCAAGAGGGAAATAACTGAAGTCCAGGGTTAGACTAGACTTGGCAAAGAGACAGAAAAGTCAGGAGATCAGAGATGGCATGCACACAGGCTGATGGGTTTGAGACCTTTCAACCCAACTATCCAAGATGGTCAGGTGAGTTCTTAATCAAATACAGAAAGATAAAGATAAGTGGAGCATCCAGAAGATGCTGGGAGGGTGGATGCCTGGAGCTGGTTTAGAGAAGTAAGGCAGATTCTCTGAACCAGGGATGCAAACCTATGGCATGCATGTTGTTTTACTTTTAAGACAAAACATGTTAATGCATGAGGCTTTTTTTTTTTTCTGAACTAAAGCCTCAGTATTCAGGTTTAATTGCAGTGTTGGCATTTTATGATAAATAAATGGGCTTTGGGTTGCAGTTTGGGGACTCGTCTCTAAAAGGTTCGCCATCACTGCTCTAGACTATAATTCCCTGTCTCAGGGATAGGGCATCCCTGGGTGACAGTAAGACAAGAATGAAAGGAGAAAGATGAGTCAAGCAGCCTCCTTCCTGAAAAACCTTTAATTATGAGTAAGAAGGAGAAGAAAGGGTCATAGAGCCCCTGAAGGGGAGAAAAACATCTGCTTGGACTGCTTGCTCTAGTGCCCTTCCCTCAGGCAAAGGGGGTGAAGTGACTACCAACTAAAATCACAGTTCCCTGTTAAACACCTCTAACTCTCCTAGTGACATCCAGAGTCAGGAGCTTAGAAAATACCTCCAAAGGTACTGGATGTCTTCCCCAGTGCAGGACCAGAAGGCCTGAGAAAGGGAGCAATCTGCCCCAAAGCCACGAAAACTTGCCCCGAATTATTGTCACTAAAGTCGTAAACTTGTGGGTTAGACATTTCTGTAGTTCATTTCCTTTCCTTACTTCTGTACTTCGACTGCTATTTTTGTACAGTTGGTCCAGGAAAGGTGAACTCTTGAGGAAGCCATTCGTCCTTTCCTCACTCTCCTTTTTGTTCCAGAAAGGAATTATAGCAGATCATGTAGATGTATGTAAAATATAACCTGATCACATGCAGGCAAAAAAGGAGGGGAAGGGATATGAGGGAAAGAGTAGTAAACAAAGGAGGAACTTATGGAGCCAGAATTTGGACAGAAGGACACATTATAGGAGTTTTCTATTCCTGTAATAGGTAGACACAAACTTAAATTATCTAGCAGCAAAATTTAATAAAGAAACCTGATTCTAATGGAATTCAGTGTCCAGACAAAAAAAATAGCCACAGCTCAGAAATAGAAAGCAAGTTCTTGTCTTCATTTTCAGCTAGCAAGTAATCTGAGGAACAACATCCTTATGGCAGATGCTAAGCTCCATTTCACAGTACAGGTATTTTGTATGATCTCCCTTACTAAATAAAGCAGTCACAAAATCAGAGGACCTAAGCCAAGTGCTGATGTTTTAGGTCTCCATGTTCTCCAACCACCTTTTTGTTTTCCCCTTCCTATTTTCCAGCCTCTGTGTCATTTTCTCTCAGCTCCCAGGAAATCTTGTTCCTGTGCCTCCAGCCCCAGCCTCAACAGCTCTTTCTGCATATCCTATTGATTCTCTTTCTTAGACATGAAACCAGTCTTTGCCTTAATGAATTCCATCCAGAGATATATTTCATGTCTACTATGCAAACTCGTTTTGGGTAACACATAATAAACTAGAGGATGAGATCCATCAAGAGATCCTTGATCATCTTTCTACCACCTACAGTCCCTGGTACACAACTGGTGTATGACTAAGTACATGAAGGCTAGCTGAGCCTGTGCCAGGGACAGCAGCAGCAGACAGGTGGCCGGATTTGGGCTTGCTTCAGTTTTAATTTGTGCTGTCTGCCAAACTACAATATGGCAGATTATTTAGGAGTTAAACCAAAGGTCTTGCTCATGCTATTCAGAAAACAAGAAAGCAAGAAGCAAAACAATTAGAACTCATAGCAGATACCACAATACCAGAAACACAATATTCATTGGTATACCTTGTGTTTGGGATAAGGAAAAAAGACGATGAACATAGCAGACTTGTTAGTGACAGTTCACAATCAGTTTACTTGGAAAATATTAAAACAAGAGTTTATGTTTCAAACTGCGTCCACAAATCCAACTACTTCCTAGCAGTTTTGCTTCTCTTAAGGAATACTACTGTATTTTTGCTTGTCTGTCTTATTGGGCAGTGATTACTGTAGCAATCATCTCATTCTCAATTCATCCTTGCAACATCTGTGAGGTATGTACCATTCTCCCCGTTTTCCTTATGAAAACAACTCTAGTTTAGAGAGGTTAAGTAACTTGTTTAATGTCACAATATTAGTTTGTGAGAGCTGTAGATTTGAATCCAGGTATGTCTGACTCCAAATACATAGTAATGGCTAGATTATTCTGAATCTGATTTCTTGCGTGATTAAAGCAGTGGTTTGTAGCAAGAAGACAAGAGTCAAGTCTCAGTGCTTCCCCCTTCCTAGTGATTTTTATCTCTCTCTCTTTTAACCTTTAATGATACACTTCCATTATTTCTTTCAGCTGTATTTGCCTCATCTGTGTCCTTCTAAAAGTTCCACTCCCCTAATCCATTTATGATTCAGGCACTAAGCTGAAATGGTCTAAAACACAACTTGGGTCATATCCCCTCTTCTGCTCATTACCTCCTCCTGGATCCTCAAGGCCTGTGGAATGAAGTCTGAATTCCAAGAAAGGCACCACAGCCCATTCACCATCTGACCCAATATACCACCCTACTCTTCCTTTCTGCTGAACATTTATGCCAAACAAGTGGCCTATCTACTTTTTTTGTCCCAGAAACTCACCTACCTCTTTGCTGTTTCCACTCAACCAATCCCCTGGCCCCTCTTTCTACCTAAATCACCCCCATCATCTTCAAGCCCAAGCCAAGTCTCATCTTCTGTATTATCTTGGCTAGGAGTGAATCTCCCTTATTTCAATTATTACAGCATATCTGATTGGTACTTTGGGTTAGAAATTTGTTCCTGGCAACATTCTTTGCTATCATGTGATCAGGTCTTTATATACGAACGCATTCTTTTTCTTAAGAGAATATAGTCCTCTTTGTGTCTTTTGTTTCTTAGGACTCCTCCCAGAGGTTAGTAGACTGCCATGAACATAAAAGATACTCAAGGTCTTCCAAATGAATTTTTTAAAGTTGTAAAGCAAACCAAATTTTACATCTCAAGGCCTGTAACTTTCTTCTTCTGTCATCAGTTTTCAAAAAGGACCTAAGATATTAGAAGTAGCACTTAGACAAAATTAGTTTGCTTCATTAGGATTATTAGGATATTAGCTAATGTTATGTTTACAGAACCAGAAAGAAATTCTGCAAGTGATTTTTTTTCAAGTGTCTTTGTCATTTTGGTCTCTCCCTCTGGACTGTGAGCTCCTTGGAGGTGTAGGTGTTGTTTCTCACACCTAGCACCCAGCACTGTGATGGCATTTACTGGATCAAATGAAGCTTGAACAAAAAAACCAATGGAGAAATAGTTCAGGGATGAGTGAAGGAAGCAAATTAGAAGACATGCTATGCCAAACTCTCCAAGTCAGTATTATCGTGAAACAAAATATTGCTGGTGGGCATACAGTCCTCCAGTGCTACACAGTCCATGCTACAGATCTGTCAAACACAAATATTTCCATCTGAACATAAGGTATATTGATGCCCCAGTAAAATTATTCTTTCCACAACTGATTTAAGTAGTTTCAAGATCTGATAAGATGAAATTGAAATACTTTCTTTAGAGCTGAATATAAATGATTCTTCTATGTGTTAAGCCTCCTAGAAATGGAATCTTCACATTACTAGAATTGCTGTCAATCCTTGAGGACAATATCAAATATACTGTCCCATAGATTAGCTCATCCATACCCTGCCCTTGGGAGAAGATTGTGCCTTATAGAGAAGAAGCCAACTAGCTAATCCTCCTGGTAGAGGAAGATGGATATATGTAGACAGAAACCTTCCAAGAAAAAGACATTGGTGAGAAAAACAGTGTTATTCCAAAGCTGAAGATATGGTTTTACCTGACTGCTTCCCACTCAACAAAGAGAGAGACTGGTTGAGAGAGTGAAAATCACCAAAGCTAAGGCAATGGAGTCCAGACTAGCATTTTGGTTCATAAAGTTGATTTATAAAAATTTTGTTTTAATTCTACCAAAAATAAAGTTAGATCAAGATGCAGCTCAGTTTGCAAGGAAACTCTGAGTAAAATGCTCAGAGGAAAACCTGCCAAAACCATGGAATGAGATACCATAATGAAGTATTTATCCTGTTCTTCCTGAACTAATTTTTGAAAAATTCTCTGGAGATTTTTTTTTAACTCATTGACATTAGAAACCTCTGCAGTAGTCAAGTTCTGTCTCACCTCCATGTCGTTCGGTTCTCCATCTTGAACTAACCCATGTGGGAAAAGCTTCTCATGTCTTTATTCTATACTCTTCACTTAGCCATGTCCTGTGACTTATTGTGCACGTGTTCAACAATCATTTTAGGGAGGGGGATGCAATGTGCTACCCACGTGCGGTCTGTGGACCAGTGCTAGTCTATGATTATTTATCACTGATTCACACTAAGTGCAGAATTTGTGGGCATGGGTTGAGAACTATTTGCATCATAGCACATAATCACTGGTCTGTTGTATAATGTTATTGTTTTCTGCATTTCATTTTTACATTTTACAAAAGGTATCAATCTGCAATGGTTAGACTTAAAAATCTAAAATCAAAACGAAACAGGTCTTCTAATACACTTTTTTTTTTTTTACCATACTTTAAAAAGTCCTGATCCAGCCCACATTGCCCAGCTAAAAGTCAATAACTACAGCAAGAATCATGAGTACTGGAGTTTTCTCTTTGCCACTCTGAAGGGAACCTTATTTTCTGCTCATTCACATCTCTCTGCTGCCTTGTGCAACAGGTCAAACAAAAGTGAGTTCACAAAGAAAGCAGGCTGCTGCATTCTTTGTGCTAGGTACTCAGCACTTGTGCTAGGTATTCAGAACTTTAATTCTTTATGGATAGGACCCCACAGAAATGTGTCCACAACTGAAAGAAAGACCTTGATACTCAGCCTATTAGGAAAGTTCCTTCAGAAACCGCAAGGTGCAGCCACTGTAGTCTCACGCCTGTTAGCTCCTGACTCCTGGCTAAGAAAATATTGACAAGTATTGAGTCATTCTGTTGAAATTCACTTAGACTAAAAGTACAGGCCCCAAAATACACTTGTCACACACAGTGCACAAAGGTTAAATTGTAAGTGAAAAACATTGCAGGAACTTGATATGGAGTAGAGTAATGGTTTCTGACGTGGAAAGGAGAAAGCAAAAAATAACTCCTTCTATAGTTCAGAGTGATTACCTCCTATGCCACATATTATAGCGTTGGCTTAAATGAGCAAAGCGCATTGGCTACACCTAACCTCTTCACCTTCAGCACCCCATTTTACCCATGTAATAATAACATTATTATAGTGGCACTGGAAAAATGACCAATTTTCTTCCTGAGAAATGCTAAGTGATTCCCATACCTTATTTCACTTAATCTCACAACATTCTAGTAAGAAAATCCTGTCCTGATTTACAGATAAGACCCAAAAGATATACGTCTGAGGTCACACAAGGAATACAAATGGCCAACATAAATGTAAATTATGGAAAGAGACAGACACCAATCAGAAGATCTTTAAATACCTAAAAGCAAATCATCATAGCCTACAAGGTCTATGGCAACAGAGCCCCACAATCAGCTACTTTTAAGGAAGGACAGACAAATGTAAGCTTTAACTGGTCCTGAAAACACGAATGGAAAACACAAAAAAATCAAAACCATAGCCTTTTGGGTGTACATTACTGTTCTTTTCTATAGTTAAGAAAATACACCAGACATGGTGGCATACACCCATAATCCCAGCACTTGGGAAGCTGAGACAAGAGGATCACTGTGAGTGTGAGGCCAGCCTGGGCTACATAAGCGAGTTCAAGGCCAACCTGCACTACATAGTGAGACTCTGCAAAAGAAGAAGAAGAAGGAGAAGGAGAAGGAGAAGGAGACAAAAGAAAGAAAGAAAAGAAAAGAAAAAGAAAAAAGAAACAAAGAAAAGGAAGAAAGAAAGAAAGAATATTAACTGGCACAGTTAGGCTTCAAATTCCTGTCTGTCTGATTCTTTGGCTTGAACTCCTTCCACTGCACAAAGCTGTTACCATCAGATTATAATTCATCTTACTCCTGAAATGACTTATTCTTCTACACCAGTGGTACAAACCTATGGCATGTGTGCTGAAGCGGGCACACAGAAACCTCTCTGTTGGCATGCGAGCAAAGTTGCCCCAGCAGCCAAGCACTGAATAACAGTTGTTTCTTCTAAACTAACACCTCAGTAATCAGGTTAAATGCAATATTGGCACTCTGCAACAAATAAGTGCATCTGGGATTGCAGTTTGGGCATTCGGTCTCTAAAAGTTTTGATATCACGGTTCTATATTTTGGAGTACCGTTTGTCCTATTCTAAGGAGTAACCCTTAGTATGAATTTTTAAAAAACAGCTATTGCTGGTACTGAAAGAAATCACATTTGACATTTTAAAATTTAGATTTGTTAGAAATTCTGGAAGTTGGGACCCTTAGATGAACAAATACAAACAGCAAATAAATACATGAAAAAGTGTTCAACATCACTGGTCATTTGAGAGATGCATATTAAAACAACACTGAGATTCCACTTCATCCCAGAAGAAATGGCTATCATCAAGAAATCAACCAATAACAAATGATGGAGGGGTTATTGGGAAAAAGGAACCCTTCTCCACTGTTGATTGGAGTACAGACTGTTGCAACCACTGTGGAAACAAGTGTGAAGATTCCTCAAAAAACTAGGATTGGAGGTCCCATTCCACCCAGTTATTCCCCTTCTGGGTATCTTCACAGAATTAAAAATGTCATACCACAGTGACATATGTGCACTCATGTTTATAGCAGCACAATTTATAATAGCTAAATCCTGGAAACAACCCAAATGCCCATCGACTGCAGAATGGATAAAAAAGATGTGGTCTTTTTATATAAAGAGTACTACTCAGTCATAAAAATGATTAACTGGAGACTTTTATAGGTAAATGGATGCAACTTGAGACCATACTCGTATGTGAAATAAACCAGACTCACATGTAAAAACATTGTATTGTCTCCCTAGTGTGAGAAGCTGAAAGAGTAAATAAGATCCAAAATGTACAATAGATATTGTGAAATAGGAAAAAACTGTTCAAAAGGAAAGAGAAACTGGAATGGGAAAAAGAGAAAAGAAGGAAGGGAAAAGCATATATATATATATATATATATATATATATATGTATTTGTATTAGTTAAAATAGTTATACTACTAATTTCTCTTAGTTCATTGAAAAGAAAAGTTTGTGCTAATATTGTTTGGAAATTAAATACCTATATCTTGTACTCATAATAACTAATTTAAAGATAACAATAGGCAAGGTGGTCACCAGTGTTATTCTCCTATTATCTTTGCAATTTTTTTTTCTCTTTAAAATAAAATTTAAAAAAAGAAAAGAAAAGAAATTCTGGAAGTTGAGAAAAAGTACTGCTTAGTCTTTGTCTTTATCAGGACCCAGAATTCTGTAATATATTACTCCTTTCCCCACACCTATACCATCCGTCCAAGCTTTGTGCTCCTTGACTGACATTTTGCCCACACAATGCACCAAGCCAGGAAACCCATAAACCACAGCTCTCCTGGCAATCTCCATCTTACCTTAGGTTTGCTGAGGCTGTCTTGTCTTCTGGCTCTTCTACAACACCAGATAGCTCTGGGGAAAGGAAAGCATCTTTGTTGACATTATTCACCCAGCTTTCCTTTGCCCTGATTGCTCTGTCCTTACTCTGCTCAGCTGAAATAGGAAATAATAAAGACAGGAAGGTTACCTCTTACTTTCACAATCTATAACTCTCTTCTCAGTTCCTATCACTAAGGGCTCAAACCTGAACCTCAGGATTTCTGAATGTCAAAGCTATCTGAGTCTCAGGAGCATAATGACATCTTTAAGAGAAGTTGGTAAATCCCCATGACATTAGCTCCCCCTCAAGCAGAATTTCTTAAGAGCATGGGTGTACCTTTAAATGTACACGTAACTCAAGAGGCCACCAATTCAAAATTCTGACTACTTCTATGTTAATCTGATTTGAATTCGGGTCAGGACTGGCATATGGCCACGGAATGTGCAGGGTAGGTAATATTCATGGGCATAGAAGCATCATCCTTACCAAGCATTTACTAAACTTCTACAATGTAGGCAACAGAATGCTTGACCCTGAGATACAAAGGGGGAACAAATGATGTTAATCTAGATTATTCCTCTCTACTGCCTCCTCTATTCCCTTTCCGCTACAGTATACATACAAATTCTACATACACCCAGCACAGGTGTCAGAGCCCCATAAAACTCTGTGCTCTCTCTTCAGGAAATAACCTCTTTGCCTCTGAATCCCCAACATTCTTTCTTTACTGGAACCTCTCCTCATTAGCATAAAGTTGAGTGAGACTGACTTAGGCACTGTGCTGAGACATTTGTATGTATTGTCCTATAAGGTAAGGACAATTTTCCAAATTTAAAAATTTGGAAATTGAGGAACAAAGAGTTCAAGAAAGTTGCCTAAGGCCACAAAGCAAGTATGTGTCAAAAATACACTCAGCAGTGTTACGAAGATAAAACAATTCAATTGCCAAATAAGATCCAAGGCAGTATCCCCCACAGGTCTCATTACACAGGAGTCTAGTTTCCTCAATTGCAAAATGGAGTGCACAGTGCTAAGCAGTGCCCTTTGAGATTTCTTAAGGTCTAGGTGGATTTGAAAACCAAGAGAGCTGTGTGCAATGCACTGTCCACACAAAGCAAATAGCCCTTATCTGCATGGAGCATGGCACTGAGAAAGATTTGAAATTCCAGCTCTGCCATTTGTCAACAATATGAACTCAGGCAAGTAATCCCTAGCTTGTCCAAGAAAGTTGATGGGGAAAATAATACCTATCTTACAAGATGAAATAACAATATGTCTACAATAGATACACAAAAGGTGACAGCTATTTTCTTTACGGCATACAGGCTAGACCCAGACAGGGGTTTATACTGACTAACCCAGAGCTGGAGAAAAGACACGCAGTCAACATCTATTAAACTCAAAAAATTCCAAATAAGTCCTCAAAAAATTACCTTTATAGTTCCTTAAAGAATGTACTAGGTTGATTTAAAAAATATATGTTGTCAAGACCATCAAACAGGGAGGCTGGTCTCTTTCTGTCTGAACCTTCACCTTACTCAGAAGGCTCAGAATTTCCAGGCTTAAAAGCCAAAGAGGAGGTGGCAGATATCTGATGAATCCCAAGTATGTAAGCTACTGCAACTCAACATAGTGCCAAAAGGGCTTCCTGTGTTCCTCTACACCACACTGAGTCACTTGGCCCTTCCCTCATCCATCCAAACCCCAGGCAAGAGCATTTTAAGCTGCAGGATCATAAATTATGCAAAGCATACCTCCGAAAGGCTTCACTCAGCAGATTTCAGTAAAGATCCTGACATCCTTCCCCATTCCTCCTTCCCAAAGAAATGCTGGCTAAAAGCACACAGCCCAATCACCTCACCTGTCACTGGGAGCCTTTTCTTTCTCATGGACGCTCTGATAATATCTGCACCATGGATTTTTTCTCTGTGCCTTTTTGCTTTAGCTTCATAAAACCATTGCCCACTCATATTCTTTAGCTGCTGGTCATCCTTAATTTTTTCAGGCAAATGTCTACAAAAGGAAAAGAACTTTACTTTGCTGAGAACTCACAGTAAATAAATGAATTCACTGTGACACTGCAAACATAAATTTGTAAATATAAAGGCAAAATGAAGCTCTCAGTATTTTGGACATGACAGACCTCCTAGATGACTAACATATATTCCTTTTTGATTGAAAATTCAGAGAAGCCAGGCCATATACATATTTTAATTCAAAGGTTTAATCATGATCCATGATCCTTAGGTGATGCCTGAAATTTCTCAAAAGCAGATTAATTTCTTAGTTGTCGTCATCTGTAGATGTCATCATCTGTCGTCATACTGTATCTACTGTTCCAATGCAAATATGCCAGAAAGGCATGATATAGCAGGCTTTTCAAAACATTGGATTATCTGTAAATAAGTAATTAAAACACTAACCCATCTCTGGAGGCTGTTTTGAGGATAAAATGAACTAATGATGCATGTAAACTGAGCATGTCTGGTACCTAATAAACACTGGAGAAATAACTCAGTGATAGTTAGTTACCAGTTCATCAGTCCTTTCCATTGTGGTGAAATATGTTTAATCAGAGACTTTCCTGGAATGTTGAGAGGAAGAGGGCATGATGTCCCTAGTGCTTATTCTTAAGGGAATAAACACAGAAAAGACAGGGAAGAATCAGGAAAGACTGAGTTACAGAAGTGGAGCGTGCAGGTAAATTCTATTTGTGCAGATATTGCTTTAAAGTTCTACAATCACTCATGCTCACTGAAAAGCTAAAATTTACATGGCAATCAATGCTGCCCTTCTAAAACTTTCCTAATTTATATGGAGTGGGAAAACATTGTTCTAACTGATAAGTCTTTTGATCTCTGCATCTATCTTAATAAAATGTGAATCCCAAATGTATCTTTTCTTATACATAAAGATATATTCAGAATACAGTGAAATAAAAGCCTTAGGAAATTTCAAACTCTTAAAAATCAATGTACTACACAAGTCCAAGAGTTTTATGATGGTTATTTGAGCTAATACGCAAACCGCCTAAAGTAGCAAATCTAATTGTTTTAGTCAGAGAATGTAAAGGGGCCAACAGGGCAGCAGGGCTGGGTGTGAGTGCTGCATATACGCATACTTGGTAAACAGGAATACAGGTGGGGGCAGTTACCCTAAATCTACCAAAGATGTTTTCCTTCTCCCAAGCATGCCTGGCTAATCTCAATTCTGCTGGAATTTCTTCTCCTTTCCCAATTACCTAGCAACAAGTGACCCTATACCAACTGTGTCCACTCACAAGCCTGACCATACACTGTCATGGTAGCCCTTATCTAAATTCAAACAGGGACAGCATTGTCACTTCATTGTTCTGAGTCATCAAAGACAGTATGGTTCTTATTAAATATTTCTAGTGCCTAAGGCTTTCAGCAGAGCAGACAAGCCCTGCTGGGCTACTGGTGTAGCTTTGTATCCTGCTCCCAACCAGACCAAGTCTGAGTTCAATTCCAGAAGAGAGAAATTCGGCCACTTCTCCCTAGCAGACTGAGCTCCTGGAGGTGGGGTACTGAATCAGTGCTTTCAATGATGAGTGTCACGGGCCCCTGAACACCTGGCTTCAAGTTACCATTTTGGATTTACTTTCTAGCAGTTAGCACTTAGCATACCCCAACTTACCAGCACACTCAACTTCTTACTTTCCTCCAAACTGCTCTTTGTGACTGCTGTAGAAGCCAGAAGCAGCAGGAAGGTAAGGCAGAAAGAATACAGGCTTTACAGGCTTCCCAAATTACATCCAGATTCCAGTTCTGATTCTTCTTGCCTGTGACCATGAGTAGGAAATTGAACTCAACTAAGCCTCAGTTTCCTTGCTTGTATAAACAGGGTGAAAATGAGACCTGCCCTGTAGGACTTCTGAAATAGCTAACTGAAGTATTTGCCTGAAAGTACATAACAGTACCTAGATCTCAGGAAGAGACCAGTGAATGTGAAGCTGCTCAGGATGTCTTTCCCTTGCTCCTCTTTCCAACATATTGCTTCTCATCCTTCAGCTGCAGCTCAAGATCAAGAGGGCACACTTTGCCCTCTTTCAAGCTTCCACAGCACTTGCCCTCAGCACCCACCACACCAGGTTACAATGATCTGTTTGCACATCTGTTTCACCCAGTAATCTGTCAACTCTGCAAACTCCCTGAAGACAAGGATTACATCTAATCACTTTTGTAACCCTAGCATATAACTCAGAGCCTGGCACAGGGCTGACACTCAGTAACTGTTTGTTGAGTGATTAAATCAAATAAAAGCTCAGCAGTCACCCTAGTCTGAGTCAGCCAAGAGATAATGAAGATCTTGTCACTACTGCGGTTCAGTGACCACGCCCCATCACAATGGCAGGGTCTTCTAATGAGGCAGGATATGCTCATCTCTTATCAGAACAGGAAAAAAGCACCAAAAAATACAGCATTTGTCAGCATTCTTGGTGAAGGAGACCATAAACAGCCATAGGGTAACGTAATAACCGCCAGTTTCTCTTCATGAGATTAATTTAATTTTGTTCAACTGGAAGGCACTTTGTAGGGATTCTGTACAACTCTTAATCTGTTGCTGCCTAAATGAATGGCTTCAAGACCCTGACCCACACATGACATGGACAGGCTATGGGCATCAGACTCTGTAAACACATGGTCCCTAAAAAGGCTGCTATCCATGAGGCTAAGGACTGGGTTTTCAGTTCCTTTGTTTTAAAGTGGAAAAAGAACCAAAATTCTTGAAAACTTAGTAAGTGCTACTTGTGTGTTTCCTAACATGATTATCATCATTAGGTTTAATAATCACTGTCTTTTTCTATCTTGGTCACTTGTAATGTTTTGTAATTGACTCCGTATGTGTGACATCAAGGAATAAGTTTTGTAAAGATGTAAATCATTAGAAAATTCCATTATGGTGCCATTAAAATCTCTTCTACTAGTGTCTGTTGATCTCTCATTTTCTCTGAATATAATCACACCAACCACATCAGTACTGGATTTTCTAATAGTTACATGATCTAGTTGGAATGGAACAGCATAAATTTTGGGGGACTGATTTTTGTCCTTTACTATCCTCTCCATACATTTATATCATGCAGAGAAGATGCTCAAAAATGCAGTAGTGAAGGCAGAGGAGCACTCACCCCAGAGAGGACTCTGTCCTGTCATCATTCCAGGCATGCACACCCAGGTCACATCCTACCTGTCCCTCCTTTCCCTTTGCTAACACTTAACTCAGTATCTGCTTTGTACTGAACCGTACATTTGGTACTCAACACTATTTAATCCTTTCTACCATGTCACACAAATAATTTAGTTAATTACAAAAGATAGCCATTGTGCTTCTCTCTATGTTAAAGGATGTATCTAAATCCTATCTGGTTACCTGTTCATTTGTTCATTCATTAATTCTCTATCACACACCAGGCATACATGTTGAATTATACATAAAAATTCAATCTATAGCTCCAACTGCCACTGTCAACTCTTCTCAGGGTACAGATAGTTTAAGGACTTACAGAGGAAAGCTAGAAGTACAGCCTCTACACTGGCTTCAACACTTTCACCCACCTCCTTTTCTCCCTGTGTTCACATGTGCACATCCCAGCTTCTAGCTCCTCAGGATAAAAGATATAATTTCAGAGCAGGACCTGGTTGATCCAGCGAATCATGGATGGCAAGAATCAGCAGGCTTACCAGAGAGATGATGGGTTCATTCTTTAGTCTTCTCTTTTTCATATTGTTTAATCCTCCCCCCCCCACACACACACCCCTGTATATTCTGAGAAAGACTGTGCGACTTGAAAGTAATCTTAGATACTTACAATGTGACAGCTGGGAAAAACCTTAGTTGCAAATGGCCTCACTTTCTAGATGACATGATTGAGTCCCAGACAAGTGAAGATACTTGTCCAAGGTCACACAGAGCTGGGACAAGGAGCCACTCTGACTCTCAGCTAATGCTCTTTCCACTACCCCATCCTGACTCAGAGAATAAAGCATGGTTTTAAGACGGTGACCACACTTCATTCTTTATACCAAGGGGCTCACTCTTCTAGGGAGAATCTAGAAAACAACATATCTGGAGACAAAAGAGACTGAAACGTTTAATACAGTGGAAAAGGTTAAGAAGTGCATCCCTAGACTGTGAACACATCACAGAACCCTATGGTCTGCTGAGAGGCAACAGGGTATAGAAAGTTCACAGGCTTGGGAGTTACATCAGCAAGGCTTTAAGTCTGCAGGGCGCTTGCCCTCTTCCACCCTATTTCCTCATCTGTGGAACAATTCAGTTCAAATGTTCTGATGATGAAAGAAGATGAATGAGGAGCTCTATATGCAATGCAGACCCTTCATAAATGTGTGTTCCTTCCCCTCTTCCTCTGACAGAAAACATTGGTTCTTCAATGACAACTTCCTTCATTCAAAACAAGTTAGGTCTTCAGGAGGTAGCTGAAACTTTTAAGATGTGGTGGTAGTTAAGATGGCACCTACTGTGAAAGCATCCATCACTGTAGATGTGGTTGTGTGTATAGGGGTGGGACTGTGGAGCTGTGTGGTACACAGGCATACATGTGCAGCAATTTCCTGCTGGCAATGTGACTCAGAGCACAGGATAAAACACCTCTAGAGTGTGTCATTCTCAAACCATAAATGACCAAAATTGTATGTGTGCATTATGATAGTGTTTCCTTAAAAGGCAGGATGGACAGAGAGATCCAGACTAATAGATAGAGGGCAGGGGAGGGAGGCAAAAAGGAGAGAGAGGGATTAAAGGAAGAGGGGAGAAGGGAGGGAGAAGAGGGAAAAGAGAGAGAGGAGGTAGAGAGAGAGGGAGGGAGGGAGAGACTGAGTTCTGGTCTGCTTCCTTGCTAGTCTGTGAAATGTCTCTACCTAGGAGTTACGGACACAAGCTGATAATGTGGGGGGCAGCACTTGTGGCTATAGGAAGACAGGCAACACAAGTGAGAGTAGTGGTGACCACAGTGACCTGGAACTATATCCCAGTGATACAATAGAGGGTATCCCTCTAAGTCCTAGTTGATATTCTAGCACTAACAGGTTGAGTTACTTGGGAACTGGATGCTTCTGTAGAGACTCATTTTTTTTCATCCATAAAACCAGGATGGGAGGTGACATGCAAACTAGATCATCTCCAAAGTGTCTTGAGGGAGGCTGAATGTGGGTATTCAAAACACCAGACATGTCAGAAATGGTAAGCAGATTTCAATCTGAATGCTAAATCTCAGCTACTGAAAATCCTACTGAAAGTACTGAGGTCCTACTGAAAATCAGGGTTCCGAAGCAGTATCTGGCCTTGCAGGCAACATGCTAACACCCATTAGTGATGTCCTCAGGACTACAGGAGGACTGTGTTCCCAAGCCTGTAACAATTAGCATTTGAAAGAACAGGCTGAATTATAGTGGCAGCTTTACTTTTCTAATGATGTTTTGCTTAGGGTAATATTATAATTATATAGTTGGTATTTTTAAGCCATATGCCAACTAGAAGAACTGGTGCACTGTAAAATCATATTAGGGAAACAAAATTTAGATTTTAAAATTACATTTGATAATCCATTAAGTGGATAAAGGCCATTACGTAGTAAATTCCTTGATGGCTGGGATCTTGTTTTCAGCACCCTAGAATTTTCTTCATGTCATTGTCCAGAGCAGTTCCCTGTACTTAACAGGCACTCAATTAAATTTTACTTCATTAAATAATAGAGTTTTAGGAGTAATTTCTTGCTAAGGAGTCTGGCTGTTAACTAGAATCTTCTGTCCTTTCAAAAGGCACAGGTTATATGGTGGATAAGGGGACTAAAATCTATCACGTGCCAGGAAGATTAAGAAATATTTTACTTAATTACGACTTTAAACATCTGAATTTGATATTATGATCACTCACAACCTCTGAATTGAGGCTCAGAGAGGTTAAATTACTTGCCCAGTGAACCAGAGTTGATTAGTGGTAGAGGTGGAATTGGATTCCAAGGTCCATGCAGTAAGAGTTCTTTCCCTGTGCCATGACTGAATGTACTATTCCTTTTGGGAAGACAAGTAGCAATGAGAAGCACAAGGCAAAGGGAAAAGCAGTGGACCACAAAATTTTCTTATTGTGGCTTTAGGACTTACCAGCTACGTCACCCTGGGAAAGTCATTTCTCTCCTTGGCCTTTACTTCTTGTTTGCAAAATTACTGATATGGGCCAAAACAGCTCCTTTCCAAAGCTTTGTCTGATGCAAAAAGCAAGGACAAATAGCCGAAGGATGGCAAAGGAGTTGGTAAGCAAAAGCCAGGAGTAACATTTTCAGATCAGAGACCCAGCTCTGGTTCCGTCAGTCCAGAAACAGAACAATCTGAAAACCATCCCTGAAATTCTTCAGTTCCACGAGATTCTTGTGTGGAACAGGCCATGGGTTGGGCTCTTTCAGTGTCCACTTGTCACTGCCTCATACCTATCTGCCCTAGTTTGGTGCACACTGTCACCTAGGGGCCTGGATCTGCCTGTGGCCAAGTCCACAAAAAGAGCTTGGTGCACAATGAGCCCCCCTAGAGAGGGAGCTACGACTTGACCTGTGCTAGATTTCTTACCACTCCAAGGCTTCTTCCCATTATTTATTTACAAAAGCAAAACACCCAAGGGGCGCACTCTCCATAGTTGTTGAGGTATCCTTAGGAACAGCTGACCAGAGGAGAGGCTGCAAAACCAAGACTATAATGGACTCACAACATTTTTGCAGTGGCTTAGACTGGCTGGTGCTTTACTCCTAAATGGGTGTAACTGTCCCTATTCACCCAGACTTGGGGTTGTTATGAGAAATGTAAGAGAGGTGTTCATGAAAGGGCTTTATAAACTGTGAACAGGTAAAGCATCAATGCTTCTAAGAGGTTCTGCTGCCTAAACAAGTACTGATCCTCTGTCCCTCCTGGGAAACTGTTTGAGGCACTCTGCTTCCTGAGAAAAGGGAAAAGCACTCCACCCAGGTACAGGCAACATTACAAGTGACTTGTAGGAAAGAACATGATCCCATTTTCATGATTCACAGTTTACACTTTGACAGCCCACTCTTACCCTACTGCCAGATCCCAGGAAGGCCTGTCACTTTTTCTCATGGAGAAGGGGTAGTGTTAGGGAATGAATACCTCAAGACTGGGATTTAAACCTCATTTCTGACACCTACTGGTGGCATGATCATGGACAAGTCACGTGATCTGTCTCAAAGTCAGTTTCCTCACACATCAAATGAGGTAATTTCTATCCCACTTCATCTCACAGGAGTGTGCAAATGCTAATGAAATAAAAGGTATGTTGAAACCTTTGTAACTTATTAAATTTCCTATGCATAGGTTATCCATGTTCTGTAAGGGTCAAAATATGGGAAATGGTACAAATAAATCCAGTATTTATGGGTCTTATGTCCTGAGAAATAAGCATATGGTTTATGGTCCTTTTGGATAATACCTGAGATAGAGACCACAAAATTAATACTAGTAACTCACATTCAAGAAGCCTTTCATGGTCGTCAAACCCCAAGATTTAGATGGTGAATAATAGGGCCTAGACTAAGTCTGGCCTAGTTATTCTTTCTACCACAAAGGCGAATGGAAGTGGTAAGAATGCTGAACATTGGGGTTGGAACATTTGCATTCCATCCAACAAGGACACTGTGTCAAAGGTGCTACTCCTCCTTATGGAACTCAAGTCAAATAAAAAATTGCCTAAGTCAGAAAACACATCCATTCATTCATTCATTTCAGGTATGCCACCATTATCTATTCAGAGAGCACTTTCACTTTTGCTGTTAAAATCAATCCCAGCCAGGGGAGGTGGTCCTACAAACCCAGCACTCAGGAAGCTGAGGCAGGAGGATGGCGAGTTCAATGCCAGCCTGGTCAACTCAGTGAGACCCTATCTCATTCCAGTATTTCTGAAAGTATACAAAAATTTGAAGATATTCCTGAATTTACTTTCTTTTAAACATTTTAGAAATTTAAAAAATCTTAGTTCATGCTTCAGTTAAAAAACAAATTCCATTTTAAAACATGGATATAAAATACTCACAGGTATACATGAATATAGAAAAATGTATGTATTTACATATATTTCATTTTTAACTCATAATTTAATAAGTGAAAGGAGCATAGCTTTTTGTTTTGCTTTGGTTTGTAAAATGAGATCTCCCTATATTGTCCAGGTTGCTCTTAAATTTGTGGGCTCAAATGATCTTTCCACTCCAACCTCCTGAGCAGCTGGGACTATAAGCATGCACTACTGCACCTGGCTTATTTTTAGTCAATATTCTATTTCTGGTCAGTGTCCAATGGGGTAAATTAAGACATACAAGGAGGAAAAGTTCTGTAACAGGAAGTCAACCTAAAATTGGAACCTATAAGTTTAGGCTCCAAGTCAGAACTACCACTTGTGGCTGAAAACAAAAAAAAGTCTTATTTTCTTTTAGACCGCCTCTTCTTTCCCTTGTGCCAGAACACTCCGGTGGCCTCTTACCTGACTCTCTCCTCTTCAGTCCTCTTCAGGGCAGCATCCCGCTGCAGAACCTTCATAATGGCCTCTTGTTCCTCTTCCGTCAGAAAGCTTAAGTCAATCATTTTGAAAAGTGTACACAAAAATAATAGTTATGAATGTAGCTTGAAATGAGTGGAGCTAAACAGCTAAGACTACAACCAGGAAGATTAAATGATGCAAAAATGAAATGAAATGAAGTAATATCTTGTTCGGCCCTGTGGCAAAAATTTTGTTTGGGCTCAGTTGTGGACATCTGATAGCAAACTCCTCCTACATGCCTTTTGCCACGAGGAAGTAGCAGTTCGAGCAAGATGTGGAGAAGAGGCTCTCAGGAGATGACTGCAGTCCTGGTGCCCGCAGCAGCATTCACAGTCCACTCCCTCTCTGATCCAATCTCAGATACAGTGACTTCTCTCTCCGCCTTTGTGGTCAATGTGAGAGGCAGCGACATCAGAGCATCCTGGATCTGGGGAATCGTGAGACAGCAAACACGAGAGAGTGAGAAGCAGTTCTTACAAGCACTACTCAGTACAACAAGATTTTAAAATAACCATATGAGATGGTCTCTGAGATGAGGGAAACCAGTTTGGCTGGCTTTCTGAGCACATGGTAAAGGCATCATGAAATATGCTCCAACCCAGTTCCAGATGGTCAAGATGCAGAGCACACAAAAATGCCTGTCAATGTTTAACAATACACCTCGGAAAAGGATGGCTGCGAAAAGGAACTGGTTCTGCATAAGTTCTGGCTAAAAACTCATGCTAAAGGTCGGATGTGATTCCAGTTGTCAAGTAATTGTAAATAAGAAACTAGAAAAAATGTTAAATTTTACCTCTTCATAAGTAGGAAAGTTCCACTGCAGTATTTGTGCTGGGTAGTGGAGGAGATTAGTATTAAGTAGAGGTAATTTGCAGAATAGTAGGAATTATTCAACCAGTTGTACGTCTAATTTTTGCTGCATCTCAAGGAACCTACCAACCTATTCCTTCCTTCATTTCTGAACACTTGCCATATGTAATATAAACTGGGGAGAAGAAGAAAATTTCAAAACATCCCACCATCCAAAACAAGCATTTTTGAGAATCCTATTTTCTTTGAGGTATCTTAAACCCATGTGAAATGAGAAGGTGAGACCTGAAGAATGCCACAGCTAGGTGAGACTTCAGATATTATTTATTCCAGGGTCCAGGTCCTTCTGAAAAATATGGTGATGTGCATATAGTAGATACTCAAAACCACGTGTTTGATAAATTTGAAAGCAGTCCCACTTCAGAACAAAGTAGAGTGTGTACATTAGTAAGTTCATGAG
Source organism: Dasyprocta punctata (assembly GCA_004363535.1). Lineage (NCBI taxonomy): Eukaryota > Metazoa > Chordata > Mammalia > Rodentia > Dasyproctidae > Dasyprocta > Dasyprocta punctata. The sequence continues at coordinate 13,212 of RJWM01000483.1, read as the reverse complement.
TAAATTCCTTACAAAACAGAATTATTTGGAAGTAGTCCCCCTATGACTTGCTAACTATAAGCCATTAGGTAAGTTACTGACAAGTTTGAGACTCTGTTTGACTATTTGTATTTACCATTATGATGTTTTACATGAATTGTAAGGATTAAATAAAATAATAAATATAAAACAGCACATACGTTGCATGCTGTACCATAGCTAGTTACTTAAAATATATTCTAGCTTCTCTTCTGAGTTCACACTTTTGTTTCATTCAGGTGAATAAGATTGTACTTGGCTCTGTGTTTTCCTTCTCTTTTGCGTTACACCTCTTTCTGATCTCTCCTGTGAAGTTTGGGCTTCATGAACAGACACTCTGATGATCTTTAATTTATTTTCATACAGCTCTTGCATATCACCCACAGTGATTACTTCAATAAATTTTAAGACATTACTTCAATCTCCTTTTGAAAATTTACATGCACTTACATATGTCCTGATCTGCTCATTTGTCCTGAAAACTACCCACTCTTCAAGAAAGATCAAAGTTACCACCTCAAGAAAGTGTCCTTTCACCTCCATAGCCACCGTTAAATGCCATGATAGAATAAATTACTGTTCCTAACTCTCCACTCCCTGCTGGTAACAGAGCTGGACCCAAGGCCCCTAAAATAGGATTACCCAGCTGATCTACAGATAGGGAATCAAGAAATGGATATTTGATGTTGGAAGCCACTGAGATTTTGAGATTATTACACAACCTGTTTGACTGGTAAAAGCCTTCGCCATATACATGTCTTCCCTGCTCTTAATTGTCTGCTCTCGGTGTCTCTTACTTGATGGTGAGTATCTGAATGTGGAGAAATACTGTGTGTGACTAAATGAATGAATGAACTAAATCCATATAGCCATCTTCCTGTCTTTCATGCACAGAAACTTCTGCAGAGGCCAAAGACTTGCAAGAAAATGGATAAATGCCACATTCTGAGAACTATATGATGCCTTACACAGCCATCTGATTCAATAGGACACTGTTTTTCATTTGTTTGTTTGTTTTTTGAGACAGGGTCTCGCTATGTAGTTCAGACTGCCCTTAAACTCACTGTGTAGCTCAGGCTGGCCTCAGCCTCCTGAGTGCTGGGATTATAGGCATGTGCCACCACACTTGGCCAGAGACAGTTTTTAAATTCAAAGAGTGGAAGACAGCAAAGGAGAAAAACAATTTAAGTGGTCCAGCAGTGCTGAGGAGAAGCGTTGCTGAAGAGGGCAATGACAGTTTCCACTCCCTTGATAAGAACCACGAGCTAAGAGTACATAAGTGCTGCCAGGCGTGGTGGTGCACGCCTTTACTCCCAGCACTCGGGAGGCTGAGGTAGGAGGAGCGTTGTGAGTTCCAGGCCGGCTTGGGCTACACAGTGCGACCCTGCCTCAAAAAAAACCAGGGTTGGGAGTTTGGCTCAGCGGCTTACATGCCTATCAGGCAGGTGTGAGTTGTGAGTTCAATCCCCAGTGCTGCAAAAAAAAAAAAAAAAAAAAGAGTACATAAGTGCAAAAGGTTTTAAGGGTTAAAAGTTGTGCCTAAAGATAGCCTATGAGTGAGACAAAGGGCAACAGTCTCTTTTTTCCAAAGGAAGACTGGAACCCTTTCTTAATTGGGTATGCAGGAGTCACTTTCTAATCAGATGCAGGAAAGTTCTCAGGTAGCAATCAACATGCTTCAGGATTGCTATTCACCCAGCTCCCACTATTGTGGAAGACACTGAACTGAGAGATCAGTAAACATTTCACTCATTCATTCATTCATTCATTGAGAAGCTGTCACCGATGTATGCTCTGAAGATGCAGCCATGAACAAAAGAGAAGGAAAAAGAAACTTCTAACTTGTCCAGCTTACATGTTACTGGAAAGAGACATGGCAAACTAAATAATGAAAAACACATTTTTAATAAAAAATTTAAGTAATTAAATATGTAACATGTTGGAAAATGGTAAGAACTTGAAGGAAAACAAGTCTGAGGTGGGAGAAGAGTAATCATGTGGGAGAGCTGGTGTTCAAGAGTGGTTTGGGAAAGTCTCGTTGAGGAGACACTTGAACAAATGCTTTACAGAGATGAGGAAACAAGCCAGGCAAATATCAGAAGGTCCTGAGATGGAGCGTGTCTGGCTGCTCAAGAAACCACAAGGAGGCCAGGGCAGGCACAGCAGTGTGTCAGGATAGCAGGGAGAGAAAGCAGAGGGGAAGTGGGTCAGGTGATTGGGCATTGTAAAGACTATAAGATTTCTGGATTTACTCTGAGATACACAAGTGATAAGAAAGGGCAGGAAAATAGAAGGAAATAAATGTTTCCTGGGCACCTCCTACACACCTGGTACTTTACCATATACTCACAAAGATGCCGATGTAGACTTTATCTATGTTTTTTCCAGTGAAGAAAGCAAGGCCCAAGGACGTGTTTGCTACTAAGTGAGAACCATCATTTGCCAGTAGCTGTGTCTGAATAAACCACTACAGTGTCAATGCCATGGTTTAGATCTAGAATGTGCCCTAAAAATCTCACGTGTTCAAAGGTGGAACTTTGGGAAGATGATGGATCATGGAGGTGCTACACTAGTCAGTGGACCCATCCAGCGATGAGATTATAGTTAAAGGTGCTGTTAGGATGTGTGACCTAGTTTAACCGAATCTAAAAAATCTTCAACATGGCCTGTGAACCAGCACCTCTTTCCTCTTTAAGCCCTTTTCCTAAGGCTTCTGACATTCTAAACTTTTTAAGCTCCTTTTGTCTTCATGGCTTTACATATTCTGTTCTTTTCTCCTGGAGCAATCTTCCCTCTTGAGTCTTCATTTATAGTCACTTATTATACAGAAGCCTTCCCTAACCACACAGGGCTAGGTTTGTGCCCCTCCTATGCTCCTATAGCACCCAAATTCCTTGGTCATCACACTGTTCCAAATCCCTACCTGCTCACATTTGTGTCCCACCAAGGTTTGGTTCTCTGAGGGCTTCGTATCTCTAGCACCTGCCACTCAAATAGGCACTAAAATAGTATATTTGTGGCAACTAAAATAAATAAAGAAATAAATAAATAACCCAGGTGGAAGAGCATGGAGCTTCCACTTCCTCCCTTACCAAGAACCTAGCTATAGAGTCCACCAGTGAAAAATCAAATCTATATTATTCCTGGGTTCTAGCATCAGGTCTTGCACATGACACTGTGATTTGAAAAGGTCACTTCTCTAAGTCTCAATTATCTCGTGTACACGCTGAGCACATTCTCTTCTTCAGGGAGATTATTATGAGAATGGTGAGAATGTGAAACTCTGCAGAGGACAAATGTAGAACAAATGCAGCATTAGAAACAGTAGCACAAATGGGAAATTTGAGAGCTTCACATGGGGACTGGGCTTAATTTATATTTTCCATGTGTTATCCTTGCCAGGCCACATCTATAAAAACCAGTGCCCCTCATCTTGTCAATTGTCCAAAATTTAAACTGGGGAGGGAAACCAAAACCTTAAACACTTGAGGCCACAAAGTTAAAATCTGGATTGCTAGCCCTAATCTCAGTCATTTTGCCTGACTGGACTAAATTAAATAAAGCCTTGTTAAGAAAAACTTTCTTTCCTAATGCTCTGCTGTGAGGAGCATCCAGAAAGCATCTTCTGTTTTCTCATACAGCTGCTGCTGAATGAAAGGCTACGGACCCCAAGGGAGGGGAGCAAAACTCATGTCAGCAGTGACTCTCACATGATGAGGTTTTCAGAAAAGAAGTACATTGTTCTGATGGTCCCATGACATCAAGAATGGAGGCTTGAAAAAGATCTGGGCAGTATGAGCATAGCAGAAACCGATACGCTTTAGTTGGGGAGAATGGAGCTTCAAAAAAATTCTGATTAACAAAAACATTCATCTCCAGTGGTAACACTTATAAAATCCATCTTGCATAAAACTAAATTTATTTATTTATTTTACTTTCTAGGTCACAGTGACATCAAAAGATGAATGGAATAATCCATAGGAGGTTCAAGAGAAACTGAGGACAGAGTCAAGTACAGGGTGACCATCAGAATCTGTGCTTCTCCCAGGAGAAAGATCCCGCCATGCACCAAAGTGGTGCTCATTAGTCACCCAGGCCCATCCTGCTAGGGTATGAGTGCTAATGCCACTAGTTGCCCTACTGGGCAGCTCCTCTCAGACTGGCTTTGCACCCCCAGTGGCCTTGCCTGTATGTCTCACCTGTTGGCTCCATGCCACTCTGCCCTTTGGGGACACCTTTAGTTTACTCTCCATTTCTTGTAACAACTTAAAGGGAAGACAGATTTTATGCACAGCCTCAGTCTCCTTTGTTAAGAGGAAGATAAACGTTCTCCTTTTAATCGTTCTCTCATGTTTTCTAAGTTAGTCACGATATTGGTCACTTTTGTCTGTACTGCAAAATGAGCAGATAGTGCTGAGAATTTTCACATGTGTAAGTTAATCATTCTAACTACACAGGAAGGAAGGTGTTCACATCATGTAGATGAGAACACTGGGGCTTCAGGAATTAAATACTTTGCATGAGGGCATTCAAGCAGAGTGTGATTTAAACCCAGGGCTTAAGATTCTGAAACCATTGTTCTTCACCTTTCATTGTATCACCACTCTCCGTTTTCTCAGAGAGACTACACAGTTAGGGGCAAAGAGACCAGAATCCAAGTTTCCTGATTCTCAGCCAGTTCTCTTTGCATCCTGCCTTTCCTTCCTCCATACATTCTAATTTCTTCTTGGTCATTTCCTATAGGCAATATGCATTGAAGCTCAATGGCATGCCCTTCTGTACACAACTTGTCAGGAATAGGAAAATCACTGGGTCCTTTGGATTTGTTTTATAGATAGACATGGAAAGGAGGACAAGCATAAGACGGAGAAGAAAAAGGCACCTGTGTCAACATGGCAGGTGTTTATACATGCCCAGTCACTTCTTAGAATGGTATAGATTCCTGGAACAAAAAACTATTACTAAAAGAACCTACTCCCTATGTTTGAACTCGATAGAATGATTTGTTATATGATTACACAGAAATGTATTTATATGAAAACAAATTTTGCCCATGCACTACTGGGAGACAATGCTACATGAATATTTTCTTATTCCCGCCTGATCAGAGCTTTCAGCAAGTTAAAAAAACGTGAATCACTCAGTCTATCGTGCTACCTAAACTGGTTTTCTTAAGACAAATAATTGTCTTGAACCAATGTTCAAGATAACCTCTCAAAAAATAGTAGTTAGATAAATAAAATGAACAAGTGAAATGGACCTCTGAAGAAGTGAACAAATGAGAAGGTATCATAGAATAAAAAGAGTAAGTTTGTTATCTGATAATGAATCATTGTTTTACTTTTCATAGAAGATAAAATGAAACATGGGCTGTCACCCTCAAGATAAAGAAGAACTCTTTACTTTTGCAAAGATTCTTCCAAAGGTGGAAGCATTTTTTGACATTGCCCATTTCCCCTCAGCTCTAGGCTGACGTAGCTAAGAGCTAAAGTCCCCTGGAAAATGGTGTGATAATATCAAACTAAGGATGAAAGGTGGGGAGAGGTAGTGGAGAAAGATTATTTATATGTGACAGTTCCTCCTATTCCTTAATCTCAAATTTGAACCTAATGGTAATGTTCCTGGACTTCCAAAAAGCTCATCTTCACCATTTCTTGGTCTTGATTTTAAATTTAGGGTACCCACAGGAATCATAAAGTTCAATAAGCACCCATCACAAGCAGGATCATGGATTATGGATCACTGGTTATATAAGGAAGAAGCATCACATACAACTATCATTGGTTAAGTACTAATAACGGAAGAACATACTGTGTGTAGGAAGGAGGAGTTTAGGCACAGGGATTTAGGAAGGAAATATAATGAGGTGAATCTTGAAGGCTAAATTAGACAAAGAGGTGGTTATTTTTGACAACAGCATTGGACTGTGAAAGAACAAAAGTATTCAAAAAGAAGACTAGTAGCCTGAGTATAGAATATAAATGGGAATTGAGGTCAGACCCCAAGGAGCCTGAAATGTCAACATTTTTGATAAATGTTCTAGAACCAACCTTTATATTTTCTTGACCTATAAGGATTACAAAAGACTACAAAAAAGAGCTGGGGAAATGAGCAGCAGAAAGTTCATTATGAACTTCACTCCTGGACAAAAAGTTCAAATCCAATCTAGAAAAGGGATGGCAGTCTACAAAAATGTGACTCACCTTTAACTATATAGCAAGAAGGAACTCTGAAACATAACAGAATAGGATTCATCTGGTATTGCACAGAGCTGCCATAAAAACCAATATATCCATTGGTTCTTATTGACTGCACAGTTTGGGAAACACCAGGAGCCTAGCATAAGAACAAAGTGCCACAGAGAAACTCCCCCTCTCCTTGAAATGGCACCATCGACCACAGGCCCAGATTTTAATTCTGGAAGAAGGCAAGTTCTATGTACTGAAAGTTCTAAGAGTGTACACAATCCCTGTTCTCAGAGAGTTTCTATTCTGGAAAGACATTGCACAACCCTAAGAATCCCTCCAAAGCAGAAGAATAGGGGGCTATAGGGCTTTTAACTGAGGGGCTTAATGTGTTAGGATGGCAGGGAATGCTTCCTTGAAAAAAAAAGACATCTGCCAACTGCAAACTCTACAGCAGTGGTGGTAAATCTATGGCACACATGCTGCAGCAGGCTCTTTGTGTCACTGAAAGCCCTAAAAGACTCGTTATCACTGCTCTAAAGTGACATCTAAATTAGGAATGCTGTCGCTTTAATTACATTTATGAGTGCTTCTAAATCTGGACGACCAGCAACAGATTCCCAGACATTGCTTGAGACCCAGTGAACCAAAATCCTCAAGGCTGTCCAGGAATCTGCATTTTATAAAACATTCCCATATGATGCAGCTATTTGGCCAGGTCTAGAACTCACAGCTAGAAAGGATTCCCAATAATTCAGAAATGGCTGATGACTGGCAGAAAAGCAAAGAAATTAGTAAAGTTGAACTTGTTCATTTATACAGCAATTGTTTTTCAACTGTGAGCAAACATAAAAAAAGGAACAGCTGAATCATAAAATCAGAAGTAGTTCTTGGTGCAGATAAGAAAATTGAGACTAAGAGGGGTTAAACCAATTGCTTAAGGTCAAACAGCTGTCTAGTGAGAGAGTTAGGACACCCAGAGGAGACCGCTCTTATCTTCCAGGACATATATAATTACAATGAAAATAAGAATTTACAAACGGACTAAGAAATGATTTGGGATGCATTTCATAGCATTCCTGAAACTGACACACAGATGGCAAGCCGGAATTACAGATGAATGCTAGATTTAATTATTTTCTAGGATTCAAATTCAAATGAAGGGAGTGGAAGAACAGCTGATTTATTAACTAGACTGGAATTAAAACCAGAATCATAAAATTAACTGAACTGTAGCCATCACCTGCTCAGACTTTAAAAGGGTACAGAAAGCCGCACTTTGGGTGAACTTATGTACATTCTTACAGCCTGGGACAGGGGGATTATGTACTAACATAGATGACCTCAAACTGCTATACAGTAGCATCACCTGAAAATCTTAGAACAAAACAAACAAACAAAAACAATGCCCAGATTTCATCACCCTCCCATTCCTTCCAGTGATTCTCATCCAGCTGGTCTGAGGCACAACCCTAACTGTGATAATGTTAATCAGGTGATTACAATGAGGAGTTAGCACTCAGACCACTGAATTGTTCTTCTCCCCATGCTGGACCCTGCTCAAATCTAGGCTGTCAGGGTAAAGTAAGCAAGGAAACCAGGGCACAAAAATAAGGACATGAAGCCGCTAAGCTCAGCCTCCAGCACCTGAAATTACCTCAACAAGAGGCTTTCTCAGAAGGCCCCAAGGGCACAAAAGTCAAGGATCCACTCTAAGATTGCAGCAAGGTCAGCTGACCTTGTATCCAATGATTCTGTGCCCTTGCCACTTCCCTGCCTCAATCTTGTCCCACACTCCCTCAAAGACTCAATCTCTGTGATGAAGTTATTAATCGGGCCACCAAAGGTAGGTCAGGTTCCTATGCTGTGCAAGGTCCCCCTATAAGCTCTTGATTCTCTCTGAGATACTTACTTGGAAACTGATACAGATAAATAATGTCCACATCCACTTTCTATGCCATGACACAGAAACTGCTGTGATGTAGTAGAATGCACTGGCTTTGGGGTCAAAGAGCAACTGGAAAAGGAGTGATCTTTTATTAGTTCTTTAGCAGTTCCCCTAAGGACACTGGGTTTGTTTCCTGATCTGCACATATGAATGGCAAAACCTCCTATGCGAAGTTTCTATGAGGATGATATTTGGCTGCAGGTAAAATGGTCTAGGGCAAAATGCATGCTCCACAAATACTTGTTGACAAGCAATGTCCAGCACTGCACCAGCTCAGCTCTGTTCCACTCCACATTGAGGCGGAGCGTGACTGCCGCTGCTTTTCCTACTTATCTCACTACACTTTCCCTTTTCCATCCTCCCACCCCATTTTAAGGAGTCTAATTCTTGGTTTTTACAACCACACACATCACCACACCTGCCACAGAGGCCTTTGAGGAGATTTTTTTAAATCTAAATTTGGGATGGGGAGTCAGTAGTAGAAAGGTTGGGTAAGAGGTTCCTATTCTTAAATTACTAAGAAGTCTACATGTTCCTAGTTTCGACTCTGACCCCTGCTTTATAAGACCAAAAGTCGAGTCTGACATTTTGGTCCAGTGCTACATTAAATGCCATCCTCTAATGATGCTTCTTCTGCCAATGGACAAGAGAATTTGACATCTCTGTATCCCCAGCTTCTAGCATGGTACCTGGCACAAAGCAGGTGCCTCATTTATTGGAAAAAGTATAGAAAAAAATGAGAATAGTGGGAAAAAGCAAGATAACTCAGTGGAGTAGAGAAAGCCTCAAGAAAAATTATAAGGCAAGTGCAAAAAAATGACAAGTTATCTTCCATATATGTATTGCCAACTACGTGACAGATAGAATAATAGTCCTCTAAAGAGGTTTACGTCCTAGTTCCTGAAAATTCTGACTATACTGCCTTGCATGGTAAAACAAACTTTTTAGATGTGATTAAGGGAGATTGTCCTAGATTAATGGTGGCAAACTTATGGCACATGTGTTGCAGCAGGCATACAGAGCCCTCTCTGTTGGCATGCAAGCCAAATTGTCCCAGCAGCCAAGCATCAAATAACAGTTGTTTTTTCTAAACTAAAACCTCAGTATTCAGGTTTAATTGCAGTGTTGGCACTTTGTGATAAATAAGTGGGCTTTGGGTTACAGTCTGGGCCCTAGGTCTCTAAAAGGTTTGTGATCACTGTCCTAGATTATTGAGGTAATGCAGAATAATCACAAGGTCTTTATGAGACAGAAACAAGAGAGTCAGAAGGAGAGAGAGAGGGAAGATGAAGTAAAAAATAGTTTGGAACGATGTGTTATAAATGTGAAAGGAGGTGTCATGAGCCAAGAGCAGAGATAGCCACTAGAAACCAAAAAAGGCTAAGAAATAGGTTCTCTCTAGAGCCTCCAGAAAGAACTCAGCTCTGCTAACCACTTGACTTTAGCCTGTAAGAATCATTTCAGACTTCTGACTTCTAGAACTGCAAGATAATAAAATTGTATTGTATTAAGCCATTAAATTTGTTATGGCAATGTTAGGAAATTTATACACAGTTTCAGGACAGATAACATTGCTTATTCATTTCTGAATCTGTAACTTGCCATGTAAATCCCTGTAAACTAAATACATCCTCATAAGTAACTTTGAGGTGGCACGCTGGACACTTTCCTCTCCTTGTACTGTAGCCAATCATTGCCAGGTTTTCAATCCTTCCTCTTCTTCACTGTCACTCATGTCTGAACATTCCTAGTTCTCCCTCACTTCCACCTCTCATACACAAACCAGCTAAGTTCGTATTCCAAAACATCATTTTGATCATGCTTTATCTCCACTTGAAAACTCTTCATAACTCTTCCCTGATGGCAGAGCAAGTCTGAATTCCTTATCCCAATATTGATACCCTTCTCACTCCTAGCTCCTCATCCAATCTTCTTTGCCATGGGCCTCTTCCCACCCTTTGAATTTCAACCAAACCACTCCTCATATGTCCCTTCTACACCATAATTGCCAGACTTGTTTTATGTCATTCTTTCCATTTAGAATGTTTTGCCTTTATATCTTGATACAATCAAACCTTACCTATTTTTGAGTCTCAGTTTAAACAGTATCTCCTCTCTAAAACTGTGCTTGTAAACCATTTCCCCTCACAATATCTCCTACCACAAGCTGGTAATATTGCCTCTTTCAGCAAGTCTTTGTGACTTTTATTTGTATGTTTCTTATCTGAACTAAGAAAGGGCAGAGGATCAGAGAGACCCAGATAAAAAGTGATCTTCTAGTCCAAGTTACTTAGCTTCTCTGAGCTTCAAACTTGTCACCTGTAAAATGGGTGCCATAATTATCTTACTGGGTGGTTGAGAGATGAAAGCATATATATAGCATATAGATATACATAGATATGTCCCTTCAAGTAACTATTCAATCATTAACACATTAGCATAGCTGTAACTTATAAACACATCAAGTTTTCATGAAGAGACTCTTCAAGGGAAGGATTTATGTCCACTTCATTTTTTAACCACTTAGAATCTTACACATGGTAGTGAAAAAATCTTTTGAATACTAAATAAGTTACTGAAATGTTGGAATCTTCTAAGCTTCCTGCCCCATGTAGACTAAGGATCTTTAGAGATTTCAGAAAGCAGGGGAGAAGCATGCTGGATCATTTTCTGATGACTAACAATGCTAATTCTTAGATGGAAGTTTTGCAAGATGCGGTCTTTGATTTATGGTTAAAAACCACAATTTATCCCAAACAACAGTAATAAATAAGTATTGTTTTCATTAGCATAAGTTATACATTTATATATTTTAATGTCATTGAGTTCTAGTCCAAATAATCATTGTTCCAGAGCTAGTGAGACAAAGTTACTTTTATTCACTATATTTAAAAATCCCTTGCTGTGGAGTCTCCTTCTTCAGAAGTATATACACCAGAATTACCTTCCTTTAAATGACTTTTATGCTAGAAGAGAAATTTGGTACATTTTTTCCTGTTGGTGACCATGAAAATAACACTTCACTGAGGCTCAGTTTTCTCGCCTCTAAAATTGGGACCAATCATTGCCTACTTACCTTGGAAAGTCAGCACAGGGAGCCAATGAGATTATGAATGGAAAGGCATTTTGTCAACTGAAAACACTATACAATTATATGTATCCATTCACTTTCTAATAGCACGGCCTCCAAGCAGACAAGCTTGGATAACAGGAAAGTTCATAGCATACTGTCAAAGAAATGAAGGAAGTCTGTACTTAACCTGCCTTTGTATAGTCACTAAGACACAATACAAGCAGTGTTCTACTTGTGGATACCAAATAACCATAGGCAATCCTCTCTTGAAGGTGTTTTAAAGGATGGTTTGGTAGCTGTGAGGTGCTAACATGCTATGAGGCAGTATTCTGAGTAAAAGTTTCTATTATTTGGTAATGTAAGTACCATAGAGTTAGTTAGAACCACATCTGCCCAGGCACATGCACTACTGTTTATATATGACATTCCAGAATCTTCCAACCCTCCAAAGTATATTCCAGAAGGACATTCACTATGTGATGAGGTGGGAGAAATGATGGACCATATCTTACAAAGCATTGACTATTAATATTAAATATCAAAATTGGCAGCAGCAACTATCTCAGGCCCAGTTTGGTTTTTTCCAAACTCCAGTCCCCTTACTTATTTTCCAGGCCAGTCTGACTAGGACTTAGTCAAAAGCTTCACAGAAGGATGAAAGTCCTAATGAGCAAATCTCATGAAATATTCAGCTGGTCTTTTGGAGAAAAACAGTTGGAGCTGACCTTAGGAATTCCACTAATTCCCCCTACCACACAATCTAAAAATAGCCAAAGAGCATTTCTAACTAGTGATGGCCTTTCCTTTAAAGGAAATAATATGCAAAAAGGCATGCTGGGGTCATTAGCCCAAACCATGCAGTCCCCATGATAAATCCTTAGCCAAATGTTCCTGTGAGAATCTGCCTTCACAAGGTCAACGCAGAAATGTCATTGTGAAGTCCCTCCTTCCCATAGCCTGCTCCACTCTCCACCCTATAAAGATATACATCACTGGCCAATAATCACATAAGAAACTCACGTCTCCCTCCTTGGCCTCACTTTCCACATCTAAAAAATAAAGTCCTGGGTTCTGACCTCTAAGATCTTCTCTGTTCATGACTCCCTGAGATGTACTTACTGCACTAAGAATAAAATTCAAACCACTCAGTGTTACATTGGTCCCTCCAGACCTGCCCCCTTTAACCTTCCTTTCCACTGCCACTATGCAATACCTTAAAGTGCCTTAAAGTTACCTCTTACTACTTCTACGCATTTGGAACATGCAGCTCCCTCTATCTACAATGCACTTTCTGAGCTTCTTAAAGTCCTACTCATCTTTCAAGACATAGTCCAGGTCCACCTTGTTTGGAAAGATGAGGCTAGTCTTTCCTCCTCAAGTTAGACTTGGTCTCTTCCTCTGTGGTCTCACAGGATTCTGATTATAAACAATTGTCTGCTTACTTATCTGTCTTCCTGACAAGTCTGAGTTCTCTTCAGAGATAGAGATCCATGCCTATCTTCCCTTTATTCCCAGTATCCAGCCAGTGGCTGCCACTCGATGTTTGGTGATACTGGACCAAATTCCACCATTGTTCCACATTCATTTTATATTGCTTTTTCAACAGACTGGAAATTTATTTTCTTTTTTTTATTTATTTATTTTTTATTTAAGAGAAAATAGATACAGAAGCTAGAAACAAAAATCAAAAAAGACAAACAAACAACAACAACAGATCTGATACGATAACATTGTAGGTTTACACACTGAGGTGGTTGAAGTTTGACAGTAGTTACATTATTGCATATCGTTACCTTCCTAGGGGTTGGGGATATTGACAGATATAGACATGTAAGATTCATCAATTCAGGTATATTAACTTTTCTTTTTCAATAGCTATTGTATTTAGCAATACGTTTTTTTTAACTGTCTTATTTATGCATATTTATAAATTTATGACTTTTTCCTTTTCTCTTCCTTCCTTCTTTTCCCCTTAGAATACCTCTTGT
>RJWM01000482.1:74929-214651 GCA_004363535.1 Dasyprocta punctata | reverse complement strand
CAGGCACCTAAGCCACTGAGCCAAACTCCCAGTCCTGGTTTTTTGAGGCAGGGTCGCACTGTGTAGCTCAGGCCGGCCTTGCGCTCGCGTTGTAGCCCAAGCTGGCCTCGAACTCACAACGCTCCTCCTACCTCAGCCTCCCGAGTGCTGGGATTGAAGGTGTGCGCCACCACGCCCAGCTAATCATAATCTATCTTGAAAATCTTTCCATTCAAGTGTTTATGCATTAATTGTAAGTTTGGTCATTTAACTGTCCCAGTGTACTTACATGGTCTGTTCATAATTTCTTAAAAAAGAAAACTTGTTAGAAAATTTCTTTTTCAGTAAGTCTTGGTAACATCAGGTAAAAGGTCATATAGGTAGTAAAATCAGAAGTCATACATTTTAAATTATTATGAAAGTGTTCATATATACATAAAATTATAGAAGTGTAGTCCATTACCTAGCTTCAAGCATGTACAGACACTCCGTGCACTCCACTCTACTCTGTTGGAATTATTTTTATGAAAATCTCTAACATTTCTTCTATTATCCAGTGATTAGTTTTACCTAAATTTCTCAAAAAATATTTCTATACCAGGGGCTAAATAACATCCACACGTTTCATTTGATATTTTGTTACAGAAATTGGGTCATTGGGTTGAATTTCTGCTAAACTGAATTTGGTTGTTTTCATCCTCATTTGACCCAACCTCTTTTATCATGTTAATTCCTATAAAGTTACAATAAAATTGAGATCTTTGGCTAAAAAAGTCTCTTCATAAAGTCATGTGCATTTATGTCACTTTAGGAGTTACTTAATGCTACAGCATGAGGATATATCTAGTTTTTTAAAACCAGCTCCATCTTGATGGACTTGTTTGTTTTAATCTTTTATTGTTACAGTGCTGCAGTGAACACTAGTTCATATATTTTTGATGATTTTTGTAAATAAGTAAATAGGGTTAGTTTTGTTTGTTTTTGTGGTACTGGGGATTTAACCCAGGACCTTCACACAGTTGCATCCCCAGCCCTGTTTATTTTCTCTGTTGAGACAAGATCTCGCTAAATTGCCCAGGTTGGATTTGAACTTGTGAGGATCCTCCTGCTGCAATCCCCAGAGCAGCTGGGATTGCAGGCCTGTGCCATCACACCTAGCAGTGTAGGGCTAGTCTTTAACAGCAGTATGTAATACCAAATTGCCCTCCCAAAAGAGTGAACACATTTACACTCTCACTACTAGTATTTAGGAGTGCCTGTTTGCCATACCTTCAGCAGTTCTGAGTAGGAACCCTTTAATGCATCTGATTAGTGGAAAATGGTATCTTGTAACTTGTGGCTCCTTTTAATTATCAGTGAAATTGAGTATCACTATATATATTTGTGACCATTTGAATTTCTTTTTTGGTAAGCTCATTATGAGCTATTGTTTGGAAAATAAGAAAAACACCCCTTTGTTTCCATATGTCTTGCAAGTATTTTTCCCAAGTTTGTCATCTCTCTCCTTCTCTCCCTTTCTTTTCTTTTTACTTTCTTCTTTTGCAGGACTAGAGAAGCAATCCCAAGGCTTTGCACATGGTAGTTGGCAAGCGTTCTACCACTGAGTTATATCCCCACCTCTGTATCCTCAACCTCTATCTTTTTAACCCTATCAAAGTTTTCTAACCTTTTATTATTGAATTTATCAACGTATTTCCTTAACATCTCTAAACTTTGTGTCCTGCTAGAAACCTTCCCAATTCCCATAGTAGAAGTATTTTTAAAACAGGCTTTTCAGTAACCCTTAAATCATACCATGTATTTTTAGCATTTGAGCCCTGTGGAACTTGAAAAGCTTAGAAAGTATCTAGAGTAGTTAAAATAAGAAGCTTCAGAATTGCACAGATAAAAATCACAGAAATAAATATATTTTGAATACATCTCCAAGCCACTGTTTTCTCATCTTCAAAATGAAAATAGTGCTTACCTTCCTTATAAGATCATAGAGGATGAAATGACACAAAATGGATTCAACCAATGCCTGGCAGAGATAAAGTACTGAATAAAAGATGATGATGAGAATGAGGATAAGAATTAAAATGTTTTAAAAACTAATTACAAAAGTTAATTGGCTTGTTTTCAAGATTAGTAATAAGTATTTTGTTTTCAAAATTGTATTCAAATTCCTTTTTTTCAAACTTCATTTATTGTGTATATGCACTCCTAATTTTGGTTCCCTTTATTTTCAAACTTTGTTATCCAACTAAAGGGACAAAATGGCAACCATGTGAAAGAGAAGTACTGGAGAGTGCTTACCTAGAAGAAAATGTATGGAAAGTCATAAGTACATGTGTGCATAAGGAGATGTATGCCAGAATATATACTACAGTATAAAAAAATAGAAGCAAGATAATAATATAATAATAAAGGTTGGTCAAAGGATGGCGCATTATACAATAGTAAAGCTGAATGAACTACATCTACATGTAAAGCATTTCTAGTCACAAAAACATAACATTGTATGAATAATAGAGAAAATGTAAAAGGATACATTAGGTGTGATATCATTTATGTATTTTTATTGTGGTAAAATATATGGCACATAGCATAATATTACTTTTTTAAGCACTTTAAGTGTACAGTTCTGAAGCAGCAAGTAGATTTACATTGTAGTGGAACTATTCCTGCCATCTATTTCCTACATAAATTTTTTATTCTAGGAATGGAACCCAGGGCCTCATGCATGGTAAGCATGCACTCTACCACTGAGCTACATCCCCAGCCCACTACATAATATTTTAAAGCACAAAAAATGTACTATATATTTTTTGGATGTATAAATACATAGAGATATATAAAAATGTGCATGGTAACAATAGACACTAACTTCACAATAGTGGTTAGCTCTGGAAAGAGGAGGAAAAAGCATGTAGGGATAAAAAGGTGAGGCTTTGGCAACATCACCATTTCCTTTTGTAAAAGAGATATGCAAACTAAATGTTAACATCTACTAGATTTGGGTGAAGAATGCCCAATAATCTGTAGTAGTATTTTCTTGGTTGTCTACCCTTTGACATATTTCATAATTTTGAAACATTTTAAGTAAGAAAGAGGGTTTAAAGAACAACTTGAAATTTTAACCTGACAATTCCAGTTCAAAAGTAATTAGTTTTGTTTTGTTCTGTTTTGTTTCAATAAGGCTTTCTTTAATACAGAGATCATAGTCAAAATATTTACCAACCTGTAAGGCACAAATACTAACATTAGAACACACACTGGCTTTAGTCTTAGAATTGTGTTTCAAGGCCCCTTGCAGTGACTGACATTACTCTCTTGTTTACCAAGATGATTGGATTTGAGGCTCTTTCTTTAGCAGCAGAGCCCACCAAGCACCTTGAGTATGTGTCTCTATTCTGAGTTTCCTAAATGGCTGGTTGTGAGCTTCTTGAAAGTGTCCAAGTTTGGTATAATGAGTCAACTTTATGGTTGGCCAAAGAAAGTCACTATTTCCATAGGAACAAGTTCTAGCCCATTTAAAGTTTCTCTCTGAGGAATCATAGGCTTAATAACTCAAATATGAGGTTATCTTCAAGCCTCAAATATCAAAACCTGCTGTATTTTTTTCAAGTTACATTTACTAGCTATTCCATTTGGTTTTTCAAAAATCTTATTAGACTGTGTAATAGGTTTTGAGAAGAAGGAGGGTACGTAGGTGCCCCATTTTACCACTATTTACTCAGAAAAGGAAGCTTATTACAGTGGCAATTTCTTTGAGAGAGCAGGAAGACAGCTCTACACAAGGAAGTTGAAGCCATGGTAATAGATTGATAGCTCTGCTTTGTCCCTCCCTAAGCCAAAACCCATCAGATAGACTCTGCCAAGACTACTTACACTGGTCTACATGATCCTTTCTTTGTTTTCTTGAACAAAGTCAAATCAGAACTTCAGGAAAAATACTACTTCAGCCCTGCTTTAGGACTTGAAGTCATTTATATGGTACTTTCTCACCTTGCCCAGAGTAATAAAGCTGGGGGCATTCCTAGAGAGTGAACTGGAAAAAGCTACTTTTATATCTTCGGATTTTGGTTCATTGAGCTCAAAAATTTGAGAAACTAAGTCTCAGAACCATCACCATGTGCAGGCCACCGTCAGCCTGGGAACAGCTACACCCAAGTCTCTCCCCGTGAGTCAGTGCCATTTGTGGATTGGGGGGAGAGAGAACAATGGCCACACCAGCAAACGAGCCCAGTCTGGGAACCAGAGCCATGCATGGACCACCACCAGATTCCAGCATGTGGGCTGGCAAACAAGAAGTACCAACCCCTCCATCCCTCATAAGCAACCAGCTTATCTGGAGAAACACAGGCTGTGATGATAACTTTTGAGGTGAAATGCAATTGGATGCCTGTGGTGCTTTGGTGTTTCACTGATATTGCAGGTCTAGGGCCAGTGTTCTGACTAGGTTCAGAGGATATTGGTACACAGTATGGCATCTGGGTGGAGGGAGCGCCTTCCGAGGGTTGTAGCCATTGTTAATTCCCTATGGTCTTGTTTTGAGGTCCTCTATCATTTCCACAGTTTTGTTGGGTTGGGTTTTATTCTTTTTTGTTTTGTTTATGTTAAATCCAATGGCAGAAGAGGCTGTTTTGAGAATAGCAAGATGTGGTATGGTAGCAGTTTTGGATTTGCCCTTGGCTTGTTTTGAAATCCTTTAATGCATTCATTGTTTTGCTTTTATTGTTTCTATTCTATTCTGTTCTGTTTGATTTATACTATGTCCGAAGTTATCTGCAGGTATTTTGAAGACATCAAAAGGCATTATGGTAACTATTGTTGATTTCATAATGTTTTGAAGTCCTGTGTCTCTTACACTTATTTGTTTTGATTGGTTTCATTCTGTTTTACCCTCTTTAAAATAAAAAAAATTTTTTGAGAAACCACAGATCAACACTTAGCATTTTATTCTCTTACTGATTCTGGGCATTATTTTATTTCCCAAATATATCCTGAATGACTTCATTCAGATAATCAATTTGAATTGTTTAAAATCTAGTCAATTAACAAGGAACCAAAATCACTGGCTTTCAAACTGGCCATTAATTGATATTTTCTAGTTCCCTGGAAATGCTGAAGATGCTAAACTGCTGAATTAAGGAATCATTGAAGTTCAAAATTGGTATAAAGCAGTATTTTAACATGCCTCAGTTTAGTGTTGTTTTACCTCCTTTGTAAGATTCACTGGCTGTTGCTAATTACTCTTTCTTAACTGCACAAAATGTCCTCTTTCTAGTGAAGACCTTAGTAATTTATTCTGTAAACATATAAAGTTCTTCTGTATGCAGCAAGTGTGCTAATGTGGTACTCAAACACTTGTGGTCATCTCTTGTTGCACAAAACCTGGTTATCGGACAGATATCCAGAGATGTCATCCTCTTAATGTGATCAATATATTTAACTGATGTCAATAAGACACTAGTGCCAATAGCCCCACTTTCCTATTCATAAGACTCCCACTAGTTTTAGCTACTCTGGCAAACCCACACCATGGTCCCAGTACATCTTGTTAGAAAAATTACAATGTTCATTGAGTTCTGCTGTTTTGCTAAGCATTTCAAGCAATGAATTTAAAAAAATCAGAAGTGAAGTAAAAAGATAAGGTGCCTGCCCTTGAGTGATATATAATCTGGTTTGGGAGGGTTACTAGAAAAAAACTGTAATCCAACATTAGGTTTTGTATATAAACTTTAAACACGACAGGGGTTCAGAGAATGTAGAGTGACTTGGTATTTGAAGAGAAACGTAAAGGGGAAATGAACAGAAGAGGGAAGATGAGGAGGAAAAGAAAATATGGTAAAGAGCCTGGACACAAAGGTAAAGAAACACTGAGCTCTAGATTCTAACCTGTATTTCTAATATATGAAATGAACTCCAAAAGAAGCAATAAATCAAAGTATAAGGCAAAGGAGAGAAGACAGGGCAGATGAGAATAATGAAGTATCTGTAAATGGAAAATAAATGACTTAGTCTTTCCTGTGAGGGTAAGGTGCTCATAAAATGGGTTTGTTAAGATAGTTCGAACTCTATACATAAAATGTGTTGTTGAGTCCAGTCAAAAACAGTCTACGTTATTATTTCAGTTCAGGTTTTAAATTTGCAGCTTCGTGTTATATCATGCCACATTCCTACTCACTTGGATTTATATTACATGTCTCTTCTAATAAGGTCAGAAGATTTCTGCCAATGAAATTGATATAATTTACAAGGAAATACTTCCATCAGGATATTTTCAAGTATTTGAGTCAATTTTTTTATATTGTAATTCTTGAGGCTAGATTTCTTCTGCACCTTGAAAGAAGAGCAGGATTTGAATACTAGAGAAAAGAAAGGGCATAGTGCAGGCAAATCTATGGTGATAGAAAAGTAGACCATTTTGACTGGAGAAATAATACAAGATCATGTATAGAGACCAATCATCCGTTGCTATCAGCATACAAGAGATGCTGACAGAATTATTTGCAGGGCTCCTGCCATCTAAGTCAAGCCAAGTAATCATGAAACATACACACAGAATGATACCAGAAAAGTATTAATCAAAAATATAAATGAATATTAACATCCTTTGTGTTAATCTTCTTGACAAGATTTCACAGAAGACCTTTTTTTTTTTTTTTTTTTTTTTTTTGGCCTTTACTGTAATCTGCAGCTCAGCTTTTATTCTCACCATTAAACAAAAGCAAGAAGCTGAGCACTAGGAGATTATGTAAATTTGTTCAAGTTATGGTCTTACAACCAGATCTTCCAACTTCTGTTACCAGACTCTTACCTCATCTTCACATCTCTCATGAAGTTATTTGGGTGACTGAATTTACAGAAAAATGGTAGGTAGGGAAATGATGTTGAAAAGCCTAAGTTCACTCGAGATGAGGCTAAGGAAGCCACCTATTCCTTTAAAATAACTATCTGGCTTTTTTAATACCTTGCAGTATAACCTTGTCAAACTTGCAGGTCAGAGTGTGGAAAAAGAATAAATAGTACAAAGAGTTGTTTGTCTCATGAAACTGATTTGACTATTTTCTGCTTTCACTGAGCTGTCATATTTGTGCATGTGTTATTACTGTGTTCTATATTACTGACTGAGTCCAAATCAGTTCTTCTACATGTCTCTCGAACTTCCATTTAAACAGTTGAAAATAGTATTCACACAGTGCTCATTACCTTGTCTTACCTTCTACAAATGACTGTCTACCACTCCTGACTTGGTGAACTTCTCTTCATGCCTTAGCTTCATTAATAGAGATGTGTGGATGCTGGGAGAATTTTAAAGGGGCCTTTTGTTTTGTGTTTGAATGGGCACTACATGCAAATAATTATCCCAAAGAAGTTTAATTCTTGAGTTATCCCACTTTGGGGAATAGTAAGCACTTAGTTCCTCATATCCTGTTTTTATTGAGAACTCAGGACAAACTATTCTCCTTAGTCAGAACATCTTGGTCACTCACATACTTTGAAAGAGACTTGTTTTCCCTAGAGTTTAACAACTGCAATTAGTTTTTTGCTGCCCCATGGGCAGCAAATGAACTTGCCTTCCTCTGGCTAATTGTTGACACAAGGATCTTGTAAAGTCTTTGTTTTTCTTAGGATTACAGGCATTTCTTCTAAGTGTATCTGAATTGCATCTATATACAGTTGCATTTTGTTTGAAGAAATTGTAAGGGGGATATGAAATATTCACCTAAGATTTAGTAAACTTCATTTATCTTAGCCCGTATGTACTGAGTTCACTTAAATCTCACCCCGCAGGCATCTTTTGAGTAAGAATTCTAGCACAAAAATAAAACAAGAAGGTACTCATTTCAGTTTGAACTAGAACTACCTACCTATCTCAGTCTCTCTTACAAAAGCACACACACACATCAACCTCTATAAAGCAAAGGAAAATAACTTGCATCTTTATTAGTGTCTGATACACTGTCGAGTGTTGAGAGACCAATGCTACCCTCACAGTCTTGCTTAACCAACTGCACAGGATAGAACTTCACTGATTTGATTCTCTGTATAAAAACGTCAACTATCTTATAAAAGCTTTAAAATGTTTACGTCCATAGTTCCCCCCAAACTAACAAAATTTGTTTTCAACTACTGCCTTCGCTCTATGGTGAATCTCAACTATGGCATTGTACTGACAAACCTTATATACGATTTTATGGACTTAAATCTTATACTATTTGTCCAACATAGAAAAGACTAAAATGTTGAAACAGGGACTTTGTGAATATCTTTAATTGTAGGCTTAGAAAGATTACCTTCAGAAAGAATTGTAGCAATGATTCTGTAATCGGAATACTACTTTGTACCATTATAAAACTTTATCTCCAAAGCCCTTTCATTTCATTGGTGTTTTTAAGCTTCATACCATTTTAACCTGTGAAGAGGTAATATATGGTCTAGGAAATTAAGGCCCTAAGTGCTTAAAAACCTTACTCAAACTCCTACAGCTAATCTGTAACAATTAAAGTCAGCCTTACACACAGATCCCTAACCTTACCTTGCAGCCAGCACTCTCTCTGTTTCCCTTTATGTAGTCCATAGTAAAGCAAATTAAGGCCAGTTCTTCAGGAACTTCTGTTTCTTCAGAGCTCCTGACATGGTAAGGTTGGACAAGATTACAGGATCACAGCACAAAGCTATGTTGCCAGAGCAAAGTGGATTTGGCATTGTAAGGGAGCACTAATCTATTCAGTATATCTATTCACATAGATCAAATTTATTTGCATTTAACTTAGTCCATGATCCTCCGACTCTTTGCTCTTGACTGTGAAATCCCTCCCTCTTCCCATGCTTCAGTCATCTCTGATAGGCACTATACTCCTCTTAAAAGCTCTTAGGTTATCACTGTGTCTTTTCAAACTCATTTTTATAAAAATTTCTAGGTGGCTTTTGACCTCCCAGTTTGTTTTATTTCATTTAAGTTTGATGCATTTTAGTATAAATGCATGGAAACTTTGTCTCTAATTCAGCGAGGTTTATTGAACATTTGTACCCCTGTCTGCTGGATTAATTGAGATGTAAATATAAATCATAAAACCAAGTTCTTGCCCTCAGATAGTTTATTGCCTAGACAAAGCAAGATTGAAGAATTCACATTAATAATACATAAGTAAATAACAGCTTCTGTGGTTTAGAAAGCAGAGAGACCATAATGAACCGAAGTTTGCAGAGAAATCTTCACAAAGAAAAGCTTTTTGTCTCATAGAAGTTGAGAGTTTAATAGTAGATTTAGAGCCTGGGGAGTGTCTTGGGAGGAGGGGTGAAAGTCAGTGGGTACTAAATTACAGTTAGATAGATAGGAGCAAAACGTTCTGCTTTTTTATTGCATGATGTGGTGACTATGTATAACAGTAATAAACTGTATATTTCAAAACATCTCAGGAAAGGATTTTAAGTGTTTTCACCGGAAAGAAATAATAAATGTTTGAGGTAACAAGTTAGGTTTAACATTATACAGTACATACATATGTATTGAAACACCACACATACCCACCTAATTTGTACAATTTGATGTAAATTTTAAGATAAATTAAAGAGAAACATCTCATAAAAACATAAAAAATAATACAATCTCAGTTGATGTATGTAATTGTCAAGTCAAACTAACAAGTATGGTAAACACACATATGCCGTCTCAGTGACTTGACAAAATAGTGATGTACTATTCACTTCTCAGTCCAGTGTGTGTTTTCAGGAGTGGAGAAAATGGTGCTCCAACAGCAACTTAAAGAACCAGTCTCCTGAGCTGGGGATTTAGCTCAGTGGTGTGAGCACCTGCCTGGCAAGCATGAGGTCGTGAGTTTGATCCCAGGTATAAAAAAAAAAAGCAGTCTCCTATCTAGTACATTCTCAATACCTGAGGCATTGGAACTGTCCACTGAATGTTCTGCATCCAACCAGCCTACAGAGGAAGGTGGTGATTTACAGGGGAAATCAGTATATTTTTTTAAAAGAACCAGACCTCAAGATGGCATGCATCATTTCTGCCCACATTTCATTACCAAGAGACCTGGGAAATGTGATCTAGCTCTATTCTCAGAAAGAAACATACAGCATTGTCTTTGCCATACTAAAGATGAAATGACTTCTCAAAAGAGGAATGAAAAAGAAAAGGAACCAGAGCAAAAGCAAAGTTGAATTCAACTCAGATATCTACTTTTCTGGTTTGATTTGACTAAATTTGGTGAACTTTCAACAAATTATGAGTTTTGTATTTTGGCGGGAACAAAAAAGCGGTATGTTCTTAGAAAGTATTGTACCATCCATCACCAGTTACTCAACTATTTCATTTCCCAGTGATAAGAATCACAGTTAGTTTTGTTTATCTTTGGTTTCATAGCACTTGTACCAAAACATAACTTTAACAGCAGTGCTAAATTTGTTATTTAGATTTATTCTAAGTGCATGGATCTTCTCTGGTTACAGCAATGTCTTCACTGCTGATATACCCCTCCTAATTATCTACTAGCAAGCATTGTAAACTTGTAACTCAAAGATCAATCCCATTTCAAAGATAGAATTCATTTGGCTGACACTGCATCTTTCTTTTTTTAGTTAAATGCATTTAGGTGAGAAACAATCACTTCATTTAACCTTAGTTTTCCCTAAAACTTATACAATCTAGACCTGGTCTAACCTTTAAATTTATGTCCCTGACAGGCACCTAAAGGTATAGGAGTTTCTGACCCTACTTTTAATATGGTAGCTCGTATGATAAAAGTCATGCTATGGGACTCCTGACTATGTGAAACCTCTAAGTATGTCCACGAAACTCATCAATTTTGTGGGGGCTG
The DNA here is from genome assembly GCA_004363535.1 of Dasyprocta punctata. NCBI lineage: Eukaryota > Metazoa > Chordata > Mammalia > Rodentia > Dasyproctidae > Dasyprocta > Dasyprocta punctata. The sequence goes on along the minus strand of RJWM01000482.1, from coordinate 203,852 downwards.
CAGCTAGAGTCTATCTCTGAAGAATAACTCCGGAGAGATCTAAAAGATCTACAGACACACTAAGATTATTAATATTTTAAGAAGGGTCAGAAATCCTCTTGAAAATCTAACAAAAATTATAGACCATCTCCTTATGACAATACTATTATGCAAGACATTTACAGATAATTTAGTGGTGCTTCTGAGCCTCTTAAAGCAGTCTTATCCCAATCCTGTGGTAAAGCAATTGACAGCCTCATTTAAGCTAAAGAGTATAGGGGTTAAGAGAACAGGCATTTAACTCAGACACACATGAGCTAAATCTAGCATTTTCTATGTTTGTAGCCCAGGGTTAGCCACTTGACTTCTCTACAGCTCCATTTTCTCATCTAAACATGACATTAACGCCCACTCCACAAGGCTGTTATAAGGTTTAAGTGCAAAAGTATATGTAAAGAATCCAACACACTACCTGAAACATCATAATACACTCAGAAAATGGAAATAATAATTATTTAGTAATATTAGTCATCCTTTGTGGATTTTCAGTGATATTTACCTGGATTTCAAACTAGATGCATCAGGAATTCAGTGTGGCTCTTTAGATTTCAGCTTACACTTCACTCAACTCAGAAATCATTTGTAACCTTAATGTCCCCAGTTCAGCTCCTGAGGTTGCTCCCAAGACATCCGGAATTTGCTCCAAACTAGTGCTTATCTGATGACGTTGTAATTGCCTGCTTATTTGTTCACCTCCTCCACCAGTTTCTGAGCTCCTCAAGGGCAATATCATATCTGTTTAATACTGTCCTGTTCTCCCAGTGTCTAGAAAATGACTTACACATAGTAGGTATAAAATCTTGAATTAATTGCTACATAAGGGAGGCAATTGTTTCAGTAATCTTTTAGAAATATAGTGTTGGTGGAGGTAGGAAAGCTGTCTTTCTGCCTTGCAGCAAAGTTGAAGTCTAAAGTTTTGAGAGCAGAAGACAAAATGCTAAAAGAAAATAAAGTACCTGGCCTTGTTTGTCTTTCTGTAAATAACAATTCTTGATTAACTAGCCAATGAAACTATTGGTCCTTAGGATGATTCTGAAACCTTTAAAAGTATATTTTGAGTCATTAAAGAAAAGAGAACACTGCAGTCAGAATATTAAATTGAATGTTTATCATTTTAAATTTATGTTTCAGTTATTTGGCAATTGACCTTTACAGTTTATAATATACTATGATACTTTTATTCAACAATACCTGATTTAATGAGTCATACTATTCACTAGTCGTGCAATAGTACATTGACCTTATTACTGTCTCCTACTGGAGAAATTCTGATCTCATTATTAACCACACAGTGCAATCATCTCAGCTGTTCATTAAACTCTATGTCCTTCCAACCCCTAGTGGCACACAGATATCTGTAAGCCCTACAAGTTCCAGAAGTTCCATTTAATGGCTACCTAGCAAGAGAAGTTAGCAGGCTTATTGTGCAGAAGTAATTCAGCCCTTTCTGATCTCAGTGGGTAATTAAGTGGACAGTAGTCAGATCAGTTAGAGAAAAGACTTTTTTGCCTATTGGCAAGTTTCCATATATACCATACATATGATACCATTTTTCAGAGTATAGTAATCCACATGAACAAAGCAGAATACTTTTATCTCTCTTTGACTTAAAGGACACTTTAGAATCAACTAGCTAATGTCAGTAGCACAATTCAGCACTCTCAGTACTAGAGATTGAGCTGACACCATTTTGGGCTTAGAACATTCCCTAGAAGTTGATTTTAACCATTTATCTATGTCTCATAAAATTAAAGATCAGATTGTGGCAGGGAAAAAATCCAGTATTTCAGTTTTTGCGTTGCCAGGGCTGTAGATGAAGAACATTTTATGACTGCTTTCCAAAGCTTATATTCAGAAAGAAGCTTCATTTTTCATATAACAATAATAAAAATGTAGGTGGCCTCGACAGCCATAATTTTTAAAAATTAAGTATAGAGGTGCCTTCTGCCAACATTCGAAATTGGCATTGTGCTTAGCCAAAAACTCTGGTCTTCACTGTTACCTAATTCAGGATTTTAGCTACTATTTCCAGGCTATTAAGCTCCACATCTGGACTCCCAATGCTTACATCAACATGTCTCTGTTCCTTCAGTATTGATCAGCAGCATCGTCTTCTCCAACAGGTGATAAATTTATTAGCAACCATTCAGGCTTCCCTAGCTTTAGGCAATTGTCTTCTTAAGAATTATAGTATTTATTCATTGGAGGATAATAAGACAAGGGAAGAAGTCAAATCATTTTGCCTGTAATTTGCAGCCATTTCATACAGAGAGAGGCTTCACAGAGAAAAGAACTGCAGTTCAGATGTTATATAATGGCCTCTACTTTGCATAAGATTGTGAATAATTTTTTTACAAGATGCACTTTATTTATGAGCAGGTTCTTCCCTAAGAAGGAGCTTGTTAGGGCTTAATGCTGATGAATGGAGACAGCACCATTCACACTTCCAGGTTATGGCCTGTCAGTGCTTTCATTATGGGCACTAATTTACAAGGATTTATTATTTATTATTTTCTCAAATATAGAAATGTGCTCCAAGCTAAACATGCTGTATGGGCCGCTGAGCCTAATGTTTTACTTGATGGAGGTGGATGAGTATGGGGACTCAAGGCATTCTGTTCTTCCACCACCAACCCCACCCACTGGCCCCCTGGCTTCACTGTCCAAACTTGTTATATATATATATATATATATATATCCTGCTTTTAAAAAGAATAATGGTTACAATTTTAAACCATAGAAATGGTTTTCTTATCCAAAGATTGTGCCTTCAATTGTATTTTGAATGCTAATGAAAACACTGTCAGTAAGCACATCATTTGTTTAAATTATGACTACAATATTGGGTACCAAGGTTTGAAGATCTGGGTACCACAACGGCAAAATATGAAAGTAAACTGAATCTGCAGATCCTGCTAGCCTCAGGTGGCTTTGTGTGATCTGAAATCACTTGCATTTCCATCTCTGAAGAATAATATTTAAAATGTACTGAGTATGTATTAACTATTTCCACTCAATCTAACAGGCGATGATAGGTAATACTACATCATTACTATCCCTCAGTTATAACAGTGCTCATTGTGGGAGGGAAAACCTCCCCAAAATGGTGAACAAAAATAATTCTCCTTTTCCTGCCTAGCTTTCCAATGTGATTTTTACCCTTAGTAAAAAGTAAGTACCCGTTATACTTCGTCAGTGAAGAGTTTGTAAAATTAGTTGTTTGGGGAACTTGCTGGCTTGTTGGTTGGTCAGGTAGCTAACTTACTAGTAAGGGAAAGAAAAATGAAAGCAAAGTATGTACATATAAAATGTGCCTGGGTGCATTTATAAAGCACCTATCAAACAGTTCCCTCAAAGCCATTTCCAGCATGTCTTTCAAACACCAAGCATAAGTGTAGCTCAATCAAATTTAATTAAAGAGTCTCAAGGAAAAAAAGATGTGTTTGGAATTTGGACCATGATAAAAAGAAGTTGCCTACACAAATATATGAAAAGGGAATATTCTACAATCAGCAGAATATGCCCTGAAGGAAAAATGCAGTAGTGAGTATTTAATAAGCCCAGACTTATTTCAAAGTGCACTCAACTGTGGAGTTCAGCTGACACAAACAGAGAGAGAGAGACAAATTCAAAACGTTTAGAAATTCACAAAAACTAAAAGTGGAAAAACTGTGTAAAGTCCAAGGTTGTCTTCTCTGGATCAACCCCAAACTTCACATCTGATGGGGCTAAGAAATGTGGTAGTTAAGTAGTAATTGTCAGCATAAAGAGGCAGACTTCTTGCTCCAGTTAGGATACAAAATGTCCCCCAGAGCTCCAGCTGGCAAGAGCTCTGTCTCCAACATGGCCATACTATAGAAACTTTAAGAGGTGGGGACTAATAAGAGGTTCTCTGGTTATTGAGGGGCTGCTCTCAAAGGGGACAGTGGGACCTTGCCCTTTCCTCCTCTTTTTCACTTCTGGCAATGAGATAAGACCTTCCTTCACAACATGCTCCTGCCATGATGTACCAAAACCAGTGGGACTACAGCCCAAAGCAATGGGACCAAGCCACCATAGACTGAAAGCTCCAAAACTGTGAGCCAAAATTAACCTTTCCTCTTGTTAAGTTGATTATTTCAGATATTTAGTTATAGTACAGAAAGCTAACGTATATCCCCGAAATAAATCAGTTAAGGATACATTTATTCTCTATACCTTTTTGGGAACCTGTTCAAATTTTCAAAGGGTCATATTTTCTGTTTATTACTTCCTAATGGGAGCGACACTTTGGTTTATCTTTAATACCCTTGACCTACTAGAGTTTTAGAGTATTCGTCTTCATGTTAGTTTCAGCATATCCAAAATATTTGTCCACTGGCTACCAAAGGACCTAGCACAATGGCATTCAATATGTTTGGTAAGTGATTCATGATTTCATACACTTTGAGTACATCTCCCCTGGATGGAGTCTTGATCTTTCAGTCCATTCTCTTATGACAGCCAAATTTTATATTTCAAACTCAGTGATATTTAATACAGAGATAACAGAAGATGCTCCTGAATCATAGGCCCACCACAAACCAGACCAAATTTTAGACAGTTAAGAAACTGATTTTGAAGCACACACACACACATACAAACACACTCACACACACACACACACCCCAAAATAAAAAGCATAGACTCCCCTTGGTTTATGTTCAACTGAAATGCTCTGTAGAGGAAATAAGCATTCACATGTCTTCATCATTTGATTTAGCTCAATCTTTGAAGTCTGTTTATAAACCTCCTTAAAGATTCTGTGTCTTTATAAATGATAAAGGATTTTATTGACACAGAATTCTTTTGTTTGGGTATGCTAGTTTCCTTGGAGATTCCATAGAAACATAGATAACTTTGGAGGTATTTAGCAGAAGTTAAAATGAATCTGTAAATTTTATGGATGTTAAGGATTAATACTTCATAAGAAACACCTGGATTAATCAAAGTATATGCTAGAGCCAAGTTTTAATACTAACCTCCTGCCAATGAATTAGTTCATCTAAAAGCAGTTTATTAAGTTGGCCTTATAAAATGTCTTTAGAAGAGTTCATGGTTTGCCAGGAAAATTAGCATGTGTGTGTATGTTGCATTGTATTAAAGAACATGCTTGTTGGCACGGAAGATTCTAACTTTAACGTATGCTCAGTGAATTTCATCAGGTCTGAATTATAGGGAGTTGAAAGAAGACTAAATTGTACACTACCTGCCTGTAGTTTTACTTTCCATAGCTTCAGATATCCATGATAACCATAGCCCAAAAATATGCAATAAAAATGCAATATTAACAATTCTGAAGTTTTAAATTGCCTGTCACTCTGAGTAGCTTGTTAAAATCACATAGCATCCAGTGCCATGCCTCTGAGATGGAATGATTCCTTTAGCCAGAATTTCCACAGTGTATTGCTACCTTCCCACTGGTCACATATTGGCCACCTCAGTCACCAGATCAACTGTTAAGATATCACAGTGCTTGTGCTTAAGTAACCCTTATGTAATAGCCTGGTGCTATGTTATGATTCCTACATAATTCACCTCACTTTATCTCATCACATAGGCTATGCATCATCTCACATCATCATGAGAAGGGTGAGTATAGTACAGTATTTTGAGAGACTACATTCACATATATTTTGTTGCAGTATACTTTCATAGTTGTACTATTTTATTATAAAATTATTATGGTTAATCTATTACTGTGCCTAATCTATGAATTTACTTTATCATAGGTATGTATTAGAAATATATATATATATATATATATATATATATATATTTCAATACTATCTATGGTTTGGGGTCCTGGAACATATTCCCCTCAGATAAGGGTGACTAGTGCAATGCCATATGGTTATTTTTAAGAGCACTATCAAAAGCACAGAAGGAAATCAAAGTTGAGTTATATGCTCTTAATGGATGTCTGATGCTTTTTTATGTATTATCTCATGTGATACAATAATCTAAGTGTATAGTAACCAATGTACCCCCATTTGTCAAGGACTTTTAAAATAAAGCCCTGCCTCGGTCTTGGTAAACCTGAACAGTTGCTGACCTTAGACAGATAAGGCAGATCATTTTTCCCTATTTTATCAAAGAAGAAGCTGAAATTTGGAAATAATAACTCAGTCAAAGTCATATTAGTTGCAAATAATGTATTCAGTATTAGAACTCGAACCTTTTAATTGCTATTTTGATATGCTTTCCAAGAAACCAGGATGTAATTAACACAGGGTGTAAAAACTACTATGAGAATTTTATTGGCTTTTATTTTTCTAGAATCTTAACTATTCCATGTAATGCCATAATTTTGCTCTCCAACTTCCTTCTTAATAGATAATACAGACAAAAAGCACTTGTCTCAGTTTATCAGAATTGTTACAACCTCTCTGTTAATAGAGTGTGAATTGATGAATATAATTCTTATATGTTCCTAGTCAATTTCCTAATGAAACTGTAAAAATAAACTGTAGTCTTTGTAAAAGAAATTAACATATGCTACTTACCCTGTTTTTCCCATTTATTTTACTTTTATAATAAATTTTATTAGTATATGTTTGTGATACATAACAGATACATTCATTGTAGGAAATTGGTACAAATACTTATCACAAGAATTTTTTCACTTGTGGAGATAAGCAAATATCAAAGGGGTAGAAATATAAAACTAGATAAGACAAGATTTCTTTTCAAAACACAAAGAAGTAAATGTGTGTCTCAAAAAACCTCTCTTATTACCGTCCTGTCTGCGCTAAGCAAAATTGAATGCATATGTCTCTAAAATGCCTTTCCACTTATACGATTTCTTTCAAAATACTGATCTCAGTGCAAACGTGGCCCACTAGACTACTAATGCTCATTTGCTCTTTCCCAACAGGCATCACAGTTGATAGGCATGGATTCATTTACTTTGTGGATGGGACTATGATTCGGAAAATTGATGAGAATGCTATGATCACAACTGTAATCGGCTCAAACGGTTTGACTTCCACACAGCCACTGAGCTGTGACTCAGGAATGGACATCAGTCAGGTAGGCACCGCTGGTTCTCAAGCATTATCACCATTTGGCATCGTGGAAATGGATAACAATTTTCTCATACGGAAATTAGGTAGAAAAGAAGCCTGGTGTATCTGTTATAATGCGAGATAGCAGAAGTTTCTCCTTATGTAAGTAACTATTTTCCTCCTCAGAAAAACTTCGTTGAGAGAAATGGTAAGCTAAAGCAGGAGAAATGCTAGGCGAAATGTTGACATAACGATTAAGGGCTCCCAAAATTGAATCAATTAGAGGGTAAGGTCAATCTTACTTATTGAATATTTTCCAAAATATATAATTTTTATTTTTAATTGAAAAAATTCAAATTTTGTAAATATTGACTACTACAAGATGTCTCTAGACATATTTTTAATGAATATGTACGTATGACTAGTTCTTCATGTGTATGTAAGAAGCTATTTCTAGGATGCTGTAATGTTTTCTTAAGTAAGAGAAACCTCTCCAAGGTGTATTTTACATTTATTTAGCAAAACTTTTGGCCAGTGAAAATAAAAGAGAAAGAAATTACTGCAACTCTTTTTTGTCGTTGTTGTTTTTGTTTTGTTTTTTGTACGAGGGATTGAACTCACAACCTTGTGCTTGCCAGGCAGGCACTTGTGCCACTAAGCTAAATCCTCAGTCCTGTAACTTATTTGAGTCCAAAATTATGATTATACAACTTTTACACAAAATTAGCATGAGACATGTAGAGAGATTATAGAGCATATTTCAGTGGATGCCTTTCTAGTCTGCAGACACAGAGGTTGGTATGTAAAATAAAAGTAATACACTGGACAATTCTTGCAAGGACTTCCATGCTCCAACATGCCATAAATAGGTGACTCTAAGGAAGTAGATTATATAATCTTTTCAAAGGAATTAAAATAGATATTGAGAGTTTTATGATTCATTAGTGTACCAGAGGGATTGGTTTTGGCTGCAAGTAAAAAAGCACTTGTCTGAAAATAATTTTTAAAATAAGGCTTAATTATCTTGTGTAATGAGATGCTCAAACATAGGCAAAGATGCCAGATTTCCTTCTTTTGTCACATTGGCCAGAATTGAGTCACATGCCCATGATCTTGCTAGTCATTATCAAAAGGGAAATGCTATTTTCATAATGGATTGAGAACTCCTGGAACTGAGTCATCTTCCTTGACCTAATTCTTGAACCAAAATCAAAGATCAGTTAGCAAGGAATTTAGGGGTGCAGTTGTAGAGGCAACTATTGGTAGGATATTCTTCATTGTTTCATTTGTCATTCTACCTGAAGCCTAGGATAACAAGAAAATAAAATTAACACATCATCCGGAAATGCGGAATTAGTTACTAGCTGTAGTGTGTCCTCCCACCTCTACCCACCGTGAGTACTCTATGAAACATTGAAGGTGTGCCTATTTGGGATTTCTCCTTCTGTTTGTGCCTCAGAACTCAGGAAATTGCCAAATATAGTCAATTATAAAAAATAAAATCAAGAGTGGAAAGGCCAGAAAAACAAACAAAATGAACAAATAATTCTTAATAGATTTGAGTGGATCAGATTATCAAGTTCTAGAACAGACTAACTTTCCATGATTCAAATTCCTGAAGAAAATAAATAAAAGGAGCATAATTTATGATCATAAGGAAGGGTGTGAATATATTTATATGGGGGAGAGGGGAGAGAAAAGATACACATATATGATTCACTTGTGGAATATTTTTTAACTTAAAATGAGACAGTAGTGTGATCACCAACTCTAAACAGCTTATCTGTTTCTGTGTAGAAAAGTTGTGCTGAAAAGAGAATTCTTTGCCTAAATAGGGCAAACATCTGATCCTCATCACCATGAGAAGGGCTTCTTTCCACATGACTCTTTCCAACCATAACTGCCAGCATAAAAAACTACCTCATCTCTTTTGGTTTGGGATTTACAGTAGACTGTACCGTCTTTGAACATGCATAGTAAGTGTTCAGCAGACACAGTTAGCATACACCTGTACCAAAAGGACATTATGGTGAAACTACTTTGAAGAAGTGGTGAGAGATAAAGCTAGAGAGGTAAGTGGGTTCGAAATGGAGAAAAATTATATGTGCGTGATACAGTTTTCATTTTATCCAATGGAAAATGGGAAACCAGTTATAACATTAAGCAGGGAAATGCATTTTAAAATATAAATGTAGCCATTGTGTAGAGAATATAGTGGAGCAACACAGTGCTAGAGGCAGAGGCTGCTTAAATAATGTAATTTACATAATGTATTACATTTTTAGTAATGTAAGCATTACAGAAACAAAATACATAAATATACCAATGATTAGTACCATTTCACAAAACTGCTATACGAATTAAGTTGTTTTTCAATGCTCTTTTGGATGTTTACCTCACATTTCTTTGGAATACAACTCTGCCATGATACTGACTTGACGCTGTTCAGCTTTATGAACTTACACAGTCAGGTAATAAGGATAGCTAAACATAAAGTATGACAGTATGGATTGAGAAAAACAAACAGATTAGTGAAATATCAGTGCTAAAATCAAGGAACTTGTTGACTGACTTAACTTCAAACTGAAGGATATGCATGGATGGTAATAACACTAATATATGGAATATAGGAAGACAAGCAGGTTTGAGCAACCATTGGATGATGGGTTCAGTTTGGGACATATTGAGTTTTTGGTACCTATGTGGCATCCAGGTAAAGATAACTGACTAGCAAGTGGATATAGGTCGAAAGCTGAAGGTCTAAAATTCAGAATAGATTTATGATTATTGGTTTATGTGTAGTAATGGAAAACAGGGGAGTGGATAAGATTTCCTCTGGAAGGCACACAGCATAAAAAAAGAGAGAAGACTTTTAAGACTAGACTAAGGAACAGCAATGTTCAAGGGAAAAATAAGGAATGTAACCCACAAAGGAGACTAACAGGAAGAGACTTGATAAGTAACAAGAAACCAGGATATGTGGACCAAAAAAAAAAAAAAAAAAGGGCAAGGGAAGCAAAATTTTCAGGGTCAGTATCAATCATTATTTAGGGGTCATTTAGAAAATAAGGGTTTTTTTTAATTTTAAGTCATTTGATTTTACAGCATGAGTAACTCTGCTACAAGTGCTTTTGCTAGAGGGCTAATTAAGGGTAGTTGGACTGCAGTGGTAGAGTGGAAAGCGAGGAAATATGGAAAGTAAAAATAGATCATGTCTTTCAGATGTTTGGCTGGGAAGGGGAGGCTTTGGCTTTGAAAACAATCAGCTCCCAGGTGTGAGCAAATCAGAACCCAGGTAGGGCACAGATGGACAAAAGCTGGAGAACAATGAATAAAATCAGACGGGTGTGTGGGTAGAGTGCTTACCGGGGGAGCCTGTGTGTGGCACAGCTGCCTAGATGCTCAGCCATTATGGCCAGAGCTTCCCGTCTGTTTAGACAACCGTGGCAGACTGGTGACTGATGTTTCCCATGATTGTACTTAAGAACATTGGCTGTCTTTAGTTAGAAAGAAGAAAGCTGAGTAGGGATCTTCATAACACCTTCCAAGAGCAAAAGCTCAGTTGTTTACAATAGTACTTACAGTGATCCAGCTGAGCTTACACAGTGCTCAGTTTCTTATTTCAGTAAATCAAAATATATTGATGGATGAGGGCAGAGACAAATGTCTAAATAAGAGTGCGTGGATTCTGCTGACAGGAACAGACAGGAGAAAAAATAGAAGCCAGTGCTGCAGCATAAAGATGTGAGTCAGGCTTTAAGAAGAGCTTACTGTTTCTAAGACTATATGGCAGCACAAAACATTGTACAAAGATCTCACCTTTTGAAACTTTCCAAGAAATGTAGGATAGCAATAATCTATCAGTGCTTGACTTCCAGGCCTTTCTGGGAGCAGGAAGAGGGACTCTGTGGAGGTTCCTCTGTAGAAATATAACCATATTCCTAGAGTTCTTGTTGTTCTTCCCTTCATTTCAAGACAAAGAGATCTCAAACAAAGATGGTCTTACCTATGCAGGCATAATACTTATGGAGGTTAGGAAGTGCTGGGACCGAATGATCCTCTTTCCCTTATTTGCATTTGTCTTCTGTACTTTCTGAGACAAAGTGGAGCCTTAGAAAGAAACAATCCACAATTGCCTGTCTTAATGTTCAGCAGATCATGGTGTCCTCTAGTAATTCTAAGAATAACTGCTACCCCTTATTGTGAGTTTGTTATATGCCAGGAACTATACCGAGACTCTTTGTTCACGCTGTTCCATTTTATCTCCACAACACAGCCATGCCTGAAAAGGAGATGTGATTATTCTCATTTACAAGGGAACAAACTTGGGTGGTCAAAAAGAATATGTAAAGTGCCATGACCATAGAGTTATTAAGTGATGTAGACAAGATTTGAGCATAAGCTATCTGACTCGTGTATATTTTTCTAACTTCCTCCTCTTCAATGACAATTAAAGTTGAACAAATAGTATTGTATTTATCTAAGTTACAAATGTTGAGTAATGTGCTGTTAGCAAAATGTGTGTTCTGTGGCACTTAAAAAATAGTTTAATAATATCTAATCATCTCAAGAAGTGAAATTTGCATTAACAATAAAATCAGCCATTTGATCAAAATCAGTACCTTTTTTTCCTGAAATGTAAAACTCAACTTTTGATATAAACTCTGAAGTACAGTTTCCTTTCTAAACATTGCTATAAACAACCAGGCCATAGTGCACAGCTGTAACCCCAGCACTCTGGGAACCTGAAGCAGGAGGATCACAAGTTCAAACACAGCCTGGGCAACTTAGTGATTTAGCAAGATCCTGTTTCAAAATAAAAATATTTAAAAAATAAATTACGGGCTAGGAATCTAGGTCATTGTGAAGACCCTCAGTTCAATTCCTAATAGCAAAAAGAAAATAAAAGCATGTCACAAAAAACAAAACCAAAATAGGCTTTTCACTTCGGGAGATGAGTTGATTATGAAGAGAAGAAATTAGGCTCTTTATTCTGCAGCTTTTGAATCTTCCTTCTCTGCACTCCCATTTCTTACCTGACTAGAATAAAACTGGGAGTTAGGCCAAGTCTCTGGGTGGGATCGAAAATCTGAAAGCTGATTTACTCCTTGGAGCCAGCTTAATGTTTATACAAAAATGAGCCTAGTAACACATACACAAGCGATGTGGATCTTTTGTATGCACAGATAATCCTATTGACCCACTGCCTATTAGGTACACAATCTGATTGATTTATCTAGAGCATCTAGAACACAACCAGTGTTCCATAAATCCTTGTTACATGATCCGTATACCCTTCAGTTGTTCCCAATAGCACCCATTTGTTAGATAGGCCTAATGGAGAGCGAGGAAAATTATCCAGTTATGAAGGAAGAGAAGTAACTGTTTCTTTGCGGGAGAAAACTTTGGCCCAAAGCATTTTATCTATGAAGTTAGTCCATTAGGAATACTGCTCTTCTCCTAGTCATTTGGTGCTGGACTCCCCTCCAAAATATTTTTAGTGCTCTGACTACTCAGAGACAGAATGAGGGTTATCACAAATTTCTACATTCTTTGTTTCTGTTGCTTTGCATAGTTTTTAGGGTATTTTTGTTTTTTGTAATGCTGGAGATGGAACCCAATTCCTCTTGCATATCTAGTAAGCACTGTAGCCCTGAGGTACCTCTCATCCCCTTCTCAGTGGTTTTCAAAAGGACCTTAGCCACAGAATATAAACCAAATAAGTCCCCATGTGTAAAACAGATGCATAACAGTAGATTCAAGACTTACTTCCACTTTATCGTAGCTCTTATGGTGATCCTCAGGGCACTTTTGCAAAATACTAAGAGATAAAGAGTACATGTTAAGAAACTACAGTGAAAGTTAAATTGAATTTTTTCACAACCACATTGCACTTTTACCATATGATATGATTGCAGAGGGCTAATACTTCATTTCCCACATCTTGTATCTACACAGTTGGTTATTTGCATCATAGGATCATCTGCATTCAAATCCATATCATGGGTCCAGTCCGTTTCACTATATTCTTCTGCTGTTATCCAATATCTTCACTACCCTTCCCAGTTTTGCATCACCTACAGATTTCATGAATGTCTTCTATGTCTTCATCACTGACAAAAACCAATGAATTGATAGGGGAAAATGAAACTGTAGAATCACTAGTTAATTACCTGATAGATTAAGGACCCATCTGTTTGAACTATTACCTGTGAGCTATGATTTATATTAGACAAGAAAACCAATATAATGTCCAATGGTGTGCTTCCTAAAAACAAATGAAACAAAATTTAGAATACCTCTTGTGTACTAAGGGTATTATTTCATAAAACTTTTATTTCAACTGGATAGCAGTGATAGAATAGTTCCGGGTGAGTGTCACAGTTAAAAGACTTAAGAAAGCCACTATTATTTTTTTCAAATTTTATTTTTTATTAGTAAATGTTTGCAGTACATAATGATTTTACTCCTTGTAGTGAGTTGGTACACATGCAGAACACATCTCAATTCAGTTTTGATCTCCTTTTCCACCACCCCCGCCCTCCATTTTTTAATCCCCTTCCCATTTGAGAAAGATCCAGCTCCCTAATTCCTATCATCTATGTTTTATTTTGCTCATTTTTATTTTGGGTTTTTCATATAAGAGAAACCATTCTCACCAATATTTTCTCCAACTTATTCACAAAGATATCATGAAACTCAAAGGTTTCTCACCACATTGGTAACTCTGTTTAAAAGGAAATCATAAATACTTGACAATATCTCTTTGCAGTCCTAGTAGCATAAACATCACGTCTTCAACTAAAAACTAAGAAATGACTGTTTAGTATTACATTTGAGGTTCTTCTCAAAATAAAGCTCCCCCATGCAGTTTGTGGGGCATATCTTCTGACTCTTCTGAAAGTAAGATTTATGTTTAACAATTTCTAAATTCCTACCACTTATTTGATTTGCCCACTATTTCTCAGTAAACACACATGCACACGCACACACACACACACACCCTGATTCTAAAACTCTATTTGGAAATTATCTTAAGAGGTAATTCTTAGTCAGAAAACTCAGTTAATGAAACTAAGTGCTTTAAAAAAAAACCTTCATCCATGTTGGGCTTTTAGTAACTTTGAATCAACATTCTTTGTGACCTTTTTCATTTTTTATTTTTCTTAGTACATGTCTGCAGTACACAATGATTACATTCCTTGTAGGCAGTTGGTACATGTACAAAACACAGCTTATCTCTCTTTACATTCCTTTACCCTCCTGTGCCTCACCCCTCCCCCTATCTCTGAATCCCCTTCCCATTTGTGAAAGATCTAGCTCCTTACTTCCTATTATCTATCTTTTACTTTGCTCATAATTTATAATTTGGGTTGTTCTGGCCGTTTTCCTTAAGAGAAAAAAACAAAACTTTCCTTCTCTCTCATCCATCAGCATTATACTACCTGTCCCAAGCAGCAGACTTCTGCCTTCCCAGCCTGTCTTACATTCTCTACATAACTGAAAAAGCCATTTTCTATTGTTTTTAGAATATTTTATAAGCTTCAAATAAACTAACTACAATTGGATAGAAGAGGCATTATAAAGTCTCCTTTTCAAAATCTGCATGTCAATTCGACTGCAAGTAGATTCAGCATTTTCTGTTGTTTAAGAAAAATATGTAACATCTAAGCATGAAAAGTTACAGCAGTCTGGAGAGACTGAATAAAATAAACGAAAAAAGTAGTTTAGGAAGGAGAAAAGGGACCTTCTTTTCTCCTTCCTAAACTCCTGGCTAATGTCTCTCTCTCATTGTCTCTCTCTTTTTCTCTCCCCTGCCAACCCTTTCATGTTTAGAGAATGTCCTCCATCACCCTGAGCAATATGGATGATATTGAAACTCAAGTGTTTCAGGGGTTACTTGCCTTTCTTTGTGCACTTCCATTGCTCTCCCATGTGCACACTGAAAGAGAACAGAATTAGATCTTTCCAATGAAGGCCATTATAAGTGAAATTCCCTGCAGGGACAGACTTCTGAGTTTTGTGAAGCTCTGTAGGGAATCAAGAAAAATCTGAATTATAATAAGTTTGCTTGAATAAAGGGATCTCCTAGGGGAAAAAAGAAAGTTTATTTTAAAAGTTCTTGCCACTAGAGATGAAAATCTCACCCCCTCCACCCCTACCACACCCTCTCAGTGATTGGATATGGAACCAATCTCACTATCAATGGCAAGAAAATATCTGTGGTTACACTCCAAATAATTCAGATAGAGAGATTTGTGATAAAAGGAAAGAATGAATTCCAGGCCAACAGGGAAGATAAAACCAGCCCAGCTGAAATGTCAGAAAATACTTTTCTCAGGGACCAGCAATACCAGTGTGCAACAGGCACAACTAGGTGGGAGGAAAAAGAAATGACAGAAAAGGTGAAAAAAAAAAGATTAGGTATTGGAGAGAGGATCAAACACCAGATTAACAATGCCTAAAGAGTAGTAGTTGAAACCAAGAAAGTTATGTTATTCCATAGTCCTTTTGCCAAACCCTCCATCCTAATTGGTCTTGGATAATTCAAACAACTGAATCAACAATTTGCATAGTAACAATTAAGTAATGTATTAGGAGACACTGAAAGTCATACCAACCAAACTTCCAATGGATTTTCCCACTTACTTGCACCGTTCTTATGTCTAGACAACATCAATAGTGTAGCAATCTAACTATTTAGCAATTGGTTATTGCAAGACTCCAAACATAAGCATGCTAAATCAGCAACATTCTGTCCTATTCTTTGTGCCACATGCATTCAGTCAAATCACCAGTCACAGCCAAAACACATATGAAAGAACTTTCTTTTTTGGAAAGCTCTTGCAACTGTAAATTGTTGGACTGAAGTGAGACACCATATGGCATTCATATAATCTTGATTCTTAATGTGTTCATTCGCCACACCAATCAGTTGGATATGTGGAAGGAAAGTGTCACTAACCTCAGTGTACATAGCAATCAAAGCATGCTATCGCAGAGTATAGATGGCAGTTACAGTTACGTAGACTCAGGTTTGATGGTGTTCCCCCCAAAAAATTTTAAAAATGACTTTCCATAGTACTCACCTACAAATGAAAGATATGTTAAGAGTTTATGGCTGAAAAAAATAATGCTAAGTAAACACTGCTTTTAGTTGACATTTATGTATTTTACAAAAAGTACATATTTCCCTGAATCATTTATTGTGTTCTCTGTGAAAATTCAGTATTATAGAGGAATTCAATCATTTTTGTCTGCTTCTTGACCCAAAAGAGGGTTCTCTGCAATTTCAGTTTCAGCCCTACACTTCTAAAACTGACACTAGAATTTTAGAGCTGGTTAATTATTCCTCCTTATGAAGGCTAATTCAATAAATTACCCAATTGTTGAGTAAGTGCCCTCTCTTTTTTAATGTGAAAACACTTGTAAAGGTATGAAGTGCTTTGCAAATATAAGGGATGATGTAAGATGCTATTTAGCATCTTTGGGAAATATTTCTGTTGATTCATCATATACTTGCTAAAATGGGAGGACACAAGAACAAAATAAGGCTGCAAGGTAGTTATTCTGATTTTGTAATATCTGTCATTGTCAGTCTCTAATTTAAATGCATTTCTGGATAATGTTATTTATTGCTCCTTCAGCCCAGACTTAGTCTCCTGGCTCTGTCAAATGCGGGGAAAACGCCTTCTGGAACTGCAAAGGAGAGACAAACCTTTTTCTAATCCTTTAATAAGGGATGCAAGAGACAGAGTCAGGTCTTTATTTTTTAATTGATTTCTTTATTTTTCTTAGTACATGTTTGTAGTACATAATGATCACATTTATCATGAGAATTTTTACAGGTACATAACACATCTTAATTCTCTTTTCAGTTCATCCCCCCCTCCAGTCTTTTTCTCCTAATTTGCAAAAACTCTATTTCCATTTTTCCCTCCAATTCTTTTATTTTCTTTAAATGTTTAGGTAAATGGATGCACCTCAAGACCACAGTCTTAAGTGAAATAAATCAGACATGCAAGTTTAAATACCACATTGTTTCTCTGGTATGAGAAACCCAAAGCACATGTAAATAAGGGACAAAACAGAGGATAGATACTAGGAAGTAGGAAGACCTTTTTCAAAGGGGAATGGCAGTGAGAGATGGAAGAGGAAAGGAGGGAAAATGGATTTAAAGAAAAACAAAGAATTGAAAGACAAAGTCCAGTCTTTAGACTCCTTCACAATTATAGAAAATCAGTCTGAAAAGCAGAGTAGTTGGGAACACAGACTGTCTATTTAGAAAATGGTTTGGAACACAGACTAGGTTTAAATCCTGGATCCATTCTTGATGCATGTCCCTGGGAAAAAAATTATTTATCTATAAATAAAGATAGCAATATTTTCTTCCTCATGGTGTCATTGTAAAGATGCATAAATCACTTAGTGAAGAGTTTGGTTCTTACATACTCAAAAAATTATTTCTGTTACTATTTCTAGTAGTAGTAATGTTTGGCCTTCCACTTACAAAACAGAGAGTTGAACTGGTAATTTACAGAACTGATATAAAAAGGACCAAGAACAACTTTGAAACTGATAAAAGAAATGACATCATCTTCCCTTCTGTCCTTTTCATATACACGTGCCTTTTGCAGAGAGGCATGTATCCATAGGTTTGTTTGATGGTCTGTAGCAAATATGTCCTCCACAGGCTGGTCTTAACGTGCTTTTTCCTCCACAGACTTTCATCTGCCTCATGTTGATGTGAACCTTTGTTTAGATCACCCAATAAGTGTTCATTGAACAGTGCCCTGAATCCTTCACTTTCTTTCCTTTTTCAAGAAGTGACATGCTGATCATGGAGCTGAGGCTAGAATCTAATGAGACTTTCATACATCTTTGAATTTGCTATTTTAGATTGCTTTACATCTCTTTGAAATCAAGAGATAAAATAACAGCACATGCAGTGGGTGGCCTGCAGCCATTCTAGGTGGGTCAATTACACAAAAAATAAATAAATATTAGCGTAGATAATAAAGGAGACAATTTATCTAGGTCAATATGAAGAGTATCACTCTCTCAACAAAACAAAAAGACTCCCAACTAAGTGTAATATCAAAAGAAAGGAAGTTATGAGGCTGTTGTATCATAAGAAGAAAGCAATGTCATAGGATTTTTGAAGTAAATTTAGTCTATTAGTTCTTCCAGATATTGAAGGACTCTTCTATTTTTATCAGAATATTCAGGCTCCAAGAATGTCTATTAGTTTTTTTTTAATTAATATATAACCAAATTTAACAAAATGATAAGCTGGGAGAAAAACTTCAATAAGATTATCCATGAAGTTCTTTTAAATATTGTTTTCTTTCTCCAAATTCACTTACACTCATTTTTTAACTATACATACTAAGTCTGCATCTCTTAGGTTTAAAAAATCACAATCAGTAAAATCTAATACAATAACCTATTATCAAAGATATTTGCATTGTTTCTTCCAAAGTGACAACTCAGGTTTTTTTTTAAGAAGTACAGAATAGCAAGCCAACATCTTTAACTTCAGGATATCCAAATTCAGCTGAAATGTCTGCACAGAAGCAAATAGCCAGAGTTGTCAGGGCCTTAAAATAAAAGTCAAGTACCGTGCTCAATGCTTTATCGAAAATGTAATTTATCACATAAATAAAACTCCCTCAGCAGTGTCCTCTTTCTACACAAAGGACAATGGCGTGTTAGCTCTTATTAAAACTATTAAGTACCAGGGGAAAAAGCATCCTCAAAGTTCAGGGAGAGTCACAAGATGCAAAGCTTGCAAATTACTTTGAACCACTCAGTCTTCCATACATTTTGCTTTGCATGCTCCATGACCTGAGGTGAACCTGAGGCTCCCTAAGATACAGAAATATCTGTTTGGTAAATTCAGTGGTTAGATTTCACTGAGACTTTAGGGCCAACATCTTTGACTAAGTCCCAACATAAGCCTGTTGGCCTAGCTGTATTTCAGACTAATTTTAACCATATCCCCACTCTTTGTTAACCACAGGAGGGGAAAGTATATGAATCAATGCCAACTTTTCTTTACCAAATGGAAATTCAACTCAAAGAGAGCACTCTGTCTAGCAGTAGTCCCATCTGTTCATGCAAAACTAGCATATTTGGAAAAGTGAACCTGGGGACATATAAAACATTTACAAACAGCTATACTTGTTGAGAGCCATTTATCTTGAGACACATAAGAAAATCAGGTATTCATTTGGCCCATCTCAAAACACACTTCTAATGCCAGATCAAGAAGATGATTCTGAAGCTAAAAGTTGGAATATAAAGTATAGCAGCAAACATCCAACATATCACTATTTATAAATAAATTCTGAATACATGGGAGGAATTCTTGTAGGGCAGCCTCCCTGAACTGTCTATAGTAGAATTGTGTCTCCAAAAGCATTCTGGGAGAATCACATGATCCACCATGAAACTACCCTAAAAGTTCATAAAAATGAGAAATTTCCAGAGACTATCATCAGTGTAGCATTTCTAGAGAGTCAGAGAATTCTAGGTAAAGTCAGTCAGAACCAACTTGATAATATCTGCACACAGTGAATTTATTTTTATGGATACTTTCTGGACTTTATGGCAATTTTAGAATCTGTTCCTTAGGATGTTTCTAGGCCAGTGATGGGGACCCTTTTGAAGCTTCAATGATGCAAACAGCCCACTGCAGCACACATGCCATAGGTTTGCCACAATTTTCCTGGCCAATAGATATGTAGAGGAAGCTTCTGGCTAATGACAAGATGGCCCTTGCTGGTCCTTGTCCATCTTTATTGGTTTCACCTTTACCACTGGCTTACAGTAGTGTATCACTCTTGTTCTATTTTATGTATGGATTTATGCTATGAATATTAATCAAGATCTAGTCAGGAAAACAGAAACCACGTTATTTACTCTAACACAGTTTAATGTAGGGAATGTACTACAAAAATGTTTAAGAGTTTTTAAAAAAAGTAAAAAATAAAAAGTATCTGTAGGACATGGTCCCCATCTCTAGGACTGGGGAAAAGGTTGGAATTTTCAAAACCTAGAAACTTGGGGGATTTGTTCCATAGCAGTAAAATATAGTCCTCTGAAAAGAAAACGTGAGCCTTCTTCATAGAAGAACAATAAAATTTAGCTCCGGTACCTCTGACAGAGTATGGTGAGACTGACTCTCCAGCCTACAAAGGAGCTGGGAAGTGCAGCCAGCTACTGCTGCCAGGATGAAGGGCTACAGAAACAGAAAGCAAGCAGGAAGCGGGCAAGTCCCTTCTTTCTCCTCCAGGCTGCTGGGATTTCCTTCTTTGCCATATTGTCAGGATCTATCAGGAATCCAGCTGGCAAAAGAAAAATGTTGATTGCAGAGTCCCAACCCCAACATCACAATGCAATGTCTTTAAAGAGGTGAATTTGGAGCTGTAAGACAATAGCTTAATGACTAGCATACTGTTCAGTGAGGTGTTAGATTTTCATGCCATTGTTGCTGCCGGAGTCTCTCAGATATGTTCACTGCTTGAATGAAACATTAATTAGAGTGGACTGCTTGCCACAGAAGATTTTATCATTACTGAATTTGTAAGAAGCTGTTATTAGAGACCTCAACCAGAGCTGTTCAATGTGTTTGTAACGGTGATTTTGACTCCCCTCTTATTGAAACTTGGGTATTCAATATTCATCGCCATTATTTGCTTTCGTTTAGGCTCAAGTCTGTAGCCTGCCTGCTTCCTTAAATAATTCTGTACACATAGTAAGTGGTCAGGTGGCCAATCTCCAGAGTTCTGGAAGCATGAAGCTTGAGCTGGGCCATCTGTTTAGATTGTGCAGTTTTGCATTTCACACATGGAAGTGGTGGACAAAACCAGAAGCACATTGGAAGCCTAATGAAAATATGACCAGTTAAATCCACCCTCTGGATGTTCATTAGACCATCTGCTCTTATTAGTGTCCTTATCATTTGGAAACATTACACAGTTAAGATGAGAGAGGCGATCTTTGGAATTCTAGTCTAACTTGAAATGAACTTCTAAGTAGCACAATCATGATGTGTAATATGTCTCTTCCCATTCAAGGCCATGCCCACTTATATCTTAAGATCTCTATAATGAAAATTTTTAATAGTTTCTTTCTGAAATATTATACCAGGAAGAAGGGTTAGCAGTAGCTACAGAAATGAAAACATAATCTCAGAGTGGCTGATCAATGAAATCAGACCATTTCATAAAAGCTGTGCAGTCATACTTCTGGCCTGTAAATTGCTTTAGGTACCAAAGGGAATTGGAAGCTTAGTGTATCCTGTCGAGCCAATACTATAATATTAACAACCTGCAACAGCCAAGTTTCTGCAACTTCTCAGCAGAAAGAAACTGCAGAACAATTTCAGGAGCTTCTTTGAAAGTCCCTGGCTTCTATAAAAGCAAAACCTTGGCTCTTGCTCAACTGGGTCCCAGCCCTGACTCCAAGAAAACCCACAGAACTCTCCTTACTCTGAATCCTCACAGAATCCATAGTATCGTCACCTGGCCTCACAGGTGATTTAATGTAACCTTTAAATGTTTTCTAGCTGCCTTTCTTTCTATACCTATATCCCCCATAGTGCTAAATATATGGTAGGTATTTAGTAAATATATGCAAAATTAAATTGAAAGAGAAATTCAAAGGAGAAAACAGTAAAGATTTCATGTTCCCTTCCCCACTCCCAGGAAGGCTGAAAGAGTTAAGCTCTTCAGTGCTAATGATAAAACCCAAGATACAGGGATACAAATAGTAAATTGGCAAGTAGCATCATGTAAGTAGCATCGTGTACAATATGTTCTTTTACAATAACAATCAAATTTACAAACAAATTAGCTGTAGAGTCTGAAGGACATTCTGTAGTTTTCACACTGGGCCTTCATCTCCTGCTGATAGATGACTTTGACTGTAAATTGAAAACTGGAAGTGGTTAAACGTTCTGTGTATTCACAAGTGCCATTTCCAAAATTGAGGCTGCAGAAAGGAGATGCAAGAAAGGGTTGACGGAAACTTAGAGCAATTATGTCTGTTATTAAGATGAGGTAGTGGCAATTACACAGCAGACTCATAGGGAGTGTGTACGTGCTTATTGTTCTGAGGGAGCCTATAAGAACAAACTTTTATAGCACCCATCAGGCCTTGAGTCTCTTGAGAAAGCAAAGATTTTTCAGGCACCTTGTCAGTATGATTTTGGACAGGGCTTATGGCCCCAAGAACCATCTTAGAAGGGATACATGCTCTTTTCTTAATGAGTTTGAATGAAACCCTTGTATAACAGAATGACTTCTTTCTCTGTTTGTTTTCTCTAGAAAACCATTTTCAAGCTTTCTGGTATCAGGACCCCTTTGTACTCTTAAAAATTGTTAGGGTACCCAAAGGGCTTTTTCGTTATATGGGTTTTATCATGTCACTATTTATCTTACAAAAATTAAGAGTGTGATTTTTTTTTATTAAGGATATACTAGCCTCCATTTACCTCTGGAAAATGCCACTGTACATACAAAAGCAAGTATAAAAGAGAAATAGTATTATTAGAAAAGTAGTATTGACCTCACAGACCTCCTGAAAGAGCCTTAGGGAATCTCCAAAGTCCCCAGGTCAAATAATAAATACTATATTTCCTCAATTCTAAGACACCACGGATAGAAAGACTTGTCATTAGTTTGGTAACTTTGGGAGGTGACGAGAAATGCTCCATTAAGCATATGTATTGATTATAAGACAAATTATCAGTTTAGAAGTTAAAATGTGGAAGGAGTGGGAAATGGACTTCTTAAAATTGAGAAAGTATGGCATTGACTTCAGTGAATCCACTCAGTCTCTGGAAACTCAGATTTACTGACTCAAACATATTGATGAAAAATAGTTTTTCTCACAGTCTCTTCTAATGATATAATTTTCAAACGTTTTCATGGGCTGAAATTGTTATAGTCAATGAAACACTAATGTTTTCACTCAACAAATATTGGCCAAATATATTCCTAGATACTGCAAACACAAAAATGACTGAGTTCTAATCCTTGTTCTTGAAGATTCATAGATCTGGCAGGAGACATGGGAAAGCAAAGAAGTAATTTTAATAAAATAGAGAAGCACTGGAGCTCAGTGATTGAGTTGTAGAGCTGAAGAGCGGCTGAAAATGCACAGTGATGGAACACTGGGTATTCAAGAATGCTTGAAGCTCATCATTAACTTTAAGCAATTAGTCATTCTCTTAACAAAGGTCTACCCTGAAAGATGGATGGACCTGGAGACCACTTTGTTAAGTGAAACAATACTGGCACAGAAAGACAAACAGTGCATAGTCGCCCTCACATGGGAAAAGTTGATCAGTGGATGCTAAGTTGCAGTGAAACAGAGGCAAGAAACTCTGGTGTGTCACTGGGCAATAAGGTTACTATAGATAACAATATAGTAATGTAGTGTATATTTCAAAAAACTAGAAGAAAGGGTTTCAAAGGTTTTTCCATGAAGAAATACCAATTTTTGAGGAGATGGATGTGTTCACTCTTATACAGTGTATATATGTATTGAAAAATCACAGTTCCCCCTAATGTGTACCATTTTATTATTATCAGTTAAAAAATAAAAGCGAAGTTTTAAAGGGCTGCCATAGTGTACTTTGCTACATGTATCAGACACTCTGGGGAGTTACTTATTTTAGTGTAATTTAATTTAATCTTGCAAACAAAAGTGACTTATCATGAGATGTAAAGCTAGAAATTTGTTACAACAGTTTGACTATAATGGTATACTCAGTAGCTCCAGCCAAGACCAATGCCTAACAGAACATTATCTTCATGGCAATTAGACTCAATTTAGAATAACAGAAAACTACCATAACGCTGATATAAGCAAGAATCAGCTGAGTAGCAGAAAACTGCATCATAACACTGATGTACAGCAAGACTAGATGAATGGTTCAGGACTGAGATGGCAGCTTCACAGTATTATCTGGGTCCCAGGCTCCTATATTTCTACCTGGCCATCCTAGAATATAACTTTTATTGTCTTGGCCACCTCATGGCTCAGAATGTCTGCTGAATTTCTCACCGGTAAATCCACATGGCAGAATGGAAAGAAGAGCAAGAAAATTGTCCTTGCAGTTAAGCCATCTTTCTTTAAGCAACCTTTTAAAGCATCTGTTTGAAAATGTGGATGATTCCACAATTCCTCTGACATCATGTTGCCTGAAATTTTATCACATGGCTAAAAGAAATTACAAATAAACATAGAATATACTTTACCCTAGACATTAATGCACCCAGATTTAAAAATTGGGGGTCTACTATTAAGAAAGAAAATGAATTAATGATGGGTGGGTCTCCTACTAATGGTATCTGCTACAGGAATCTTAGGAATCACAAATTTAGCACTTATTTTGACCCTGATGCTGTCTAAGCTTCTTCAAATTTATTAAAGAGAGAGAAAAGCCATCTAGAGAAAATCTGATTTTCTGCAATCAGAAAACACAATTAAAGGAGTGATGTCTTTACTGAATTTGCTTGTAAAAAGTAGAAATTAATGGAAGATAAAATACACTAGGACAACTGTGGGGTTTTTGTTCTATTGTACTTTACTTTGATTTTCTTTGTTTCTTCGCTTCCAAAATATTTTAGGAACATTATGGACTATGCATACTTTTAAAGATGAGTTCTACCGTAACTTTGAATAAATTAGTGCTAGCTATTCATTTGCAGTGAATAAGGCAAATGTCAGTTTTTCTCTCTGGACGGCCATGGAGACAGACCATGCCAGTGCATTTGACCATAGGTTGAGAGATTTCTCAAACTCTCCAGTCATTGTGCAGAGACACACAAGAATGTAGATCTGATAACGGGGAATAATTTACTGTTGACAAAGCCACACCATCTTGGTGTATTTCATCTTATAATAATTTCTGCTTTTTAAAGCAAGATCAATAGGGGCCATCACTCTCAAAGGTGTCATTGTGCTTTCCAGGTGTAAAAACACAAACTTTCTCTAGACAGCTTTTTCCCTCTTTTATAAATTTGAAGAAGCTCAGCCAGTATCAGTGTCAAGAAATGAGAAGGCCATTTGAAAACTGACAAAAAGTGATGCTAACAATCTGGAGTTGTCAGCTTTTAGAAGCATGAGGAAATCTAATGTAGAGCTGGCAGAACACCTGGCGAAGAGAATTCTGTCCCATCACTGTGTCTTCCCCAAGGCTGGCACAGTACTGAAGAGATAATCACATACTTCCTGGAAATTCTTACTGAAGAAGCCTCAGAGATCAAAATCAAGCCAAGTCACTTTTTAAATGTGCCACAAGGCTCCAAATGGAGTAAAAAAAGAAGATTAGAAATGTCATGTTTAGGATGGGGAAGCAGGACCTTTCGAGAAACAACTAGTTTTTTCAGCACAGTTGAACTTTGAGAAAAGAAATTATTAGCTCATGGTATCAATTGTAAAATATTTTAATAGTCACACTGTTTTTGAGCCTTTTCCATGAAAATGAATTTCTTAAAATGAATGGGACAGAACTGGAAAATAAAGGAAATAAAATCAGCAGAAGATTGTAAACTCCATGATGGAAAGGATCCATTCTGTCTTGACTGTAAGTTGTTTCTTAGTGGCTCACATAGGGTATAAAATGAATCAGTCTTTCATTGACAGAAGAAAGAAAATAAAGATAGTGTATTCTGTGCTTAGAATTATATAGGATGCAACCCAAGTAATATGCTAAAATATTAGCCATGAAATTGACTCATAAATGTATGTGAGAGAATATATTCCAAAATAAGCCAAATATTTCTTGGAGGACATGTAAGCTAGAAAGATCCCCAAGAAATAGAATACATGAGCAAGGGGGAAATAGCTACTGACACAGAATCAGGGGAAACATTAAAAGAATACAACTATATAATTAAACTTAAGAGTGTATAATATCCAAGGAAGAGAACACAGAAATACATGAGGGCCAGAGGAAGTGTAGGCATGTTCCGTGAAAAAGTAGCTAGCTCTTTTACAGAGCTCTTTCTTTATTCCAGACACTATGTTTGGTAGTTTATGTAGATTTTTTATCTACTTCCTGTCACATTTAGGGGGAAAACATTATTTCACTCAACTTATAGATAAGAAAACTGAAGTTTAGATACGCTCATTTATTTACTCCAAAGTCACAAATACAGAAAGTGATACAGTCAGAATTTTTGACCTAGGAAGTCTTTACTTTAGTGCCCAATCTCCAAACCACTTCATTCTATTACATCTGAGCCTTTTATCTAGAAAGAGAATATATCACTTCTATCATATTTTGAAACATCTCTGTAAATAAAATATATATATACATATATATATGTGTATATGTATATATATATATATATGAGAAATAGAGTTCCAGACTCCAACTACCATGAAGGCAAGGGCTATGTCTATCTACATCACCGCTCATGTGGCAGATGGTTGGATATATTAACAGATGAATGTACTGATGAATGACTGGCCTCCAGATTGATTCTCCTGCATCTAGTCTGGTCTCTCTCCACCCTGTCCTCCACACTATGTAATACTGAAACACTGGTCTGATCATGTGAGCTCTGCACCATAAAGGTCTTCACTGACTCCTCATCCTGAAGTCCAAAGTCTTGGCATACACAGCCCTCTGAGACTTACTCCGGTAGTTCTCAATGAGGGACAGTTTTGCCCCTGAGGAGAGATATATCAATGTCGCTTTCTAGATAAAAGGCTCATGTTTGGTTGTCAAAACTGCAGGTAAGATACTACTGACATCTAGTGAATAAAGTTGAGAAATACTGCAAAGTTTCCTATGATGCACAGTACTCTCCCAACCTGAAAATAATGCCTCTGTGGAGAAACCTGGGCATAGTCCCTGGCAAACATTTAGAACCTCATTTTCCACAAATAGCTACCCTATTTTATGCCTAAGAAACCCCAGATCATAATCAGTTCCCCCCTCCCCTATGCTTCCTTCTTTCTATGGCCTTGTTTGTTCTCCTCCCTCTGCAGAGATCACTCTTCCCATCTTCTTCTCAATGCCTTTGTTTCATCCTTCAAATGAAGTCACATTTCTGAGAATCTTTCCTGAACTTCTTCCTCTGTGTTCTCATGTCACCCTACGTATACATCTATCATGGCACCTAACAACACTATATTGAATGACCTGTTCCTCCATCTGCCTTCCAGATTAACCATGAAGTACTGAAGGGCAGGAACGTGTTTTATTTCTATAATAGTTTGTGGCACATAGTAGGCACCCACAAAGCATTGAATTGAAAGACAACAGATTACAAAGACAAAGACAAGTCCCAGAATGTCTAATAAGCTTTGACCTTTTCAGCCAAAAAAAAAATCAGCCTTTAAGGTTGATTCAAACAAGACAAAAGGGAGTCCAGTGTGGTGGTGCATGCCTGTATTCCCAGCACTCAGGAGGTTGAGGCAGGAGGAGCACAGTGAGATCAAAGCCAGCCTGAACTACACAGTGAGATCCTGTCTCAAAAATAAAAAAAACAAAAATAAAAAAAAGACAAAGGGGAGCCCTAGACTTGGTGAGAAAGAATGAAGAGAACTGTGGGTGGAGCTCAGTGATAGAGAACTTTCTTAGCATGCACAAGGCTCTGGGTTCAATTCCTGGCATCAAAAAGAAAAAAAAATTAAAAAGGAGAGAAAAATATGTCCATTCTTCTGAATGAGGCATCAGACGACATAGGACCTAAGAGCACTTGTGAAATAGGCGTGTCAACATTCACCTTTTAAATGTATGCTAATGGAAAGAAAACATTGTAATCATAGTGCAGTTGGTATAAGCGTACGACAAAATTCATAAAAGTGATATATGGACAACTGGACAAATAAAATCTGGAAAGCAACTGAAAAGGGAATTATATTCAACAGGCCTTGATTCCTTACACCTCTAAAGGTCTGTGAGTATGAATCTGTTACTAATATTGATACCACTCACCATATCTTACTATCTGCCAGACATGTTGCATTATTGTATTGTACAATAAATGGATATGCTATCGTTAGCCTGTTTTCCTTGTTATAAATGAAACTGGAGATGCCTAGCAGAGAACCTGATTTGCCTAGAGCTACACATTTGTAAGGGAGGGGACCTGGAGTCAAACCGTGAGAGAAAATCCAAGTGTACAGATGATGGTTCATGTCTGCAGTGTGGGAGTAGGTTCATAATTGAGGAATTTTCTAATTTAGTCTAATCAAGGCTTGGTATTTATGGATTGCTTTTACACACAGATTTTCCTATAAAAGTCTGATGCTTTATAAACTGCTACTTAGGTCAAACTTAGCTGGGTCTTTAAACCAACAACGGAACTGGATGACCTGAGAATCAACTCCCTTCAAGGCAGGTTTTTAATTAGCAGAAGACATAGTGGCTGTCAAGGGTTGACATCCTGACCAAAAGTCTCTTTCTGCTCAGGGTTATTTCTCAGAGAAGCTTGTTGGGAGATGGGCACATTCCACCAGCTGGTGGCTACACCAGTGACCTTTAATGCTAGTTGAGCTTAAATACATTTTGACATTTCAAACAAATTAATGTAGTTTTACAAGTTGGGGCAAGCACCACAAATTAGGCCAAATGGTTTGCCTGTAGTCCAGGTCCCTGGGCAGAGTTTACAGTGCTACGCTACTAGTCATCAATCTCTTTTTGCTTCTACCCCAAAGGGATGAGTTTATTCCCCACCCCACCTACACCCCAGAAACACCTTGGACAGATTTGCCAGTGGCTCTGAGGGGGTCACCCTTAGGCTCATCTTAATATCATATTCTGGGTCTCTCTGCAATGAATAGATGTTACAATTGACTGCCAGAATTAGCTCAGACTCCGTACTATATTTTAGGTTGTGTATGTTGGTAATGCCTTGATAGTAAACAGTGTCTCTGTTGTGTGGGTATGAAACACCAGTCCTTTGAAAAATCACCTGGAAATAGGAATATTTAACATGAGAAGGAATCAAACAAACTGACAACCTAAAAGAGGTAAAAAGGTTCATCTTCTGAAGAGCCAGCACCCTTGACTACTAAGTAGCCACACATCTTTCATCTGAGCAGATTTCGTAGACGAGCCATGCAGCCAAATCAAATGGGAATTAAAGGGATTCTATGTAGTTGGTATAGAAGGTGTCTCAGAAGCACAAAGGCCACTTTAGTCACAGGAAACTGCCAGAGGGTGGCTTATTTGATAGAACGGAAAACAAACAGACACAATAGCTGGTGTATTTTGGAGGCAATATTAAATCTAATAAACATCACAGTGATAGTATTGCTCAAATCAGGTTGGGCGAGTTGAAGAATTTAACAGCTTATTTCCCAACTACTAGCCTGTATCTCAGAGGCAGCCTTGATAGCTGAGAATAGAGGCCAAAATATGTTCTTTTTCTTGCTCCTGCCGTATGTGCACTGTCCCTGGCCTCTGCCCTGGCCTCTGCTCCCAGAGTGGGGATAATTAGAATGTCATTTCTACCAGGTTTGTTTTTTCTGGGTCACTGATTTCAGACATGATCAAAATAGGAGTGTTGCACTGAAATAAATTCTTTTCCTCTTCCTTAGCCAGACCCAGGTTATTTCCTGGGGGACCACGCTCCATAGGACCAATGCACACAGACAGTTTCTGTACAAGCATGAGGTGCAGTTTCTGTACAAGATAGAGGTGCAAGGTGGGGCATGTGGTAGAGAAAGAGTCGGTGCCCTCCACAGCAGCAGCCACTGGTGCCGTCTCTCCATGGCAGAGCACTGACATGTAAAGGCCTGAGACAGATGTGCTGAAGAACACATCACCACAAACGGCTCTGGGAGCTGTTAAGGCTGGTGTTTAATGGCTTATCCAATGGCCTCAGTCAGAAAGGCTCTGTAGAACATGCATAATACAAGCTGAGCTTTATACTCCATTAGCACTCAAATTCCTAGCTGCCCAGAGGCATGTGGTACCAACCAGAGAAGGCCAGTATATGTAGAGGCAGAGGTAGAGGGCACAGAAACACTGGGACAGAACGAGGTTACCAGGTGTCTGGAAAACACTCAGAGGTAAGGACCAAGGGCTCCACAAGGTACAAAAGTGAAAGTCAATGACAACATTTGTCTTCTTCACAACATCACCACTTGCACTCTCATAGGAAACACAGGTAGAGGGGAGAGAGGGCCTCATCTCAGACTTCAGAAACAGTGTTTTTCCACTTCATTACTGATTCCATGTAAGACCTGTTCCAGCTGGGGAAGTAGTGGGCCTCAAAATGCAATAACACCTCATATCTTGTTTTCAGACTTTCAGATTCCATTAAAAAAAAAAAGCCTTCCTGGGGCTTTCACCCAGAGCAGAAAAAGAAGGGTAGTTACATTACTTTTAGTGTTCTGACCATGAATGAGACATTTTTTGCCACCTTTGTCAAGCCTAATAGGAGAAAAAGAGAAACCAGTGAGAGGTGAGGTGGGAAGTGGCATGGAACACAGTTCTCTGCTAAGGGCCCAGGGATAAAGGAGATGTCAGGGCACACACTGAGAAAACTTCTTTATTAGCCTGTGTTGTCCCCAGTGCCTAATGTAGCACTTGGCACGAGGCATACCGGATACATGTGCATGAGCACATACACACACACACACACACACACACACTCTTTTTGCTTCTACCTCTTTAACGTGTCTCAAATCCATCTCCTCTCCATTGCTTCTGTGACCATCCTTGTTCAGGCACCATAATCCCGCACCTGAACCACTGAAAGAACCTCCTGTCACCTACCTCTGTTTCACCTGCGCCTCCAATACAATCTCAGAAACCAGCATGACCCATCTAAAACTCGGGTATGACTATGTCACACTTCCACTTGAAGCCCTTCAGGGACTTACCCTAGTCATCATAATAAAATTAGACATGTATTTCCCTCCATTGCCCAGTATATTAATTTGCTAGGGCTGTCATAACAAAGTATCACTGACTGGCTGGCTTAAACAACAGAAATTTATTCTCTAACATTTCTGAAGGCTAGTAATGCAAGATTAATGTGTTGCTATGTTTGGTTTCTCTTGAGGCTACTTTCTTTGCCATGCACATGGCCAGCCTCTTGCTGTGTCCTAATAGATTCATCCCTCTATGTGTCTGATACCAGTATCTCTTCCTCCTTTTATAAAGATACCTGTCCTTTCAGATTAAAGCCCCATCCTTATGATCACCAATAATCTTAATTTACTCTTTAAAGCCCCTATCCTCAAATACAGTCATGTTTGGAGTTAGGGATTCAATATATGAATTTGGAGAGAACACAGTTTAGTCTATCATATCTGGTCACTGTGTATTTCCTGGTGTGTGTCATCCAGCATTTCCATTCACTCAATCTATGTTAGCCTTACTGAATCATTTGTGGTAACCTGGAAGGATCATGCTATCTCTAACCTCTGGGCCTTTACCTAGACTGTTTCCTCTACTCACATTGCCCCAAACTTGACCCCTCCTCAATTTCCACTCCTGTGTACTCCTATTGGTCATTTTAGCCTCTGGTTAGGTACTACCTGCACTGATAATATCCTGTCTCATGGCTAGGTAAAGTGTTTTCCTATTTTCTCTGCTGTCTCGTTACAATATGGAGAATGATACTAAGGATTCCACAAGGGCTCTACTAGACCATTAATCATCTGAAGGCACCGTCTGTGTCATAGTCATTTCCTAACCCCCAAAGTGTAGCATGAGGTTTAGCCCAGAGAAGTTACTCAGTGAAAATCCAATGGAAGGACAAACCGACCTGTTTCTTTGCTGAGGATAGAGGGATCTGGAGTGAGCCAGGCCAAACTAATTGAGCAGTAGCTACAACCTCGGATTTCAAATCAACATCTAATGAACTGTACCTAAGTAATTCACAGGATGGAGGTTGGTTCTATGTTAATGGCAGATCCTGTCCCAAAAGGCCACTGATTGAGTAAGCTCTGGTTTCTCCAGCACAGTGAGAGAGAGTTCTGAATTGCAGCTATCCAGAAGTCCTTGAGCAGTGGGCCTCAGAATCCCCTGGAGGGTTTGTTGAAACAGAAGGCTGAATACCCACCTGCAAGTTTTCTGATTCAATAGGTCTAGGGTGTATGCTGAGAATTTACATATCTAACAAACCTGGGATACTGATATTACTGTTGGTCCAGAGACTACACACTGAAAATCACAGTTCTATAAGCTTCTTCTGGAATTACTGAAATACATTTATATTATATTAAATATGGCATAAATGACAAATATGTTTACCAGAATATATGTTTAACCATCTCCTTCACTGCCAGACAGCACCAATGCAGCTGAAATTCATGAGAATGGGAAACAATAAACCAATTTTTCTTTCCAGGTAAAACTGCTTCTGGAAAGATATGGTAACCTAAGGGTGTGTGTTCTGTTCTTTTTGCAGGTACGATTAGAGTGGCCAACAGACCTTGCAGTCAATCCCATGGACAATTCACTGTATGTCTTGGATAACAACATTGTGCTGCAAATTTCTGAGAACAAGCGGGTGCGGATCATAGCAGGGCGCCCCATTCACTGCCAGGTGCCAGGCATCGATCATTTCTTGGTCAGCAAGGTAGCAATTCATTCTACTCTGGAGTCAGCTAGGGCCATCAGTGTCTCCCACAGCGGGCTGCTCTTCATAGCTGAAACAGACGAGAGGAAAGTAAACCGCATTCAGCAAGTGACCACCAATGGGGAGATCTCCATCATTGCTGGTGCCCCCACTGACTGTGACTGCAAAATTGATCCCAACTGTGACTGTTTTTCAGGTATGACCTTTTTAGCAATTCACCAGCTCCCCCTCTCTGTTTTCAAAAGCAAAACGTGTATCAGAAAAGCAAAAAAGAAAACAAAATGGTTCCTTACAAACTGCTGTGGGTTAGTGGAGAAAGCAGTGGATTGGGAGTCAAATCACCTACTTGTTCTGACAGCCGATTCACTGAGAGACTCTGAGAACATCACATAACTGCCTCGTAACTCATTCATCTTAATTGTTAAATAGCAGTAAGCACTTTTCTCAGGTACATTACCATGCTGTTCTGAGAACTATTCTAATAAAAATTTTTTAGACACTGGAAAAACTAAGAGCATTATGCAAATGTAAGATCATGTCATTATTTGTATTTTAGAAAATGGAAACATAGGTAAAATCCACCTTTACTGATTTAGCTAAGAAAAAAAGTACTTTCCTTAAATGACTGGTTTCCAGATTAAAAGCATGTACTATTCGATCCTCAAAGACACCAATAACAATCTTTTGGTATAGATGGACAAAAGTAAACACCACAATGGAAAGTTCTCAGGACATATTTTGTTTTTTAAAATTTAAAACTCTTTCCATACCCAATAGTGTCTTTTACTTTTAATTTAAATGAAGGGAAGTCTTTTCCAAAAAACAGCATGAGATAGCAAACAAGCCTCTAAATGTTAACAGGTGCATTTATTCCTGGGACGTGGAAATCCCTCTGTGCTACATGCACCCCTATTAAACCACTCAGCCAGGCCAGAATGACCCTCTTAACTTTTGCATTTCCCTAGACCAGAGGAATCAAGAGCCAGCAACTGGGTCGATATGACTTTTGATCGATATTTCCAATGTTTTCTGGACAATAAATTTTATACATATTTTACTAATTTGTGTCTTTCATTCAAGGCACATCTAATGTTTATTCCAGTTTTCAAGCTTGATGTTCTGAGTCACTGTTACACTTACAAACTTAGTGTACTTTGACAGTGTGACAGTGAAAATTAACAGAAGAATGGGCCTTTAGGTGTGCAGGACTAGAAAAATCCTTAAACAGATCCTACAAGCATTGATAAGCATAAGTTTCATATATTCCCAACCAACTTTTATGTAGCTATCATTATTTGCTGTTCTTGTATCTTGCAATACAATAGAATCTGAACCAGCAGGATTAAGGATTTCACAAAATTGGTGTAACTGAGATAATTACATCTTACTGTTCCTCTTTAGTGGTACTGACTCAAGAATTATAATCTTTTGAATAATGGGTTTCAAAATTGTCAAGGGGGCCATGCAGAGAATATCGGTTCACTGATTATTCCCTTTAAAAATATTCTCATTTCTCTCTATGATATGTTCATATAAATGCTTGTGATGCCACTTATTAAAATCAAGGCCTTTCTGCCACAGGTGATGGTGGTTATGCCAAAGATGCGAAGATGAAAGCCCCTTCCTCCTTAGCAGTATCCCCTGATGGTACCCTCTACGTGGCAGACCTTGGAAATGTTCGAATTCGTACCATCAGCAGGAACCAAGCCCACTTGAATGACGTGAACCTTTATGAGATTGCCTCACCTGCTGATCAGGAACTCTACCAATTTACTGTCAATGGAACCCACCTGCACACTCTGAACTTGATAACCAGGGACTATGTCTATAACTTCACCTACAATGCTGAGGGTGATTTGGGTGCAATTACCAGCAGCAATGGCAATTCAGTACATATTCGCCGTGACGCAGGTGGGATGCCCCTTTGGCTTGTGGTGCCTGGTGGCCAAGTGTACTGGCTGACCATAAGCAGCAATGGAGTCCTGAAAAGAGTGTCAGCCCAAGGCTATAATCTGGCATTGATGACCTATCCAGGAAACACAGGACTTCTAGCTACGAAGAGTAATGAAAATGGATGGACAACTGTTTATGAGTAAGTTTCTCATTCTCAACATAGTCACTGTTAAATTTTTATTTGAAATTGTATTACAGGAGGAAAATGGCTTAGTAATTGCTAGGTGTTGCATGTTATTTTCTCCTAACCATCACAATAAAAAATAAATAGTCACAGAAAATTTTACCCAACTCCTAAGGTTTGGAGCTTTTTTTCCAGAGCAATTTGTAGAGCATAATAATAAAAGCATAGACTAAATGAAGAAGGACTCAAGTGTGCCACCATAGGAGATAAAAATGAGGTAGACGTCTGTATTCCTATACTCAAAAAATTTACAGCATATCTGGGAAGACAAGGTAAAATTACATTTAAATAACAAAGATAGAGAATAGTGGGAAAGCAGTAAAGAAGCAGTGTGAACTGAGAAGTATTATTGATCCCTGTGGGGTTTAATTAATGAATAAATGAATGTGTGACCTGCCCAGCTCAACTCAGTATAAGGGTATGGAAGAAGAAAAGTTAAAATATAAGCAGTAGACCCTGAAATGTAAGTATAAAGTTACATGGAGCAAATCCTGAATAGCGGCTCCATTCCATTGACTGCATCTGTAAAATATGGAGCCAGTAAAGTGAACCTGTACAGACTGGGGCATCCTCAGTGTCCCTACACATGTCAAAGAATCTGGCACATGTTGGCACTTACAGATGAGATCTGTGATAATTTCTTTTAACTGGGAACTAACAAAAAGTGTGTCTGACAGTAAGCTACTAGGAAGTGTCAGTCACAGAAACAGACTATTGTCCTTGCCTTTTAAAGCATGGGCAATCTTGTTTGCAAGTCAGTCCACTTAGCAAGCTAGTCTACCAGCGCACAGGAAGCACTTTCCCCACAAAGGAAATTGCTGAACCTTTAACCAGCATGCTGATTTGAATAAACCAAAGATTCCATGGAATCTGAACCCAGAACCTACAATAATATTAAAGTTGAAGGCTGTGAGAAGTGGAGATGTTAAATTCAGGGGTTCCAAGTGTGACTTCTCTTATAAGTATGTAGAGGATATGAAGAAAATGTATCTATCCACAAAAGACTCCTAAGGAAAAGAACAACACAATTGGTCTTCACATTTTGAATCATTCCCCAAAGAAATGCCATTTATACAAAAGAGCTGGATAGCTATTCTGGTTTCACTTAGAAAAATGCATTTAATTGCTTCTGTTCAAGTTTTTCATTGTTTTTGCAAAGAAGTTCTCTTGTATATTAATAACTGTAATAAAAGTTAGTGTTCACTAGTGATTTACTACATGTTAGGTACTAGACTATGTAATTAACACATGCTATTCATTTGACTCCCATAATAATCTGGGATAAGTGTTCCTAGTATGGTCGTTTTATGGATAAGGAAACCATGGCACAAAATATTCAACCTGTCCTGACTCATACAGGGGTCCAGAATTCAAACCCCAATAGTCTAACTCAAGAGCCCACATTTTAAACTATGCTATGCTTAGGAAAGTGAGTTTCTAATGAGAGATTTTAATGTCTTTTTAAAAACTCATGACAGATCACCTTGAAGCTCATAGCTGATATTAGTCAAACAACTATTGGAAGCTACTGGTTGAATGCAGTTCTTCAATAAGAAATGGATGAAGTATAACTAGATTTCAAATAACCAACTGAACTATTCTTTTGTTTATTCAACAAGTATTTCCTGAGCAGCTACTAAGTGCCTCACAGTTTTATAGGTCCTGGGGTTATAAAAACCGATGTAAACTCCATGAAGGTAGGGGTTTTTGTTATAATGGAGGGAGACAAGTAAGATAGAACTTTAGATAGTGAAAAGTCCTATGCAGAAAAACAGATTAGAGTAAGGGAGATCAAGGTTGTGGGGATTTTATTTCAGATTGTCACTAAGATGGTGGCATTTGATCAAAGACCTATGGAAAATGAGAAGGTAAGCCATGTGAGTACCTGACAGGAAGGAGGAAAACGGCAAGTGCAAAAGCACTGCAGCAGAAAGAAGTTCAACATGTTCAAGGAATAATAAGGTGGCCACCTGTGTCTGGGCGGAATGCTTAAGAGTAATGGGTAGTGAAACCAATTAAGTGGCCAGAGTGACTTTATCTAGTGCCTTGTAGGTCACTGTTAAGACTTTGCCTTTTACCCTAAATGGTAGAGCCACCGAAGAGTTTTGAATAAAGTCACACTGTAATCTGACTTACATTTTTCAAGAATCTTTCTGAATTGAAAACAGATTCTGTAGTAAAATACGGCAGCCCAACTGGGGTTTAGGGGATTCTGTTGTAATAATCCAAGCAAAAGATGGTTACTTGGGCCAGAGAGTAGGAGCTGTAAGAAGTAGTAAAATTCTAAATACGATTTAACAATAGAGCTATCAGGACTTGTTGACAGATTAGATGTGTAGTTTGTGAGAAAGAGAGGTCTTTGACCTCTCTTTGGACTGAGCAACTGGATGCTGAGGTTTCTGTTTCTCAGAGAGGAAGACTATCTAAGACAGTTTTGGCAAACATATGGCATGCATGCCACAATAGGCTGTTTGTTATCGTTGAAAGCTCTAAAAGGTTCACCATCGCTGATGTAAGCAGTGTATTATATTGGAGGTTTATGATGTGGGGAGTGAGGAATTCAGTTTGGGATATGATCAATTTAGATAGATATCTAAGTAGTGAATTAGAATCATGAGTCTGGAATTGAGCAGAGAGGATGGAGAGTGACATTTAGGATTCACCAGTACTTAGCCATGAGATAGGATGAAATCTCCATGAAAGTAAGCGTTAACAAAGGAGAAAAGATACCTGCAGATTGATCTTGGACCACTTCAAAGTTTTTATTTGGGGATATGAAGGAGACATGGCAAAAGAGTCTGAGAAAGAGAGGATCAATGAAACAGGAAAAAAAACTAGGAGCATAGAATGTCAGGAATACCTGCTGTTTGTATTGCTATAACAAATCTTAGACTGGGTAGTTTATAAATGATAGTTCCAAAGGCAAAAACATCCAAATCCAAGGTGCTGGCAAGTTCATTGCCTAGTGAGGGCTGCTCTCTACTTTCAAAATGGCACTTCTTCCTGTGTCTTCACATGGCAGAAGGCAGGGAGCAAAAAAGTTTTCCCCAGACTTTTACATGTAGACTAATATCATTCGTGAAGACAGAGCTCTCAAGACCTAATCACTTCCTGAAGGCTCCACCTCTTATTGCTATTACAGGGGCATTTAGGTTTCAACATGTACATTTGGGGAACTGTTTTGGTTACTTTTGTGCTACTGGGACACAGTGCCTGACACCCACAACTGAAAGGAGGAAAGGTTTATTTTGGCTCACAGTTTGTACAGTTCTCAGTTCATATTCTTTGGCTCCATGGCAGAGGGGCATGGTGGAGGAGAATTGCTCATAGCATGGCATCCAGGAAGCAAAGAAGGATCAAAGGAGGAGGAGGGACATAGACCCTTCCAGACCACACCCCCAGGGACCCACTTCATCCAGTTTTCCCCTCCCAACATCACATTTAGCTATAAAAGCACTCAGGAGGCTGAGGTAGGAGGAGTGTTGTGAGTTCGAGACTGACTTGGGCTACAACGTGAGTGCAAGGCCGGCCTGAGCTACATAGTGCAACCCTGTCTCAAAAAACTAGGGCCAGGAGTTTGGCTCAGTGACTTAAGCGCCTGTCTGGCATGCACGATGTTGTGAGTTTGATTCCTGATGCCACAAAAAAAATAAATAAATAAAAGCAAAACATTTAGCTATAAACTTATCAGTGGACTAATCCAATGATGACTATCATACCCCATGATCCAGTCACCTCTCAGAAGCCCCACCTTTAAGTGTATGAGGCATTGGGAGGAAGTCTAGATATAAACCATAACAGGGACATACTCAGATGCTATCACCAAGTAAAATAGGCGATTCAAGAAGGAAAGAATGCTGCACTTTGTCAGATACTCCTGATTAGTAAAATAGGGCCTAGAATTGACCATTTAGTTTTGTACTATGAAGATCATTGTTTATCTGGAGAATAGGTGCTATGTATCAGTCAGCTTTTTTATCACTTCCACACAACACTTGAAACCCACAATTTCAAGGAGGAGAGCTTTCATTTGCTCATAGTTTCAGTCCATAATCAGCTGGCTCCAAGGAAAAAACATCATAGCAGAAGAGTGTGGCAGAGCAAAACTGCTTAGTTCATGGAATCGGGCAAGCAGAACAGCAGAACGGTGCCAGAGAGACAATGGTGAAGGACCAGACATAGACCCCAAGGTGATGTCTCCACGGCCCACCCAGAAATACCTAGAAATACACCAATCTCAGGGGCAGATTCCAAAACAATCAAGTTGAAACTCCACTTTAATCGCCACGTTCTATGACCCAGCATGGAACTGAAGCCCGAGTAGAACAGGTTTAGGAGAAAATGGTAGCTGAGCTGAGTGTGGCAGCTTAACCATGAAATTCCAACATCCTAGGAGGCTGAGACAGGAAGATTACAACTTTGAGCCAAACCCAGGCAATTTAGCAAAATAAAAAGTAGGTGAGGATGTAGCTCAGTATGAAGGTTCTGGGTTCAATCTCATTACTACAAAAAGCAGGTAGACAGAGAATGGGAATATAAATATTTATAGCACCATTATTCATAATATCCAAGAAGTATAAATCCAAGCGTCCATCAAATGATGAATGGACAAACAAAATCCACAATACTCATATCATGAAATATTATTCCATTATAAAGAGTAATGAAGTCTTCACACATGCTACTACATGGATGAGTCTCAAAAGCATTAAGGTAAGTGAAAGAAACTAGACACAAAAGAATACAATTTATGATTCTATTTATATAAAATGCATTTTTATAAAATGTCCAAAAAAGGCAAATCCGATTAGTACTTGTCAAGAGCTGGGGAGAGGAGTGAATGGGAAATAGTTTAATGAGTACAGGGTTTATTTTGGAGGTGATGGAAGTGTTCTAGAAGTGGTGGTGATGGTTGTGTAACATTGTGAATGTTTTTAACACTGCGGAAGTCATTGAATTCTACTCTTCAGATTGGTGAATTTCATGGTCTGTGAATTATATTCCAATAATAATAAAAAGCAAGCAATTAGAAGGAGAGAGGTTGCAGACAGTGAGGAAAGAATTATTCTGAGGAGCTTTGCTGTAAAGTGGAACTTGGAAATTTGAGCTACAGAAGAAATGGAGTAAATAGAAGGGTTTTCTTTTAATGCGACAAATATATTTGTTTACCAATCAAAATGATGTGATACAGAGGAGAAAATTGACAGTGCAAGACAGAGAAGAGGTTGTTACTGGCAGATCAGTTTGTGTGCCTATTTTGTACTAGCAGCACACTAGCGCGGGCAGTGTGGTGAGCGGGATACTAACAAGGAGCAGAGGTCAAGCCTGTTACCAAGACATGGCCAGCACTAGTGAGAAGCTATCAACTACCATCATTGTTGAATAAACAATCTTGAGCCACTAAGAGATGATAAACTCAGGCATCCACGTGAGAGTAACCATGGGATCTTATGGCCCTAAAGAGACTTTAGAAGTCATTTTATAAATGAAGAAACAGAAGTCCAGAAGAGAAGAGTAACTTGCCCTTTCACATTGCTAGTTGGCTGGATCTAGAGTCTGGTTATTGAACTTCTGTTTCAAGACTCCTTCCAGTACTGTCACACTGCCTTTTAGAAAAAAAAAAAAAAAAGAGCATTCGAGATTCTAAGACTGACCTTGCAAAGTCTGGAGAGCTAGAAGAGTGTAGCAGGAAAAGAAGACTAGGGAAGCACCAAAGATTATAAGGAGGGACAAGCAACAATTTCTTCCTTCTCCCACATCCAGAATTATGCTGAAACACTTGTAGGACAATAGTGTCTGTTAAAAGATTTTTTTTTCTTTCTCCCAGAGCAATCCATTCTGATGCTGAACCACTGCAGGCCCTAACAAAACGTGACCCTGTCCCTTCATATGCATATATAGGAATGAGTAACTTCCTGACCTTTATAAGGTGACTAGTTCCTCTTACAGTCTCCTCTGTATGCATCTGACTTCATTTATGCCCTCCAATATTTTAGCCAGCTCTGAGCAGTCCTTTCAAGTTTTTACTTTGTCCTTCTGAAGATGGGGCACACAAAACTGGACCTCCTGTTGTAGTCAGGGTCAGATCACAGATACCAAGCCCTCCTGAAAAACAAAACAAAACAATTTTTAAAAACCCTCAAGTATTTCTCTGAGGTGAGAGGGATGCCTCTTTCTGTGGCCAGAGGAGACGAACTGTTTGCCAAGGTGGAAATAGAAATTCTGTTCTGAGATGAGAGTGAGAAAGTGAAACAGAAGAAGAATTTGGCAGGATGGAAAACTGCTGCGTATAGACAGCCAAGCCAGTAATCCATTCAACTTTCAATTATCTGCAGCTATTGAAAGGAGAAATGACACAGATGACCCTGAACAGGAGATAATCCAAATAGGATTTTTAAATGCACCTTGTGTAGTGATAGTAGGTGGGCTTTTATTGTGCAGTGTCATGTTATTTAAATAGCTCATCGATTTTCATAATTCCGTTTGACTTGCACCAGAATCAAAATTGCACACTCCAAGTGTTAGTACTTGATGCCTCACTGCCCATAAGCGTCCTGAGTGTCAGGGGTGGGGGAGAGGCTGGCATTGTTGACCACTAAGAAATGGCTATCAAGAAGGTGATTGTTAAGACAACCATACTGGCACAGTGAGGCAGGTATTCTGGCCCGGGGAGCTAGTGAACTAATTACAGTGACCTTGCCACACTTGCGATACAAGTAAAAGGTCCTGTGACTCACACAGCAGGCAAGTCTTCTTCCCTCACAAGACTGTAAAAGTAGCCATGATGCCTTTGCTTGTTTGATGCATGGCATTTCCCTGGCAAAGCTTTCTGCTGTACCAAATAGGAAAAGTCCCAGGTTAAGGCCAAAGCATTAGATGCATCGCTGCTGCTGCTCCAGCCTGAGCTGATGGTTCCTCCAGTCACTTTCCCTTTGGGGAAAGCCCTCCCACTGCAAGAAGACTCCATCTATATGATTGCTTTTGCTGCATTCTGTTTCTGGACTTTGTTAACACATCTCTTCCTTCCACACACGTGCACAAAGCTACCTACTGACAAGTTGGAAAAGACTTCATATTATCTCTGGGTGCTTTCTAAACTGCTTTACAGATGCTCAGTTTTATCAAGGGTGACTGATAAGGGATCTCCCCTTTTTCCTGAGAAGATTAGAAGAGAAGAGGGGGCAAGATAAATAAGCCATGTCTTGGCATGAGATATTTTCCCGGGAATAGGATGTGATTCCCATTCAGAAATGCTTATGTAATGATCACTCCAAACATGTGAAATGTTTCCAGTGCAGTCTAGAATCTCATAGTACAAAAGGACCTAATGTACTGCACGGTCCCTCCTCCTGCCTCCAGGTGGATGAATAATTTCACTTCAACAAGAATATAGAATTGTTGAGTTCTCCTTTGAGTCCCAAGAAAGACTCAACACATTTGCTCACACACCTCTCTTTTTGTTTTATACCCTTCATGAAGATCAAGAATGAGGCAAACAGAATTGTCATGGGTAATGCTGGGGAGAATTGATGTAGAGAAAGCACACAGAAACAACAGAGGCTGTCGGCAGGAAAAGCTTGCAGAGACTGCTAAGGGAGTTTAGCTGCACTACACAGAGCACCTAAGTAAGCTGAGTGTGGCCTCCCAACACTGTAGCTGTCTGTCTGTGTCTGTCTGTGTCTGTCTATCTGTCTGTTTAATAACCACACTGGCTCTCATATCCACCCCATTTTTTCATATCCACTGGCAGTATTCTATTTGTTCTCATGCAGCAAATGCATGTAATGAGAATCCACTCTGCCAGACACTGATAATGCTAAGATAAATGAGACACTGTGCCTTCCCTTGAAAGATGGGAGAGTTTACAGTGTAATGAGGAAGACAGATCCCAATCATAACTGATCACAATAAATTTGATCAAGGCAAAAGTCCACCATCTTCTCTTACACGAACTGCAGCTGTATCCTCCTGCTCATCTCCCCTTCCACAAATCACTTCCACCAAATCTACTTGGATCATCCTGTCCTGCCCTGAAAACTTTCCACACCTTACACAGTCTTCAAACCACATGCTTACCTCCTGGCATGCCAGTTTCCCATAGTGTGCTCTCACGTGCCTCTCCAGACCACCTCCCACTGCCTTCCTAGAGGAAACCAGTGCTCCAGCAGCACTGTTCTCTCAATAGACATCTCACCTGTCTGTGTGTTTTTCTTCATGCCTTGTATTTGCAGTGACTTCGTCCTCTCTCCAGTCCTTACCTATCTTCCGGGATTCAAA
Organism: Dasyprocta punctata; assembly: GCA_004363535.1. Lineage (NCBI taxonomy): Eukaryota > Metazoa > Chordata > Mammalia > Rodentia > Dasyproctidae > Dasyprocta > Dasyprocta punctata. The sequence continues at coordinate 160,806 of RJWM01000482.1, read as the reverse complement.
GACTACCTCTTCTTGCTTTTCCTCCTCCTCCTCCTCCTCCTCTTCTCCTCCTCCTTCTACTCCTCTTCCTCCTCCTCTTCTCAAACCAGCTGCAAATGACTTCTGCCTCTTTTGAGCGTCTACAGCTCTCTGTTTACATAGGTACAATGTTCTGTATTTAGAGATTTGTGTATGTATGTCTTACCTGACCTACTAGAACCTGGATTTCATTCAGCACTGTATCCTCAATACCAAGCACAAGACTCTACTATTTGTTGAAGGAAAGACAAATGAAGATAGAGGTGAATTATGGACTTGGAAGTGAATAAGAAAAAAAAGTGAAATTCTGGGTGAAGAAAGGGGAATCCAGTATTTCCTAAAGAATGACTATTAGATTGGTCTCTTTTCTGACATGAAAGTGTAAAGAGGGTCTGACACATTTGTGTTTTCTTCTAAAAATGAGTTTTAAAAATAATGACTTAAAGAATGTTTTAAAGTAACAAATTTCCCTTTTATAATCTGCAATGTTTTCTAAAAGTAAAAGTGGAGGAACTTCTAGTTTCTACTCTGCATGTTTTGGCTTTGGCTTAAGTGGTCATCAAGGGAAAGAGCTGTCTATCCTTTATATGAAAATATCAGACCAAATGTTTTAATAATGTATAAATACAATTTTCTCAATTAAACTTTATGCTCCTCAAGGACAAGAATGAATTCTGAATTTGCTTGACAAATGTTTCTTTTGCTCCATCAGAACACACACACAGAATCAAGTGCTCATGCACACAGCCTATTCCATTGCTGAACAAAAGGATAAGTGCACTAAACTCTTCACTGCTGGGTGCTCTGTGAGACCCTCACAGTAGAACTCTATAAAATCAGTCCAGGAGGGGATAATCTGATGGCAAATCTCCCTCTTACCAAATTCCCTTCTGATGGCTATGAAGCCTGGTGACACAATTCACTGGCCAGAATTCATGTATCTGGTTAGGTGAGCGCTACGGCCCTGTCTGGGGGAAGGAAGGAAGCATTTGCTCCCACGCTGTGGCCTGAGGGGATCAATTGGAGCATATTGGTTTTTACTCTTTGCACAAAAGGATGCAAGCACAAAAGGGAACCATACAACATAAGAGATTTTGATTAAACTTGTTTCTTTGACATTCAGTCTGGAAAGATACATTCATTCCCCTGTGATTGGGGTGGAGGAAACTCCAGCAAGTCATGGAAAATCAAAGGCTCCATTTCTTTCTTTATCCACTTTGAGCAATCTTTCCAAAGTTGTGAGAATTATTCACTGATGTGTACATCTGCCTGTCACTCTTCCTTTGGAAATGACCCTACAGAAGAAAGGTGGCCCCATATGTTTTGATCCAGGACCATATAAAAGATTATGCACACAACAGACACCACATTGCTAACACCATCAAATGTGACTCCTGTGACTGTAACTAGCAGAATTTGGATGAGTGCATTGAAGGGTGGGGTGCTTTGTTTACAAAAGAATCAAATATGCACTTTGAAATAAGGATATTCTTTCGACCACAGAAAAGAAATAAGGCAATATGATTTTTTAGGATTGCAACAACTGGACAGGTCTGAGGAAGATGATACTTTATTCCCCAAACCATTGCTTCCTTCCCCAGAAAAGGACCAAGCAGCAGTCCGCCAGCTAGCTCTATCTGGGAAATTACAATCTTATTGGGCTTCTTTAGTTTTCTGCTCTAAAGATACTACTCTCAATTTGGGGGATAGGGAGGAAGCATACTATGTAGAAACATGCCGGTGCTCTTCGAAATCAGCCTTAAAAGGTGTCTCAGACAATAAGCACCCGTGACTTAGTTTAAATATCTTTTGATTGGTGGTTTAGGAAATCAGATTTATTCATAGGACTTTGCGAAAGTGTGTTAGGGCTTTTGACCTTTGTACCTCTCATGGATGGCTCAGTTGTACACAGTCTTACCATCTTACCCTGATGAGTGCATACAACAGATCTTGTTACAGAAACCTTTTTTTAAGAAGAGGGTGGGTGACTCAGTGGTAGACTGCTTGCCTAGCATGCACCAGGCCCTGGATTTAATCCCCAGCACCACAGATAAATAAATTTTAAAGTACTAAATTAAATCAAGGTGCTGTGTGACTGGGAAAGTCCATTAGCAACCTACTACCGCAGCATCTTAGGTCAGGTTTCCTGGAAGCATGATGAAGTGGTGTTGGCTGAGGGTTAAGGGTACTCCATAGACATCAGAAAAAGGAGAGTGTTTTGAATGTGGAACCAGAAGGTTTGCCTGAATAATCCAAACACTGGGATTACAGACCTTCTTGTGAGGAAAACATAGAGCAAATTCCTTCTTTCTGCTGCCTGGAAATTCCTCCCTGCAGAGAAAACCAAGTTGATACTTTTGTAGAATAAAGGCTGAACATTGAATTCCTTCCCTGGAGTGAGTATCAGGCAGACAAGGTTGGGATTGTTGAGGACATTCACTCTTCCTGTGTTCTTTTATAGCCACTGGCCTGCTTTCTCCAGCCCTGTAGAAGGCCGGGGGCAAACAGGCTGGGCAGGGAAGGGATTTTCCCATTAACTTCAGGTACAAATGGCACCCTTTGGCCTTTCTTTGATAATGAGTCCTTAGCTACATAGCAGCAACACAACAAAACATTTTGACTGAAATCCACTCAAACAAATGAGGCATCCAATGGAACAACTAGGGTTTGGCATTTCTGTGATGTCAAATGGAAAAATTGATTATTTTTATTCACATGTATGACTTTTACTGATAGGACTGTGTGTGCACACAGGCACAAGTGTGTAGATGCAGAAATGAATTTGAGGCAAAATTTGTGCATAGCTTCAAATTCAGCTTTGTCCTAAAAATACAGCCTAGCTATTTTCCCAAGCCTATCAAAAGCTGGCATAGGTTTTTAAATTTCAGCAATTACTTAGACTGAGTTCTTTAAAGCCTAATTGATTAATACCAAATACGATACTATTCTATGTCATTTTGGGGGGAGAAGGGTGTGGAGCCAGACCCCACCTTGTTCCAAGGCTGTATCCTGGTCACTTTGGGTAAAAAAAAATACAATTGTTTAACATTTTTAAAGCAAATAAACGTGCTTAAATATTTTGCAATTTGCAACTTGAAAAGAAAACAGTAATGGGTTTCCAAGTGCATGTCTTTACTTTTAATGAAGTGTTTATTTTTCATGGTTCTGTTGGCAATAAAAGAACAGCTCCACATCAAAAGCCTTCAGGGAAGCAGTTTCCATTTGGAGGACAGTTAGATTGCCAATACTGATTTTAAAAAAATAAAAAATAAACTTACTAGACTGTTTTTCTAGATATGGGTTATTGCCTATTATCCCAGGTAATTATTATCTTTTTGTCTCTTACTCATATAGGCAAATTACAAAACATTTTGTACTATACTCCAAAGAGATAAAAAGAATTTAAGTGACACCAAGATCAGGAGGCTCCAGAATGTTTTAAAGAACATGTTTCCATTATCTTCTGTGTTTGTTCATTTTGTTGGAAGAATGATTCATTCATTTCAAATTTGGCAATTTAAGCAGCAGCAAATTATGATTTCCCCATAACAAGGCGAAGTCCTTTCCCTTTGACAATAGCACCCTCTGCTGGTCTATGTAATCCCTCACATCTAACAGAATCAATCCAAATTGCAGAGAGGCCTCCCTGAAACTTTGCACACAGGAGGACATGATTCATAAATCAGTTTTCCACCCTAGTGATTCATTACCAGATATATTTTTTCTGTAAAATAGCATAGCTCAAGGAAGTCATCAAGAATTCAGAGGCTGCAAAAAACACCTTCGTTTGATTAATCATCTCCCTGACCTTTTCTTCTTATTGAACAAGGTTAATAATACTTGTTATCAGTCATGGTTAAACTGTATTAGCTGCTGAGTGGTTTTTATTTTCACAAAGGCCTGTTATCACTGCCAAGAGCTTTCAAAGTTGGGATTGGTTCTATTCTTCAGGTATGACCCCGAGGGACACCTGACCAACGCAACATTTCCCACTGGAGAGGTCAGCAGCTTCCACAGTGACCTGGAGAAGCTAACAAAAGTAGAGCTAGATACTTCCAACCGCGAAAATGTCCTCATGTTAACCAACTTGACAGCAACAAGTACCATATATATTTTAAAACAAGGTAAGAATGTTTATAACTTTACCTGATCGTAATAACACCTATCTTCACCTACCCTCAAACCTGTGCATACTATTAGTAAATAGAATTCACCTTACACTGAGAAGATAGATTCTTCTCCTTATTTTTCAGCCAAAATCCAGATAAATGCACACCTTTCACAAGTTCACATATCAACTTTGGATCACATATCTGTGAGAGTGATGAGGTTAAATCCCTGCCTAATTTGCTCTTTCATCAAATCACTTTCCAACACCCATCTGTTTGTGAGGCTCTTTTATGATCTGACTAGTTTATATAAAAGTAATAGAGGCTAGGCCACCTCTGAACTTAGCATTCTAGATCAGCGCTGACACGGGTGAATAAAAAAGACAAGTCAGGGTACACACCAAGGAAGAACTGAAGTGAAATGAGAGAATTAAAAACTTGTTCTATACAAATAGAGTAAAATAAGAAAGAATGGAATTCAAGAAGGGAGGAAGATATGATTTGGAAGGAAAATATTGGAAGCCAGAGGGGAAATGGATAAAGAGAAATTGCTTTCTCTCTGCCCAGTCATTAAGGACTCATTCTGTTGTCAGATTGTGAGGCCACTAGAAGGGGAACTGTACCAAGTTTTGTCAGTGTTAGCACTTTGTCGGGTACAGCAAGTGTGATGATGTCCCCAGGTAGTAAGTATGCTGAGCTGAACTTCATCCTCTTCTCATTCTAGCTTGCAGCATACAAACTGAGGTGGCTGATCCAACAAGTCAGGGAGAGAGTTTATGAAGAAATGCTTTCAAAAGAAAAACAGCCTGCACTGTTAGAGCAGATAACCCAGCTATGAAAATAACAAGACCCAAATGGACAGACAGCATGTTGGCCTGTCAGAGTAGTGGTCTAACCTAGAAAGCAGTTAGATCTACAATGTTATACCTGCTTATCCCTTCCCAAATGTGCCTTCTAAAACTAGTCTCTTCTTGACTTCCTTCTCTCCGCCCTTTTATTCCCTGTGTTTCCCCTTTGCTCTTCCACCGACAGAAAATACTCAGAGTACCTATCGAGTGAGTCCAGATGGTTCTCTACGTGTCACCTTTGCCAGTGGGATGGAGATCAGCCTCAGCTCAGAGCCCCACATCCTGGCCGGAGCAGTCAACCCCACGCTGGGTAAATGCAATATCTCTTTGCCTGGAGAGCACAATGCAAACCTCATTGAGTGGCGGCAGAGGAAGGAGCAAAACAAAGGCAATATTTCAGCTTTTGAAAGACGACTGAGGGTAAGGCTTGACCTTATACAAGATATAAAGCTTTGCAGGTCTCTTTGGAAACTGCAGAGACTTCCTAAACCCATTTCTCCAAAGGTTTTGTAGGTGACTGACTAGCTGATATGATATACTAATTCAAGAAAGGATATAATGGCTGATAATGGTTCACTATCCTTAAATGAGTATTCTAATAGGAGCTTTCTTTGTCATTAGCCAGCTAAAATGCTGTAGTAGTAGCAATTTCAGGCACCAAGAGAGTCTAGTTAGCGAAATATGTTTAGTCAGAAGGCCCTCCAGTACCCATCCCAGCATGTCCCGGACATGCTTTCGGGTCCTTCTGGTTGACCCAGTTCCCTACTTTTGGCTAGTTCTTAGAAAAACCACGTACACAGAAAGATATGAAACATAAGGAAGAAAACACAGTGAATAGAATTACTATAAATTCACTTTAAGGGCTAGTGGGCAAAGAACTTGAACTGAGATTTATCTGGAGTATCCAGAGAGCTTTCTGGAGGAAATTAAAGATTTTGAAGTTTTCAAATCATTACCAAGCATAGTTAACCAGAGATCTCTGTCAAACGTTCTCCTTTGCAGCACATGAAGCCTACAAGCATCATAGCACTCTACCTATCCCTCCTTAAACATTAACCAATGTTAGGAGGATATGACCAACTTTCCAAATATAGTAACATTCACTATCAGCCCTAGAGCAACTGCCAGGCTACAGGAAGCACTCACTATTGAGGTCAAGCCTACTTTGGGCACATATTTCATGCCTAGGATACCAAAATGCTTCCACTTTCTTAGCTCATGGTAAAACCATTCAGTTCCAGGGAGAAGCAGTCAAACCAGTCATGTGGACAAGATAATCCGCAACTGTACTCACTTTTCAATAAGCTCTATTGGTGACACAGAGTTCAGTAATGTTTTCTATAATAGCTCTTGAAGTTGTCTACGTCTTAAGTCAATTTGTATATTTCAATTCTATTGACCACTCTCTAACAGAACGTTTACCAGATATGCCACTGGATTGAAAAGTGAAAAGTGAAACCTGACCAAATTGTCAAGTCTGCGTGTGTGTGTGTGTGTGTGTGTGTGTGTGTGTGTGTAGCAGCAGGAAGGGTGTCTATCAGAGTTCTTCAAAAAACGGGATCCCCTAGGTAGGATCTTTAAAGGCAAGGTTAGACAACCTGACAACCAGTTTTCCACTTGTGTTAAGAAATGCATTTATTTTATTTTATTTTTTTGATATGTGAAATGAAAATATACTACTAGAAAAAGTCAGAATAATCTGCAAATGGCTTATGAACCTAATGGATTCACCACAGGAAAAGAAACATAACAAATAAGTAATCTGTTAGTGTTTTCCCTAGCTTACAACCAACATAAAACACTGTAAACCAAATCATATACTAGGTGACTTTGGGATTTTCAGTTCCTTAGGGCAGACTATCCTGTACTATGTGACCTTGGGACTTTCTATTTTCTAGGATAATCTGCCTGTGTTTTCCCTTCCATATGCACATAAAATGGAGAGAGAAACTATAAATTGTGATTTACAGCTTATGTCCAAAATTCTTCTTAATATTGAAGAGCTAGTGGTCTTAAACATTTCGGAGTTCTTTAGTGTTGAGGAGTCAAGTGTTTATCTAATACTAATTATAACTTGACACCTTTGCATCCTGTCGTATGGTTGAAGAGACTGCAACAAATCCAAGGCCTTCTCCTCTATGTAACTTCTATGGCAGCCCCCAAGATCCTGGACCTAAAGAATGGAATCCCTTATTGGCTAAGCAGTGTTACTGTGTATTTTCCTAGAAACCCAACAGTAACAACCCTTTATGTACATTCAGTACCTTAAAGATAACCAAATACTTCCACAGCCAGGGTTTATTTGATCACCACAGTCGTCAATTGTTATTATTCCCAATTTACAGATAAGGAGACTAAGGCCCAGAGAGGTTAAGTGATTTGCCCAAAGTCAAACAGCTGTTAAGGTTTGGAGGCACAGCTAAAACGCAGGTCTTTGCCTAGCATAGCACTCTTTCCATTGCATCATTCTGTGCTGCCTTGTTCCTTAAAATAATTAATCTATAAATCATTGCCCCACTCAGTAGAGCCACCTTGGCAGGGCCAGACTCCTCATTTCAATTCTGACAAAAAGAGACAAATAATCGACTCTAATGTACTGGCAAGTGTGGGTGGCTGCCCTCCAGGCAGGGAAAGTGTGAAGAAGACAGGAGGAGGGAGACTGTTTAGCTGGTTAATTCATAACTACCTTCCCCACTTCGGGGAATTTGTTTATATTCCTACCTCAGCATCACCAGATTAAGCATATCCAATTTAGTGGAATGAGCTTGCTCCCAAAAGATGGGTATGAGTCTGATTTTGGCAAGGCAAATGCTGTTTCCCCACTGCCTTTATTATTTTAGAGGCGATGCTCCTTCACTTCGGGTAGCTTTTTAAGAGGTAAGCTGAAGACAACTTTCTCTTTTCCTAAGCCAATATGTAGTGACCTATTTGTAAGCATATCTAAAGAATGAGTCTTTCTGATGCCCTCAAATATCTGGCTACCTTGACTGAATCATTAATTTCTCCTGCTCAAGCCGCCACTCCAGAGCATGAGCAGGTGGGATCACTGAGCTGTTAAAACAGAATTGCAGATAGTCACACGACACAGAAATCCCGCTGTACTGTGGGAAAGGGGTTGTCTCTGGAAGCCCACACAAAAGTGGAGTTGTAATTTGTAAATCTGCTTGGACAGCAGGTGATAAAGCACTAACTATTCAGGCACAAAAGTGACAGGTTCGTCAAAGCCCATTTAGTTAAGATAATGGGCATAAAATGTCCCAAAACCTACTGAGCATATGTACCCTGGACCGTCTAACTATAAAGCAAAAATCAGAAAAAGGATAGACCTCTCTTTGCAGAGAAAGCAGTAAGAGTTGTTTTGTCAATGATCAGTGACTTTTTGACACAAAGTCAGGATCCTCTTCAAGGTGAGGGAGGCAAACTGCTGTGACATGTGATATCCTGTTCAGCCAGAGCAAGAAAGGGATTTGTTGCCTCTGGAGCATCCTTCACCAGCACCATTAAGTGAAATAAATCACATCAACATCCTGAAACTTCATTTATTTTAAATATCCATTTCCTCCACCCAGAGTCCTGTTTGAATCATCTTCTTTGCAAAGTACTTTTGCATCCAATCCATGAATCTTCTCATCTGCTGCATCAATCTGTCCCCACAACACATTTCCCTGGGCAGTAGAGAAATGAAAGCGCAGATAACAATAGAGGCAATTGTAAAAGAATTGGACATTCACCAAAAGCAAACTGGTTTAGCAACTACAACCAGATTACACCTTGCTATGTCCATGGATAATAATGTTGTTATATGAGACTTATTCCAGCATTGGATTCCAGAGCTCTTTATAAGATTTTGCAGACTGAGTTGTGAGGTTATAGCAAAACCCTGGAACTTCAGCCTACTTTATTGGAAAAGTGAAGTGGAGGAAGCTTAAAACTTAAAATCACAACCAATTAGAGTGATTACGTATTTACAAGCAAAATGAAGCAAAGACTATAGTCACCACAATTGGGAATTTTTGTTGTTTGTTTCTTTCTTTCTTTCTCTCTTTTTTGTTTTGTTTTGTTTCTTTTCCTCCACCAAAAGATAAGGGAAAGTGGGCAGGCTGGTTCGTAAATGCAACATATGAATGTCCGAAGGTGAGCTGAGCTCTAAAAGGGGAAACGAACACAGTTACAATCCAGAGTCCCAGGCTAACAAGTGTTGAGGAATGTGGAAGATAGCCACGAGGGTTCCAGCATCTCCCTCCGTTCTCAGAAACGGCTTTTGCTGATGAGGCCTTCCGCTACAAGGTGGTTGATACTGGAGTTCTCATTATACACTATTTTAAATTCCTTCTTCCCAGGTTTGGTGGAGGCATTCATTTTGTAAGAATTTATGTAAAGACCCACTTGGAGATCAATTAATCTATTAAAAATAAATCTTCACTTCTCAGTCCCAGTAACAGTGCTTCTACCCTGAAGGAGTCACCTAGAGACAGGCGGCTTGGGCATCAAGGCCAAGGAAACCATTGAGTCGAGGGATTACTAGGACTTTAAAATTATAGAATAACTTTTTCATTAATATTGGGTCAACCTTACTAGGATAGCTAAAAAAATTTCACACCCAGTATCTCACCTATATGTAAGCATAAATAATTTGATGTTTTTAAAAATTATGTGTTGTATGATTACACAAATGAATTAACCAACGGGCAAGTACTTAGGTAAGAGTGAATTAATACAGTGTAAAAAGTATCCACATTGAATGATATGATCAAATTCAGATGAAAAGAATGAGTAAAACTTTGAGAAGTAACTGACAAACCCATAATTTTTAGGCTACAAAATGAGGGATACATACTGTGTGATCTATTACTAGTAGCAGTTTTACCACAGCCATAGAACACCAGCTAACATTCTTTGAGATACAGATATAGGTATAGGTGTAGGCGTAGGTATAGATATAGATATAGATATTGCCATGTATTCACTCCTTCACTAATCATAACATCTTATCACATGAGTTTTTATTATTCCCCCTTTGCAGATAAAGAAACTGAGACACAGACAGGTCCTACAGCTAATAAGTGGTGATTCCAAGTTTTAAGCTCAGGTAGTCTGACCCAACAAATCTGAGCTATCTCTCAAGATCCCTTCTGGCAATAGAATTTTGTGAACTGTCAAGGTAAAGAGAGTATCTTAGGAGTAAAAAAGAAAAAAGGAAATTCCAAATGAAGTACTAAAGGATGATACTAACATTGAATATATGCCCTGCCCACTTGTAAACAACTTTGCAAAGTAAAAAAGTAGGCCTAAGTAAGCTTTTCGTTATCAACCTAGCAATTTCAATAAAAAAATAAAATCTGCAAAATTGATGTAATCGTTGATTTCTTAAAACTTCAGTACTAATTACCTTAAAATTCTTAAGGGTAGAGTGGCACGTGCTACTCTAAAATCAACTGTAATGTTTCTAGGCATTCTCATAGCTTCATGAAAATTAAGTGAGGGCATCTTCTAAACTCTGACCAGGCTATCTGGCTCATCTCACTTATTCATCTGATATTTTCAGCAAAACTTAAAGAGTTAATTTGGTTTGGGTGTGAGCTGAAATGCTAGATGGTGTCCTTGAGAATTCAGCCTTCTCGTATAGAGAAAGAAAATCTCCTGCCGTGATTATCGCTTAGAATTCAGCAGTTGTGCACATGTCTACTGAAGCCTGGCAAATTTTCCCTTTGTGTAGACAAAAAATAGTCATATATCAACAATTGCCCGTGCCTCAACCTGATCTAGCATTACCTTACTTATTGAATGAGTATCCAGCTGGAAAGTTGGAGGGGGCTTTCTCTTGAGCAATTAGAACACAAATTCCTATGAAGGGGTGTGAAGGAGAGCAAAGGAAATGTGCCTCTGGAGCATCTACATGTACCCAACCTCCCCAGGTACTTTTATTTCTGCTGGCAGCAATACACATAGTTTTGCAGCACACCTTCATCCCTCTTTCCTCTCTGGTCCAAGTAGGGACAAAAATTAAGCCTTTATCCTTACTTCTCCTTAGTTTAGCTGGGGAAAAAATAAAGGGAAGTCAAAGGGTAAATTATAGCATAGGTATGTTTTTCTCCTGTTAGAAACATCACCAAGTCCAACTTTCTTACCACAGCGTGCAGTTCATCAGTTACCAAACTATAAGATCTTATTCAATGTGCAGCTATCCAAAGAAATCAATCCTTTAACTCAGAGCTGTTCCCAAATTTCAATCCTCCTCCCCACTCCATTTTCCAGGAGAAAGATTGTTGTAGATTTTGGACAAAAAATGGAAATAAAGATTGTTGGTATCTGGGCACGTGCTTGTAATCCCAGCACTCAAGAGGCTGAGGCAGGAGAATTGCTGCAAGTTTGAGGCTAGCCTTGGCTATGCGGTGAGTTCAAGGCTGGCCTGAAATATATAGCTAGACCCTGGCTCAAAAATACAAAAAGAAAAAAAAAGACTTTTGATCTGCATTTAGATCAAGGGCTGTAATCTTCCGGGAAAACAAGCTTGCTTATGAATATGGAGGTCTCCCAACCCTACCCACGACTGTAGCAGTCAGTGGCATTCAACAAAGCTCTGATTTCCTGCCCTAGAGGTTGGAGGTACATGCGCACTCCAGATGGAAGTTGAGAAGGCTCACCTAAACCTTCCCGGGCTTCTCACGGGAAGCTGAGGCTGAGAGAACCTGTGGCATCTTTGATTCATCCCTTTTCACGTCCCACTGAATTTTACATTAACTTTCAAATCTGACTTTAAAACTAATGCTTCAGCAGCGTTGGAGTCTCAAGGTGAATTATCCAAAAACAGAAGCATGGTTGCAGACATCCTGATAGGTAGAGAAAAAGCATTAGGCAGTCTTCCTCGGCTTGCTTCCTAGTGAATTTTCAACACTGATCCCTGCTTGTGTAGCCATAATAACTTTATTAAGAAATGTGTTCCTGAGTAGTAAACTTAATCCATCAGACAAACAAAATCACAAATTTAGTTGAACTGGGAATCACTTGTTACTTTGGCTCTTTAACTATCATTATAGTATAAATTGTAGCAGTTGCAACCACCTCTGGGAGTACGTGGATATTTTACAGCTATTGTAAATGAACGGTATTACAGTTGGAGATATGTGGCTATAAAACCGCAGGAAGGGTAGTTGAAGAAAGAACACCTGGCTTCATACAGGCTTCTGAGCCAAGAGTATCAAAAACAGGAAATATGTGTTTCTCCATCCCCTTTTAGGTGATCACAGCAGGTTACGGTGTATGTCTGTAATACAGCACTGTATGCATTTGCTACACATGGTTTAAAGAGTCATAATTCCTGCTCAGTGACTCTATTTCTTGTATTAAACCTACTCGTGGGACTAACAGCACTTTCCCCAAATAATTTGAGTTTCTAATCACTAGTCTTCCAGGTAGAATTCATGGCATGGAACGTTTGATTAGTCCCTTTTTTGTATAAATTTGAAATTAAGGGTAAATGTTATAAGCCCCAGTAGACTGATGAAGAAACTGAAACTGAATGAGGTTTAAAAGTCAAGTACCACACTCCTATAAAAAATGGGCAAATTTCATGAGCAGTCAATTTTCAGAAGACGTACACGTGGCCAACAGATGTTAAAGAAGGTTTAACCTTGTAGCACATGCCCGAAATAGCTGCACTCTGGAAGGCTCAGAAGGATTGCAAGTTCAAACCCAGCCAGGGAAACTTAGTGAGACACTATCTTGCAGTGAAAAATTCAAAAGGGCTCAGGATGTAGCTGACCATGAAGGCCCTGGGTTCAATCCCCAGTACTGCCAATAAAAAGAAGAAGAAAAGAAAAAAGGAAAGAAAGAAAAGAAAAGAAAAAACCTTCAACCTCACTAGTAATCAAATAAATGCAAATTTAAGTCATACTAACATACAATTTTCCCACTCATATATTGGGAAAAGTTTATTAACAATGATGATACTCAGTACTAGTAAGAATAGAATGAGATGAGTACTCCCAATGTTAATGGGAGTATAAATTTGTACGGCCTAGGTGCACAATAAAATAACCTCTCAAATTGTATCAGTGGTCTTTTAATATGAACATCTCATTTGACCCAGTAATTTCACCAACTGAGTTCTTTATTAAGAAACTATTTATTGACAAAAATTTTCAACACATGAGATAGGAAAGAAAAATGAAAGCCAGATGCAGTAGTGCACACTCATAATTCCCACACTTGGAAGGCTAAGGCAGGAGGATCGCCGTCAGTTCAAGGCCAGCCTCAGCTAGTGAGTTCAAGAACAACATGAATCCTGTCTCAAAAACTCAAAAGAAGAAAAATGGAAAACAATTCTAATTTCCAACTGTAGGAAAATGGATAACTAAATGTTTATCATGTAGTAAGATATGATGCAACCATTAAAGCCTTATCTTAAGACCATTTAATAACATGAGGAATGCTCACGTTAAAACATTGGCTGAAAAGATGGACCTCAAAATTTTAAGTACAATCCTAGTTGTATGTTTTACATGTATGAACAATGATTATGTAAGAAGATAAATGGAACAAAATGCAGCAAAACATTGACAGAATCCACATTGGAGGGTTAACTTGCACATAATTATTTTCTTGTACACTTATATTCTAGTTTCCTGCTTTGGAAAAGTTATCAATTGTATAATCAGGATATGGAGGTAAAGGAAATCATTTTTTAAAACCGAAGTACTCAAGATTACTGATCAAAGGAAGACCGGAGTCTGATATGAGAATGTTGATTTTTGCAGTCCTCTAGGGCACTAAGATAAAAACTTTCTGAATCGGGGCACTGAACTTTGATTCCTGAGATCCTCAGAAGTTTCAGGTTTGGGTTTCAGTAAGGTTCAGAGGCCACTGAATTTTTATCAGAAATGTTTATGTATGGGTCTATGTGCATTTTTTCTCAGAAAACAGTGTGTACCTTCCAAATATTTAAATGGACTCTGGACCACAAAAGTTAAAAAGTAGCATAGAATTTAGTTGACTAGCTAGTAAATCAGTTTAGTTCGATTGTAACTAATGTAGTCAAACCTTAACATAGGAGTTTGGTTCTCCTATCTCCTTAACCAGACATTTGACATTCTACCCAGCATCATGTTGACTATTCTTACAGATATAAATCTAGTACACTTGTTGTCCATCCGTTTAGGGTTCTTTTGCTCATCGTGAATTCACAAAGTGCAGCTCTGCTAGCAGTCGTGATGTCGCCAAATAGCACTGGACAATGCTGGATGTGAAGCGTTGCCACTGCCAGCTGCCGGCCACTGCCTTCTGGTACTGGCTTGTGCCAGACATAATAGATCGACTCTGCCAGGTGCTGCTCTCCGCTTCTGGTCTATGTTGGCTGCTGCTCTGTGGAGCTCTTCAGTGCTGATAGCCCCTAGTGTGTATTGCTCTTTCTTTTGAAATGACCACTCTGTCCACACTGCTCAGGATGAGAACCCCAAGCATATTTACCAGACTTCTGGAGCCTACACTACTGGAGAAATAAATCACGAGCAGATTTAGAGGAATACCAACGTGTGTCTTTTATGGGATGTGTGCTGCAGCACAATGGGGCCAGTACACTGGAAGGAGTCTTCTTTGACTAAGGAGAGAAGTGTGTGGGGAGTGTTGCTTATACAGCAGCTGCAGACCTGTGATTGGTCCAAGTATAGGCCCATGATTGGTGCAGAGCTCCAGGACAGCTATAGTTGTCAGGGGCACCATGCAGTGAGGGGCAGAACTGAAACCAGAGAATCTTCTAGAAGGCCAGCTAAGGGGGTGGGGATATTAACAATTGGCCCAGACCCCTCCCTTCCTGATCTTAGCCACACCAAGGTGCCGCCTCCCTTCTTCAGAGAGGCAACAGTCTGAAGTGGAAGGAACTAGGGAGGGGCACCACATTGATATTCAAGCTGCGCCCATGTTGAAGTGGAGTGAAAGAGAGCTGCTGCTAGATAGCCAGGAAAGACACTGAAGCAAATTGTCCCAGTCTGTCTGCCAACTGAGGGAGAGCAAAGGAAGCAAGTGGGGAGGGAAGCAACAGCTGCTCAACCGAGCCATGCCCCGCTGCAGCCTGGGAGTGAAGAGAGAATAGGAGAGGCAGGGGTATCTTGCCTGTCTCACGCTAAGCTGCAGTCACCTTGAAATCTGACCCAAGGCCTATTCACAGGTCTAAAAAGCATGAGAAAAGTAATGTATTATAAAAATTACCAGTGCTGTGTCAGTTTACCAAGAACTTGTATGTGTGATCAAATTTAAAACTTAGCACAACCATGTGTTATGAAATGGTGCTATCAATTCTTTTTCACAGACAGGAAAACTAAGGGTCAGATGGAAGAAATAACTGGTACATAGGTAAGCAGCTAGTTAAATGTCTGCTGACTCCTGTTCAATGCTATTACACTTCTCAAAGGTTTTCTCTTTTCATTCTTTCCTCTATTTCTGCCAGATATGCTTGGATGCTCTCCACCCAAATCAAAAGTTTGTCCCATAAAAGCTGAATGAAGGGTACACAGTGACTCTACCATTTTTGCAATGATGAGTCAGACTATTTCAAAATAAAAAGCTACAATACAACAAAAGACCCAATAAAACTAAAATTTAATGAATTAAAGTAAAATAAATTATAAAAACCCTTCCCTGAGCCTTGCACCTGCCCCTCATTCAGAGCACTCCTGTTCCACTGAGCGTTCTTCCACACACTGACCACAGGGACTAAACTCCCTTAGTGGCTAAAATCAGCAAAAGCAACTTAGTTTTTTCCAGAAAAAAAAAAAAAAAAACTCTTTGAGTACAGTGTAACAGTGTTTTCTAAGTGGTTGTGCCTTCATCAGCTCGCCATAGCAGAAGTTACTGGTCAATCTGCCAGACAAGACATTGCCAGCTGAAAAGTGGAAACAAATGAGGACATTTGTCTAAGTTGCTTTTAAAATCCAGGCAAAATCTTTTTGCTCAGTTTTTTTTTTTCCCAAGTTGTATAGTTATTTGGTTGTCTTACGTAAACCTGGCTGAATTTTATCAGAGAGTATTCTCTTTTCATAAAATCCAATTCAGGATCCTTTAAATTAGGCTCCCTGAATCAAATGCAAGATTTTGAGGGACCCAAGCAGAATACTAGAGTGCAATAGAAGGAAAGAAAAACCAGAACCGAAGGAACCTGAAACCAGAACCAAGCCAAACTACAAACTGTTTCTGAACATGGAGTCCATGTTTAACTCCATGCATTAGCCACAGTTAGTGGTGCTGCTCTTGCAAATGCCAGGGAACCTACCAATACCTACCATGTTGACCTGCCGGCCTTCATGGAAATACTGTGGAATGGGGTTCCATCACTAAAGAACCCAAGTTCTCCTGTGATAGAGGTGAAGTTTATGAAGCCCCGGTGAACAAGGGAACCAAAGAAGGGGATCTCTGAGTTCCTTTTTCCTGTTTTCTAATTATATAAATAATTTGCCATTTTATGTTCTCGTCACTTGATTGGTAAAAAGAGAGAAGCAGACCAGAAAGCCCCACTGCTTAGTAAGCATCTGACTCACATAAAATAAAATCAAGTAATTATTGAAATTGAGGTAGTTCATTTGGAGTTCGAGCTGGGGAAAAGATAATAAGCAGCCATTTTTAGAAGGTAGAGAGTATATCAGTATGTCCCAGGAATTAAGACATAACCTTGGAGTTCACACTTGGGTGAGGAAACAAAGATAGTTGGCACCTGAAGAGTTGAAACCACAAGGATTCAGAGGCAAGAGGGACTCCATCATTGGAAAATCAAGAAAAATTTCAGGATTGTGATTGCACCAGATTAAGAATTAAGACAGTGCTTAAAGTATATTTTGTATCTCTTTTTTTATAGGCCCATAACAGAAACCTGCTTTCCATAGATTTTGATCATATAACCCGCACAGGAAAGATCTATGATGACCATCGAAAATTCACCCTTCGAATTCTTTATGACCAAACTGGACGACCTATTCTGTGGTCTCCTGTAAGCAGATATAATGAAGTGAACATCACATATTCGCCTTCAGGATTGGTTACATTCATTCAAAGAGGAACGTGGAACGAAAAAATGGAATATGACCAGAGTGGAAAAATAATTTCAAGAACTTGGGCTGATGGGAAAATTTGGAGCTATACCTATTTAGAAAAGGTAAATATAGGAGGAGAGACTAGTTTCAAGTTTCTGAATGAGAATATTGAAAGTGACCCTAATTATCCACCTTGGTGAGGACCTGCGGGAAAATGTCTACTCCAGCTGTTCTGTTGAAGTAAAAACAACAAAAATGGTGAACCTAAAAGCTGTTTTCCAGTCCTATGTCCCACCCTCTGCACTGAGGGCTCTAGTGAACTGACGTTAGCTTTCTCATTTCAGCTTATTTGTTCTTGTTCTTGAAAAGGTAAATCCTAGCCGGGTGTGTTGGCGCACACCTTTAATCCCAGCACTTGGGAGGCTGAGGTAGGCAGAGCGTTGTGAGTTCAAGGCCAGCTTGGGCTACAACACGAGCACAAGGCCGGCCTGAACTACATAGTGTGACCCTGACTCAAAAAACTAGGGCTGGGAGTTTGGCTCAGTGGCTTAAGCATCTGTCGGGTAAGTGTGAGGTTGTGAGTTTGATCCCTGGTGCTACCAAAAAAAAAAAAAAAAAAGAAAAGGTAAGTTTATTATTAAGAAAGCTCACACTGAGGGAAAATAGCTAGAAAATTATAAAACTGTGTGTTAATGTGTCTCAGCTCTAATAAAGGGAGTCTTACCCAACAAATAAGGAATTCTGTTGGCCTAGTCAGTGAAATTTTAGTAGTGTACATTTGAGGACTAATTTGCAAAAGTAATGAGCCTAAGGGAACAGTGGCAGGGAGGCCTAATTGGTAATGGCCTTTTGTGCGCGGTGAGTTTCTGGTAGCACCCACAGTGGGAGCATATGGCCTCTGTGCGGTAAGAAAAGGATTCTATTCCCATGGTGGGAACCCTTTGTCAAGCAGCCCCTGCACAGCAAAATGGTTTCTGATCAAATGAGTATACAGGAGAGAGAGTAATTGACCTCTCTCTGCCATCTCCATTCCTGATCTCCTAAAACAGTGCTTCTTGTTTCCCAAATTTATCCTTTCAGCTGAATTCATCAGTCCTGAATTAATTTGGGGGGAAATTGGGAAATATTTGTCCTTGAGGACTCAGAGACAATCAATGCAAGGTAACCCATAGAAGTTCTTAAATCCTGGTTGCTCATAGCTCACATGGCAAATGTCACTATTTGTGTTGAATGAGGCCAATCCTCTCCGATACAACCCTCAAAGATGAATGAAAAATAGTGTGCCAATGACTGTATGTCATTATAAAACTATCTTAATACTTGCCAGAGTCCATTGCCAGAGAATTTACCGAGTTGAAAATGCCTAAGAGATGAAACAGAGTTCACTTGGAGACAGAATAAAAGGAGGGAGATCCTTTTGCTCATCCACACTGTGTCCTTTTCTTTTGAAGAAATCTATGTGATTTATAATCTATCCTCTACACCTGGAAACTCTGAAAATTATAGAGCAAGTCTTTCCTCTTTTGAATTTCTACTACAAGAATGACTAGCAAAATCCTACGATTAAGGTCTACAAAGTGCTGAACTTGTTAAAATATTAGTTGCATCCAAATATTTGGCAGTATGTATACATAAGCTAAGTGTTTCTTACAATGTACATTGATGACCTTCACATGAAACAGATCCCACTGATGGTTAGCAGAACACTGGCTCAGTCAGTTTTCCAGGAATGAAGATGAGCTTGCTCTGGTCTCCTTACAGGTCCTCCAAGTGACTAGTAAAGTAGCTGACATTATTTAGGAGCACAAACAGGTTGGAGCTCATAAACCTAACCTCAATATTACCTGAGTGTGACCAACTGAACCTAATTGCATGTAGACAATCACATGTAGGTCTCCTAAGACTTTCACTTAAGGCTCTCTGGACAATAATAAAAGAGTACTGAAAACTTACATTTCAGCTCTGCATTCAGTGTTCTCTAACACCAATGAGATCTTATTTCTCTTTTCTAAATTGATGGATTATTTCATCAAATTTACTTGCGCAAAGAATTGTATGAAACAAACTTCATGTAAGTTCTCCTTGCTATAGAAAATTGATGGGCAACAATTCTTTAAAAAAAACACACACCAAACAAAAACTCTGTGAGAGTGTCAGTGTCTGTAGTAGACAGAAACAAGACTGTACTGACATAGAATAATGTTTTAAGAGAAACCCCAGGGACTTCAAAAGATGACTTAACTAACCAGTGAGACAAGTCAAACCATTTGGTCATTTAGTTGACTTTTGTACATTTATTTCATGTTTAATTTGTTCTCTAATTGAAAGGGTTGCCCTCCCCATTTAAACACTCCTACTAGTCAAAACTCAGAACCTACAAAACATGTAATTATGTAATGGTTCCTTGCTTTCCAAAAATTGTTTATCATAAGGTTCACTTTATGGATATTACTCTTACAAGTGATAAATAATTCACTGAATAGATATGGTGATTAAATGCAATAATTTAATATAAAGCACCGAACTAGAGGATTTAAAAGTTACCTAGCACTGACTGCCACTTGAAGGTAAAACAAAACAGGAACAAAACAAAAGGGGGGAAGAAGAGAAGTAGAAAAGAAGGAAAGAAAGAAATTAAAGCATCTTTGAAGCTGTGATTCAAGAGGAACAAAGGAAAACCTACTGAATTTCCTAAAATCTGATTTATGTGTCATTTTTTCAGTGATTAGATGAGGTTTGGGGAACCCCTGTGTTCTTTCCCATCCTTTATTTGTCGCATGGCCTTTGCTGGCACATCCTTTCACTTTAACAGGGACTGAGCAGGGACAAAGAGGCTCATTCTTTCCATATGCTTTAAAGTAAAAATTCTCACATTTTAAAACGTTTTTCTCTTTTTCACTATTGCCTCTATAAAGTTGCGTGTCATGCCTATGTAGGTTATGGTATATTAAAAACCAACAGCACACTTTTCACCCTAGCATGCAAAATTTTTGTAAAAATAGTTTTACTTCCTCTCGAGTAAGTGGCAGTTATGCATCTCATTTTTATGCACAATGGTTTGTAACCATTAGGAGAAAAATAATTATTTGGGTAATAGCCACAGTTGCTTAAGTGATCTCTAATTTAAAAATCAATTATTGTTTCTTAAATTTTCTCTGTGTGGTCATTAATTCTTTGTCTTGATTTATGACATTTTTCTGAGTTCATTACATTTTGAAGACTTGCAAAGCTAAAATTCTGTATTATACTAAACATAAATCTTTCGGTTCCCTAAAATCATTCTTATGAACTTCATTTATAAATGCATTTAAATATATTTTACAATTGTTTAATATGATACTTTAGTCTTGTATATCTGTATGGAACTGGCTCTTTGGGGCTGAAATTTTCAAAAGCTGTCAACCAGGACAGTATGCAGTTTTCCCCTAGAGCTTCAAAGTGGCTCCACTCTGCCATCTGGTGGTCACTCGTAGGTTTTCGCATTTCAAATTTCTGCTCTCATTGCTATTCTTGTTCAAATAAGTGCACAGCCATGATTTCTTTACAAAGATCTCTTTCAGGGTATAACAATCAATTAAAAGAATAAAAGCCTCCCACTCTATCATTTGGATTAATAAGAAGTGGTTTTTTATCCTGCAGCAACACTGTGGACATTGGATAGACTCACAAGCATTATTTTCGAACAAACTAATAATAATGCCCACCCAAAGTGAAAAAGCAGCCAAATGAGAGCTAAATGGCATCCTGGCAACACAACAGTTACATTCACAAGATTTCTAATCACGTCATCCACATTCTTACTATTGGCAGGAAGTTTTAAAACAGACCAGGGAGCCTTTAAAACAGCTCAACATCCGCACCACCTAGAACAGGGTTCAGGCAGTGGTTTACTGCAGGCTGGAGGACAAGAACAAGCAGAAAATGCGGTAATGATGAGCTATAAATTTTTGGCAAGGCTGATACAGCAACTAGAAAACGCAAGGCCCAGGTAGGCTGATACTAGGTAATGTGTAAGGGCCATATGGTGATTGTCCTTGGCCCACATCACAGGTGACAGATGCCATTTGTTCATGGCAAATTGACAAAGGAGAGTGGAAAGAAACTGGGAAATCCTTCAACATAGAGATAATGCAAAGGTAAAACACCAGTTCCTATATAAAGCTCCTCTGCCTCACACCCTGCCACCTGCTGCCCCATTTATAGGAACAATCCCTGCTAGTCTGATCAATTCTGTCTTGATCGAGGGAAGCAATTCTCCCTTTGTGTCCCCAAATCAATGCTGGATTCCCAGGTCTCCTGCTTGTTGTTCAGGAGAGCTTTTAGAGGCTGCAATGGTAGAGCTACAAGCTGTGGCAAGCTGTCGACTGCCCATAGATATCAAGCAGACAGGATTTGTCCACTTACCTTTGGATCCCCAAGAATAGTATTGGTGCAAAAGAAAGAATGAGTGAATGAGCAAATAACCACTGACTTGGACTTCACGGCACTGACATGCAACTCAAAATCAGTTTTCCAAAGGGTGGAAAGAATGTGAACTTTCAAAACTCTCACTCAATATTAGAATATAATTTCGTATTTAGAAGATTTAAATGTGTATTTTGTGTTTATGCAATTCACGTTCAAAAATATTTTATGTAACTTGCATTTAGGAAAGGAAAAAATATCTATTTGCCTGCATAATACAAAGTTCAGAAAGTAAAGCTTAACTAGATCCTTTTGCTTTATAAAGTAATTCTCAAGCAGGAAGGGATGAAGTTCCTTCAGGGAGTTATATCAGAATGTGCAGTGATGAAAATTTTTTATTTTTATTAAAACATGAAATGTGAATCCTAATGAATTGGAACCCTCCATAAAATAGTGCTCCTATATATATATATATATATATATATATGTAAAGTTAAAAGATCAACTAATGTTTATGAATCACTTGTTGAATGCAAGACATTATACTTCAACAAGTGTTCCTGAACCACAGATCAGTCTGTGGGAAAGGGGTTGCATAACCAGAGAATTCCTCACTTTTAATGTCATTCTCTCCTAATAAGCCAAAAATTTTTTAAAAAACAAATTAACCAGGAATTGAAACATGACTAGGTAAACATGAGTTGTAAAACAGTAGCAATAATATTTAATATTCAGCTTTTCGGGAAGACATCTATGTGAAGTCAGTACATTTGCGAGCCTCTAAGTTCATGTGTTACGTGCCCTGCCTTCCCATCATCTCTCTCCAATCTGTCTCCACACTGAAGTGACAATGACCTTTCTAAAATACAAACTTGACTCTTTCTCCAAACTCTGCAAGTGCCCTCTCCCTCAACTTGCTTACAACTTTTCAGTAGCTCCCTGTTGTCAGCATGCTTAAATCCAAACTCCTTGGCATTCCTTAAAAACCCATCATGATCTCAACTCAGCCTACCCAAATGCACTCATCCCTTGCCTTTCACAACCACCAGCCCCAGCATATATAAAATTCACTCTATGAAAAAACCATGTTCTCTTGCATGTTCAGACCCTTGCAATCCTGTACCCGCCAGGAGTACCCTCTACTTATCCGCCAGCCCCCTTCCTAGTCATCCTTTATGTGGCAATTTGGATGTCATTTTCTTCAGGAAGCTGCCTCTGCCTCTTAAGTTTCCATTAATTGTTCTTCCTCCACCCCCCACAAGCACTTTATATTTCCCCCATCATGATATATTTCACAGTGTATTGCAATTACTTAGTTCCTTGTCTTTCTTCTCTATTAAACTGTAAGTTCCATGGGGATAGACGCCATTATAGTGCATTACTGTACTATCGTTTCTACTAGGGCAATGATGGTGAACCTTTTAGAGCTTTCAAAGATACAAACAGCAGCCCACTGTGGCACACGTGTCAGAGGTTCACCACCACTGCACTAGAGCCTGGCACATAGCAAGTGCTCAATACATTTGTATTGAATGCATGAATGTGAATTTTCTTTAATCTTCTCAACCCTAGTGGTACATATTATGCTATTTTGCCTTTGTCTCGTTTCAGTCGGTGATGCTTCTCTTACATAGCCAGCGGCGCTACATCTTTGAGTATGACCAGTCAGACTGTCTGCTCTCAATCACCATGCCCAGCATGGTTCGCCACAGTTTACAAACCATGCTTTCCGTGGGATACTACAGGAACATCTATACCCCACCGGACAGCAGCACATCTTTCATCCAAGACTATGGTCGAGATGGCCGACTGCTGCAGACTCTGCATCTGGGGACAGGGCGCAGAGTTCTATACAAGTACACCAAGCAAGCAAGACTCTCTGAGATTCTCTATGATACTACCCAGGTCACATTAACATATGAAGAGTCCTCTGGGGTGATTAAGACAATACACCTCATGCATAATGGATTCATCTGCACCATCAGATATAGGCAAACAGGTTTGTTATGAAGGGGTAGTGACATGTACAACATAAATATTTCCTTATAAAATCTTTGTTGGTCACATTTGAAAATAGAAGCATCAACCTGTGTACATCGAGTACAACACACTGTTGTATTACTTATCAAATTATCTTCCACTGCAAATTTAAAATACATCATGGTCGGCCTGAAAGCTGATTCCTTTAAAAACTACAGTACATTTCTCTTTCCTTCTGTAAGCTTTCAAGAAAGTTGAGCTCTAAGTGCCTAATCTAACCATATTACCCATTCCCACATGCAGCCAAATCTTCCCATAGATGGAGCTGCAAGATAAAAGTCTCAATGAAACTATCTCAAACTCTGTACACCTCAGTTGACGACAAAAGTCAGAACATTCAAACATATTTTGTCCTTTGGATCTATAACATGCCCAAATCCAGTTACTTTAATTTTGGATATGTGAAAACATGACCCTCTGTTTTGTAGCAAAAGTTAAGTGAAATGAAAGCATTTTTTGTCTATGACTTCTATAGTTTCTCTCATTAAATCATTGTATAATTATGCTACATAATATTATTGTTCATATTTGGTAGCTACCTCTATGAGAATGTGTATCTATGAGAGGGTATGCCCAGGCATCAGACATCAGAGGTCAAGCCATATTTTATATCGAATGTAAAAGCATCAGCAGTAAATAAATAACACTAGAGATTAAGAATTTTTCACATTGATCACCAAATTTTTTTCTAACTGCTTTTTTTGTTAACTCCTACAGGACCTCTTATTGGACGCCAGATTTTCAGATTCAGCGAAGAAGGTCTTGTGAATGCACGGTTTGACTACAGCTACAACAACTTCCGTGTCACCAGCATGCAAGCTGTGATCAATGAAACCCCTTTGCCCATAGACCTGTACCGATACGTTGATGTCTCTGGTAGAACAGAGCAGTTTGGAAAATTCAGTGTAATCAATTATGACTTAAATCAGGTCATAACTACTACAGTAATGAAGCACACCAAGATCTTCAGTGCCAATGGGCAAGTCATTGAAGTCCAGTATGAAATCCTAAAAGCAATTGCCTACTGGATGACTATCCAGTATGATAATATGGGTCGCATGGTAATATGTGATATACGGGTAGGAGTAGATGCCAATATAACGAGGTACTTCTATGAGTACGATGCTGATGGGCAACTTCAAACTGTTTCTGTAAATGACAGAACTCAGTGGCGTTACAGCTATGATCTGAATGGAAACATCAATCTTTTGAGTCATGGAAATAGTGCTCGTCTTACTCCTCTCCGATATGACCTCCGAGACCGCATCACCAGACTAGGAGAAATTCAGTATAAAATGGATGAAGATGGCTTTCTCAGGCAGAGAGGAAATGACGTGTTCGAATATAATTCTAATGGGTTGCTGCAGAAGGCCTACAATAGGGTTTCTGGCTGGACTGTGCACTATTACTATGATGGGCTTGGGCGACGTGTCGCCAGTAAGTCCAGCCTAGGGCAGCACCTCCAGTTCTTTTATGCAGACCTTGCCAACCCCATAAGAGTTACTCATCTGTATAACCACACCAGTTCAGAAATTACATCTCTTTATTATGATCTTCAGGGTCATCTTATTGCCATGGAGTTGAGCAGTGGTGAAGAATACTATGTAGCCTGTGATAATACAGGTACCCCACTAGCTGTGTTCAGCAGTCGAGGTCAGGTCATAAAAGAGATATTGTACACACCTTATGGCGATATCTATCATGACACTTACCCGGACTTTCAGGTCATCATTGGTTTTCATGGAGGACTCTATGATTTCCTTACCAAATTAGTGCACCTGGGGCAAAGGGATTATGATGTTGTTGCTGGAAGATGGACAACACCCAATCATCACATATGGAAACAGTTGAATCTCCTTCCTAAACCATTCAACCTCTACTCCTTTGAAAATAACTACCCAGTTGGCAAAATTCAAGATGTTGCGAAATATACCACAGGTATTTAAACGATGTAAAACTTGAGGCTAAATTTGAGATAACTCAGTGCTGCTTATTTTATCACATAATCTCAATGCCTTTGTAAATGTTTCCTCTTCCTGCCAGTTAGCCCACATGTTATTGTGCGTTCACTCTCTTCCTTAGTTTTCTAGAGTGAACAAAAAGTGCAAGTTAACATCAAACATGATGCTTTTGCCGGCTGGTACATTTTTCTTTCCCTTCAAGTTTTTTTTTTTTTTTCTGTGTTTCACTCTTAAAAGCTTATACAAGTTATTTCTTAAAAGAAAAATTCAAGATTATGTTGAATGCAATAAATCTAGTATCACAGTCCATGTGGTCTTGGAGCCATTATCACATTAAGAGTTTCAGTGCAGTAACCTGAGCCTTTGTCTGGGATTAGCCCCCAGTGGAAAGGTTTTCCTATAAAGGGAAGATAATGTGTTTCAGAGCGAAGCATGTAAGGTGGGTTTTATCCCTACCTCCCACTGCTTAAACTTATTGAATGTAGGAAGGGCGTCTTTCAATTTTTCAACAAAGGTTGTAAAGTATGGGCTTTTTAAATGTTTGTCCTTTTCAATTTTGTGTCTTACAGACATTGGAAGTTGGTTGGAGCTATTTGGTTTCCAGTTACACAATGTACTACCTGGATTTCCAAAACCAGAGTTAGAAAATTTAGAATTAACTTATGAGCTTCTACAGATTCAGACAAAAACTCAAGAGTGGGATCCTGGAAAGGTCAGTAAAAGTTTTACTATCTCCATTTAGTTGGGAAAAAAATAAAACAGAAAAGCATCTTCACGCCATGAAATGGCATTTATATATATTTACTTTTTTTTAGTCTTTTCGAATATTTACTAAAATGTGCATAAGTTAGGGAAAGATTATGGAAAATATCAGGTATTTGTAGCTTTCAAAATAGGATAAACTAATAGGTTGGTTGATGACTGCTTCAAAACATAAACAATAGAAAAGACAAACTGAATTTTTAAAATTCTGAAATGGGTTACCTAGGGCAATTATGGACTCTATGTAGAGAAAATTGTTCACTAAAAGACCTGAAAACGTAAGTCTTCAACTGTCAAATAATTTAGAGGTTGGAACCTAAAGAGCATAAGAGTAGCAATAAAATTATTCTGCTGAAGAGTAAGTACCCAAGCACAGTAAACAAATATAATAAATATTACAGGGATAAAGACTCTGGAAAAAAATAAGAATATCAAGACATTTGAGATTTAGAAGATTATTTTATCAGGAATATGAGGTAAAAAATAAAAACTAAAAGGAATAGGAAAATCCGCATTTGCAAAAAATGGCTTTAACAACAAAATAAAACTGAACTTTGGTTAGGAAGACTTGAAATTTAAATTTAAAAATTAAAAGAGAAAGGACATTCTTAAAAGGCACTGTAGAATTATCTGTATAAATATGTATAATATATGAATGCTTTTTATAATTAAAAGTCCTTTGAGAAGTCTAGCAAAATGTTAAAAATTGCTGAAGCTTCACGGTGTGTACTTTGGGGTTCATTAGTCTTTTTCTTTGCATATTTGACAGTTACTTAAGTAAAAAAGCTTTTTTAAGTACAAATAAAAAGATTAGTCAGTGTCCTTTTTTGCCATAGTTATTTGTAAGGTCATAAACTGTTGAAAGTAGGGATGATGCCTTATGCATTTCTTTATGCCTCACTGTGCCTAATGTTTGACTCTGCATGCAGTAGTAAGATTCATTCTGTGGCAGTTAAGTTGGCCAAAATAAGATGTCTGTGTTTTGGATGAAATGGACCCACTTAAAGGGTCTTCTAGTTCTGAAATTCTATGATATCAAATTTCAATATACTTTTTTGACACTCAATCCGACCAAGATGAAAGAATGCTAAGTATTTAATCACCTGTTAGTCTTTTCTTTTTTCCAATATGGTGAAGAGGCTCCAGGTTTGGCCTTTTTTTTTTAATAATGAATGACTCACCACCAAATTAGAAGGAAGCCACCTTGCCCGCCTTTCTTTTCAATAATCACTGAGCTTGCCCAACCCTGTGCTGCATTTGCACTGTGCCTTCTTCTCTCCTAGATGATCCTGGGGATTCAGTGTGAGCTCCAGAAACAGCTCAGGAATTTCATTTCCTTGGACCAACTTCCCATGACTCCCCGATTCAATGAGGGACGGTGCCCTGAAGGAGGAAAGCAACCAAGGTTTGCTGCTGTCCCTTCTGTCTTTGGAAAAGGTATCAAATTTGCCATTAAGGATGGCGTAGTAACAGCTGATATTATAGGAGTAGCCAATGAAGATAGCAGGCGGCTGGCTGCCATTCTCAATAATGCTCATTACCTGGAAAACTTACATTTTACCATAGAGGGGAGGGACACTCACTATTTCATTAAGCTTGGGTCTCTGGAGGAAGACCTGGTGCTCATCGGTAACACTGGGGGGAGGCGGATTCTGGAGAATGGCGTCAATGTCACTGTGTCCCAGATGACGTCGGTGCTGAATGGGAGGACTAGACGGTTTGCCGATATTCAGCTCCAACACGGGGCCCTGTGTTTCAACATCCGGTATGGGACAACTGTCGAGGAAGAAAAGAATCACGTGTTGGAGATTGCCAGACAGCGCGCTGTGGCCCAGGCCTGGACTAAGGAACAAAGAAGATTGCAAGAAGGGGAAGAGGGAATTCGGGCATGGACGGAGGGGGAAAAGCAGCAGCTTTTGAGCACTGGGAGGGTGCAAGGTTATGATGGGTATTTTGTTTTGTCGGTTGAGCAGTATTTAGAACTTTCTGACAGTGCCAACAATATTCATTTTATGAGACAGAGCGAAATAGGCAGGAGGTAACAAAAAAAATCTCTGCCTTTGCGTCACCAAAGACTGCCTGTTTTTAAAACATAAAATGGTTTATTGTATTGGTTTTCTAGATCAGAATTCTGTATATGTAAATATGGAGGAAAAACATATCCAACTGCCTTTCAATGTGACGGAAGATGGTATTTTAATATTGTTTGTTTAAACTCTTTAAGAAATGACAGAGATTTTTAGTTCTTGTGTGGCAGTATTCAAAATAACACAAGCAGAACTCAAGCCGTGAGAAAACACTTTCAGAAAGCACCACTTTAAATTTGTCGAGCCACGTATATGCTCGACTAAACAGAAAGAACCCAAGGTTCCCTGTCTCTATTGTGACAGCAAGTTTTGTATTTAGCTGTTGGCAGTACTTGCGGGCTATTTAGAAAGGTGGTGCAATAGTATCTAAACCTTGCGTCTCAAAAAACTGCCAGCCCTTTTACATATCCCAGATTATTGAAAATTTAAAAAGAAGTATAAAATGTTCTCAACCACCATCTCCTAGAGTCTGGACCCATTTTTTCTCCCATCCTGATTATTCCTCCTTGCTTGTTCAAGTAAATGCCATGTTGTTGTGCTGTGTTTTGGTGTGTGGTGGCTGGATTCTGTCTACCATACCTCCCCATGGGTGTGGTAAGCAGACTGAAGAGTCACTGTTTGCTGTGTGTATGTGATGCCAAAGCAGCTGGCCAATGTGACCTCTCTCAAATAACCTGTTCTGACTCAATTTTTAACCAAATCATCCAGCTGCATTGGTGTCATGTAAACATAGTTTTTATTAACCTGGTTAGGAGTTTCTCATTTATGTATAGGGTGTGTTTTGGTCATAGTTTCACATTAGTGCTTCAGTATTCATACACTAATCCAATGGTTTTGTGCACATGAAAGGTAATTCACTAAAAAGTATGATTCTGATAGAAAAGAAGAAGTTTTAGCAGGCCTGCATGCCTGGGATGTGGATAAATACATTAACTACTACTGTAGGAATTCATAAGAGCCAAAACCTTCAAAAGAAAAGCCTAGGACTAAACAAAAGGAAACTACAATACCAAAGGGAAAACCAAAGGAAACATCACAGTAGTTGCCACCGCATTGTTTTATCCCACTTAGATGTATCTTTCAAATGTGCAATTCTGTATTAAACCTCTCCCAGGCATATTCAGATAATTGAACTAAATGAACATTTTCTAACCTAAAATATTTCAAGTAATTAAAAAAAGGCATACTAATTTTTACTAACAGAATTTGTATAGTTATTTTAGTTCTCTGTCTTTACCCCTTTGTTTTTATTTAATCATTTCTTCTGGCTATTTAACTATTTTAAAGTAACTATTTTCCAGAGTGAATTATTTGTTCTGCAATTACCTCCCATTTGAAGGTCAGGATTAGTGTTAATATGAGCTGTAGTTCTCAGTCTCTACAAATCCTACAGTAAAAGAAGCCCTTGATTGAGCTGAGAGATTAGTGCCCAGTGACCACGGGAAAGTTTGTAAAATGCTGTGTAATTCTAAGTTACCACAAATGAAAATACAAGACAGCACAATGTGGCCTGTAGAAAATTCCCCTGAGCCAGCCTCTGCACTTTGATCACTGAGTCTGAACACTTGTTATGTCTGTAGGAGAACTGCTGGTAGAATGTTCATTTGGATTTTTTCCAGCTACTGCCTAAGTACAGTTTGGGGTCATTGCCTTGCTTTATAATGGCAGTTTCATTGAAAATATGTAAAGTCAGGTCCCAGCTCATGTTAAGGTTTTTAAAGAATCTGCCTCTTACTGTACAAAGAGAGTGAGGAAAGGGAAGGATCCCAGCAGATAGTAGGGGAGGGTGTATTCTAGCATTTCATTTTCAAAATGTTCAGGTTAGGATTACCATATTCTTACATGTGTATTCTGAGACAGAGAGATACAGAAAATTCATGATGAACTTACCTCTCTTGGTAATTGAAAGTTCACCAGCACAAAATATTGCTAATCCAGGCTAAAATTATATTGTGGGCTTTTTTCTGAATCAGGTCTGTGTTATAGATATAGTATTCAGGATGGAAGTCTAAAATTACTGAAAAACCTGTTGCAAATTTGAATACCTCCACACCAACCTAAAAGTAGACCTTAAGTTCCTAGAACTTCTGATGTTCTTTTAAATTAATGGGACAATAATTTGTGAACTGTGTGTGTGTATGTATATATATATATATAAAGAGTGCATTCATAAATGTGATGATGTATTTTATCACTAATCCAAGATGTCAATATTAGAGTCTATTTTGCTTATATTTTAAGTGATTATACTTTTTGCAATTTACTGATGATGTATCATTTTCAAACTGCTTTAAATATTCATTAGAAACAAATATTTGAAACTTTTACTTAATAGTAATTACCTTGAACTGTGCATTTCTAGTTTGTAATACATATTTAGTTAGTTTGTGCCTTTAGTTTCTTAAATTATATTTGTATTATATTCAGGAAATGCACTTTTTATCACTTATAGCTGTGGTTTTAATACTGCCTTGAACTATTACTGTTCTCTTTACAACTCCTAAAATTTTTGAAAGAAAATAAAAAACAACCAAAAGGTTAGCACTAATGAGTAGTAAATCTAAGAGAAACATTTTGGCATTTCTTAATAAGAGCATGGAGATATTCAGTATGCCACTTCCTATTCAGCTGAATAGAAAGAATGCCTTCATTGCCTTGTACTTCTGAAGTTTAAATTAATGAAAAAGCAATTTATTTGCATTTCCTGATGAAAGTAAAAGCATTTCTCAGAGAAATATATGAATTTCTCACATCCAGAAGACAAGTGGCTGACACTGTACAGCCGCACACCATTCAAGGAAGTTAAGTGAGCACACAATGTTTGGACTCTCCTGGGCAGAACATTCTGGGGGTGAGGCAGGGAATACTCCATGGTTGTTTTTGTTTTCTTAGTTAGGCCCACTTAATTTGAGTGTTTTGTTTTGTTTTGTTTGTTTTGACTTTCTCTATAGTCTAGAGATCCAAATGAGCTGAAAAGTTCAAAGTTTAAGAGATATTTAAATGGTTTTTTTTAGTCATTCTAGTCATTGTTGATTACCAGCATGACTCCTGAAGGAAAAGGGAATAAAGCTCAATTCATACTAATTTTCAATGAAACACTTATCACAGAAATGTTTTATTTTAACCAAACAAAATAATGTATAAAATAAGCGTGTCATGTCATTTATTGTCAGTTTATCTAGAAAATCTATAATATGTAGATTACATATACATAATACATGGAACATAGCCAAATGTATGAAAATTTGGCTATATAATTTGGAATTCATGCCCCACCTACATAGAGAAGTATAACATTAAGTTACTACTTTCACAAGACTTTTCTTTTTCATCACTGTTGACATACTTTGAGGCACTCTACCATGTTATTTCTACTCTTTTCCTCTCTTTCCTTTTTTCAAACTATATTTTTAACCAGACCAGGCCCCACTGTAATATCTCTTGAGAGAGTCAGGGCAAAGTCTTTGCATTTATGAAGATGTACTTGTGTTAAAGAAATTTTAATGGAGTTAAGTAGTAATGGAAGCAAAAATACGGTAATCAAGTATTACAAGAAAACAGTGGCAAGATTGGAGTATTATTATAGCTTGTGAAAAAACATAAAGCTACAGATTGGATGCAGCATTCTTGTTTTCTCGAAGGAATTCACAGACACATAGCTGACCTGACTAGCACTTCAGATCTCAGGCTGCTCTCCCACAGCCTTCTGTAAGATTCTTTACTGTGCAAAGAAAACAAAAACAAAAGCAAAAAAAAAAAGAAAAAAAAGAAAAATAACAAAAAAGAACAAAAAAAAAAGCAAAACAATAAAAAACCAGAAAATAACAACAACGAAAAAGAATTCAACCACAGAGTAGTGACTATTATTTCAGTGTGTCCTTCATACGAAAGCTATTAAGGACCAAATATACTGCTGTGTGTAAGAAGAAATTACTTGCTGAACAGTAACTGAAAATACTTAGCGTTAACTTGCTGTGGATTTTGTCTTGGCAGTTGTCACCTTACCTTATTTGTCAAAGGAAATGTGTTTGGCAGTTAAAAACCTTTCCTTAGATTTAGTGGTGGACTTTAACCTCTTAAGTAAATGTTAGTATATCAGATTGTGTCCTTGAAAAATATTTTACTTGTATGAATCATGACAATGTCTAAATCTTTACTATTCTTCTGGCAAAAGCATCAGTGAGAGAGGAGAGAAAGAGAAGTATAGCCTTTACATCAGAAAAAAATACTCTTTTTAACTACTTACTGTCTCTTGAAAAGTAAAGATGTTTACAGTGTATGCCAAGATTTTCAGTTTCTATGTAACAACAGTTAGAGGTTCTAATCATACTGAAAATTGTGTTATAATGGCCTGAGCCATATTGCTAGGAAACAATAGGTTCCAATTTTGTATTCCTGCTCTCACTCCTATGCTGAAAAGTGACTGGATACTGTACAGGTACATGTTCTCTGGCTGTAGTTAAATGGTCTTTTGCATTTTGCTCTGGCTTTCATGCCAGAAGCATGCATTTTTCTACAAGAGCATCACAACAACATGCTGTAAATATTTAAAGTTAAACATTATGTGTCGATATTTGAAAGAAAAGTACTTTGAATATTTCATTTTTAAAAAATAAAGTTGCAAATGATCACTGTGTCCCATTTTATTCATGCGCCAAACTACATTCTCCAATCAGTCTGCTCACTTGCAAAAGAAAAAGTGGCTCCCTCACAGGAAACAATACAAACCAAGTCATTTTGAAAATGGTGTGGAAGTCAAAAAGGCACTAATTCTAGGTGGATATCTCTTCATTTTCATTTTCTATACAAATGAACACTTAATAAACAAAAAGTAGCTGCTGTGAATGTAAATGCGTCTCAGCTAAGACATTTTTTAAAAGGTTTCATTCTCTTCTTTTCGTGATTTTCTTATCAATAGAAAGAAAAAAATTGCAAAAAAAAAGTTGAGGGAGAACTAGGAGACCAGGGTATCCAAATCATTGGCAAAAATAAATAAATAATAATAGTAATAAATATGAGATGTAAAAGACTTTGATGACTCTGCTTGAATACAGAACAATTGCTTCACCATTAAACAGAGCCCTTTCTCCATGTACTGATATGTACAGAGCTAGCTAAGCTGTTTCATTCTCCCTTCAATTGGCTATAAGAAATGTAAATAGGGCTAACTGAACTATTGATGTGTAATCTTTGAAACCAGCTGACAGTTTCCTGTTTCCTCACCCCATGTCTCCCTATAAATGGTTGAGCACAGCGGGATGGCAGAGCCATATAGCTCCAGGAATGTCAACTGAGTTCGAGCCACAAGATAAGAGGCTATGACTTCCCAGGGCACAAAAGTTTACATATCAGAAACTGAAGCAACAGTTCTCTAACATTTAAATGCTACTCCAATTGAGTTACATAGATTGGTCTTTCTGCATACTCTTCTGTCTGCATATTACAGAGGTGCTTTTTAGCTTCCTAGCTAAGCCTAGCCTGTCTCACTAATTCCTGCCATTCTCACCACCACTCATCCTTGAGCCACTCCCTTCATGAGTTAATAAATTCTAAATGAGGTGCTGGGGCAAGGCCCCTGTTCCGTGAATCCTCACCTGAACTGGACTCAGGACCCCTTTGCTACGTGTCACTATGAATGTGTCTTAGTGTATTTATTCTCACCATGGGTTGGCACTGGAGGTGGTAGATTAGAATTAACTCACCAAAATTCCAGTAACATTTCAATGGGATTACAAATATAAACTTTCTGGACTGCAAGGTAGACAGGAAAAGGGATTGCATTATTTGGATTACAATAATGGGATAGGAGTGGAGCATGAAAAAAAAAGTTTAACAACGCTTTTTTTGAGGTCCTACACCACAAGCCATTACGATTGCCTTTTGCCACTTATTTTCCACAATGAGACATTATGAAGTGACATTGAGAAAGCTGGCCAAAAGATCTTCAAAAACTCAAATTGATACTGGTGAGGTGCACATAGTCCAAACAGCCCGCTATGAAACTTGGTTTTATAGCACTGCAAAATGTCCTGCTGCTTTTTTATTCATTGACATATACATACAGATATGATTCATGATGCAGAATGCAACCTTGATTGTCTCAACACAACCCATCAGCAAAAGGGGAGGGGGAGTATTTGTATCACTTGTGCATTTTTTTCAAAATATGTATCCCACTCAACCTTCAGAGCATCAAAAAAGAGCAGAAGCTCCTACATTAATACAATTACTAAAGAGCTTTCTCCATATTCTTTCCCTATTCACCCTCACTTTCAGAGAGTTTTGAATAGCACTGTAATCAAACATGTAGTACTGCCTTAAAGTTATGCAATTCTAGTACCTCAATGATCCTATTGGGTAAAACTCAATTATTCCTACTTGGCAAATGTAACAACAGTACCAGGCTGACTTACCTGAGGTCACAGTGATAATCAGCGACAGAGCTTAAAGGAAAATTCACATTTCATGCATTCTGGCTTTAACTCTTTTCTGTCCATTGCTGAGTGTGGTATCATTTTCTGTCATCTTGTGAGAGAATAATTCCATTCTCATGAGATGGTGTACAATTGGGATGTGTGTGTGTATGTGTATATAAATATCACATATATGTTTGATGATGGGCACTCTCCAGTTTGTCACATTTGTTGTATCTTTCTACATTGAAAAATCATCA
This sequence comes from Dasyprocta punctata, assembly GCA_004363535.1. Taxonomy (NCBI): domain Eukaryota; kingdom Metazoa; phylum Chordata; class Mammalia; order Rodentia; family Dasyproctidae; genus Dasyprocta; species Dasyprocta punctata. The sequence continues at coordinate 125,887 of RJWM01000482.1, read as the reverse complement.
CTTATGAACCAAATGACCAAGCCAGGTGTGGTGGTGCACACCTGTAATCCCAAGCACTTGGGAGGCTGAGGCAGGATGATTGCTGAGAGTTCAAGACCAGCCTGGGCTTCAAAATGAGCTAAAGGCTAGCCTGAACTGCATAGTGAGACTCTGTCTCAAAAAGATGAAAAATAAAAAGAACCAAATGACCTAGTGATAAAAATCCAGCCTTTTACTGCAAGTGTGGCCAATGACCCCAATTTAGAAAACTGTTCAAACTAGGCAGCTTAACTTCACTTCTAGCTGAAAACTAAAAAATAATGGTATCCCATTTACTGCAAGGGAAAACGTAGGTGACAAAGTTGAATTCTTACACCCAAACAGGAAAACCAAGCAACCTATAACCTTGAAATCTCTAGGGCAAATATAGGTTTATTATTAATGCGTTCTTGATTCTGAGCTCAATAGAGTAAATCGAGTAAAACATAAGCTGATGTAGAAACATTCTTAACAGATTTTAAAACAGTTCTAATGTCCTATCCATTCCCCCCAAAAGATCTTAACCCAACCCTTTACACCAGAGGACATACTCAGAGGTATTCTCTATATACTTATTCTACCTATGCTATGCTGCAAGGTTCCCTGCCTGTAACCATCAAACAGACTACCTAACCTTGTCTGCCTACTGACCTTATCTCTTAAGAACAAATTTCAGAGGAAATGAACAAGTATTTGATAAGCTGTCATGTTCCTTGTAAGCTTGCTAACACATTTTTTTCTCCTGAAGCAAGGTGTATGCTTGAAAATATATGTGCATCTTTCTACCTTGACTCAGCCTCTTACAGGTATATGTTAACACAGAAATATCTTAGATACAGCCATGTCCTTTCTGTATATATGCAACTTATTACATGCTGGAAAATAACAAAGATATTCATGTTGAGAATGAAAAGGTGAAAAAATTGGCAAATAAAAGATCAGCTAGAGGATGCAGGTAGCCTCATTGACTGGAATGTTTGACAATAATAAATTAAGAAAAGCATTTATATTTTCCAAGGAATCGGGCCAATAAAACAAGGAAGATATTCTTCATCAGTTCTTTGTTGATTAATAGCATCTGTCTCTGAATATTGTTAAAGTAATATTTTAAGGCAAATTAGGTAAATAAAGCTTCCAAATATTTTGTTGCAATATGAAAGACCACTAATGATGCCAGAAAGCTTTTTCAAAAATGGCTCTTGTAAAAGAACATAGAAATTTCATTCATGTAGTACAGAACAAACAAATTATAATAAAAATTAGTTACATGTTCTAAAATTTAAATTCAAACTACAAATAATTAAAACTTATTTAAATATATGCATTTTGGGGATTTTGTTTGCAGTTACAAACAGCACTTAATTAAATACTCTGTCATTCATTTCTTTTTAAATTAAGTTTATTGGTACATTTAGATATACATAAGGATCACATTCATCATAGGGCACTTGTACCTGTACATAATATATCTTGATTTTTTTCCAATCCCCTCCCCTCCCTTCAACCCCTCTTCCCTTCCTTATTTACAGATTTGTTTCTCCTTTTTCTTGTTCCTTCCTTCCTTCCTTTCCCCTTCCCCCTCCATAGTTACCCTTCCTATTTGAACATTTTCTTCCTATTTCACAATATCTATTATACATGTTGGTCCTTATTTACACTTAAGGTTTCTCACACCAGAGAAACAGTGTGGCGTAGGCTTCTGAATTCCTTTATAAATTAAATCTGATGCTCTTCCTTCAAGAAATGATGAACTACCCACAATATACTACCATGGCCATACTCCACTATGCTAAATGTTTAGAAATCAGAACTTGCAGCACATAAAGAATAGCTCTATCTCTCAGCAGTTCACTAGTTACTAACCAAGTTCACAGCATTCATGTACAGTCCAAAATTTTAATGTCATCAGTTTCTAATGAAACAGACTTTTCCTATGGACCAGAGTATTTGTGTTGATTCAACTTTCCTCTAACACTAGATCTACCTACACATAGAGAACCTCACTTATGTACTTATCAAAATTTATTATTACTTTGTGCTTGCCTGTTAAAGTTTCTTTTACTATCTTTTACTATTACGGTTTTCTTGTCCAATGAGACAGTGGAATATGTGAGGGCAGGGCCCAGATATTTTTACTTCTCTACCCCTAGTACCATATTATGTTTGTCAGATAGATGAATTATTTGAGTTTTGACACAACTTAGCATATAATCAATCACAAAAGTCATAAAAATATAAATTTGAGAAGAAAATACTGCATTTTGACTCTTACTTAGATTTCAGTCACTCAGAGTTGTTAAAAATTAATGTAACCGTAAGCTTTCAAGTAGACTTGTAAGGTTACCTAACAGGGAGACTGCTTACACATCAGTTAACCAAGAGCTCCAGTTGCTGAAAATTCCTTTGCAAATGAGGTTTTACATAGATTAGAAAAATTGGGGCAGAGATAAATAAAAAGAAGAAAAATCTATGTCATCAGATTTCTACATATAATTTCTAATCCTGGAGCATCAAATAAACACTTAGAGTCTATTTTAAATTACAAGATTTTAAACTCCAGATTGATCTTTGGACTTTACTGTTCGATGTCAAAATACTAGACAAGAAAGTTGCTTTCAAATTTAAACAGGAATACTTCACTGTTTACCTAGTACTTGTGTCAGCAGACAGTTATAAATCCCAACAGAGCCTGTGACACCATAGCTAGAGGAGAAGATGACAAAGATGAGGGACACCAATCACACTCTCAACATACACTCAGGAAACCAGGAGCTACCAAATAATGCATCACTAAAGTTGGTGCTTTGACAAAAGCTGGGGATTATTTTTATTTATATTTGGCAAAAATTGACATTAATATCTTATAAAGTATTAATTAAGCCTTAAATTGTTTCCCATTTGAAAGTACAGTAACTGAAAATAACCTATGGAATTATTTTTCCCAATCTTCATTTCAAAGCTTTTCATCATCTACAATGTCCATTTCAGCTTTAATATGAGGGAAGATGCTTTCCTTGCAGGACTACAGTGGTGTTAGAAATGCATTTATAGCTCACTGAACTGTATTATCTACATTACACGAGACAGCATGTATTTAAATTATTGAAAATAAAGTACAACGTGTTTTCTTTTTCATCATGGTGCTTTCAGGAAAACATCAGACTCTCTTCTCCCTAAAGAAAAACAATAACAAAAATCAAGAAAACATTAACTTACAATTATTAAAATTACAGGCTACCTCAAATTTGTAAAATTTTCCAGTGGCACAAAACTCATAATAATACAACACAATGATATACCTTTAGCAACTATTATTTAAATCTGAGTTTTAAAGAGTGGAATATTGAGCAGAAAGGAACAGTTAGCCAATTTGTAAATTAGAGTTCTATTTATATTTTTATACTAAAGGCTAATTATTCATTAATTTAACTTACTACTTGAATCTGTCAGTTTATGCCCCAGTCTGGGCCCCTGTCAAAAACAGATATAAAAACTCATTTTCTTTTATAGTGAATATTTATTGTTTCAATCAAAGAATATGTTCTCACTCCAAACAACCCCTTTCCATAGAGTAGTCACATGCCAAATAACTACAGACATTGGCTAGTATTCACTCTTCAGAATGACACAAACACTATAATAACTTTGCTCGGGAGATGTTACAATCTGTGCCAGTGTAACAATAAAGTTTACTAATTTAATTTCCTTTGCTACAGTAAAATGCATTCATTTGAGCACCAAGAACAGTTTCCTAAGCAAAGGTAAAGGAATAACCAGCCCAGGTATTCTCTGAATTATCTATCTGTCAAATCATTTGAGCCTACATTAGTGAAGTGAAATGATAATCATGTATCTACAAAAGGGACCAGAAGAACAAGATGAAATGAGAAATCAAGTGTGGCCAGGTAGAATTTTTTTATATTTTTACTAAAAGCTTACAGTATAGCATATTGAGATTATAGAACATAAATTAATCATCTATCACTTGATTTGTTGGCTACATCTACATCTTCACTGCATTTTTGTTACAGAACTTCCAGTTGATTATTTGTTTATGAATAGGTTGACTCCAACCCCTGAGCTTCCAAATCCTGTCAAAAATGAACAGTAATTATGCCTATCATACCTTGTGTACTTCGAGCTGAGGGCTTCTTCTCAACTGGATACTGTAGAGGTATTATGATGCCTTGATCTGGCTTCTGAAATGCTGAAATGAGATTTTTTATTTTCCGGAAAAATCTTTTATGTACCCCAGGTGCTGTCTGGAAAATAAAAGGCCAAGCAAATTATTTACCTACCTCATAATGCTATCAAAAAAAAAACCCTACAAAAAATGCAAGGGATACTCAGAGAGGTAACATTTGTGTAACTTGTTCAAATATTTGAAAACATAAGGAAGAAAAAATAAACATTCCAAAAGAGCTTACTCTGCTTGGCTGACTATCCCTTCAAGAGGAACTAATGAGCTGTCATTGCAGTTCTCCCAAGGGTGGTATTAGTTTGTACAAGCTCTTGCTCATCGGCCTGCCCTTCTTGCCTGCTACACATCATACATCCCGAACCTCTAAGGGTATATAGGCCATTACCCACAATCAGTTCAGCAACAGAGGGGATGCAGTTAAACATAGAAAAAGCACATATCCTACAGATCATTAATAGAAAGCCCAAGGAACCAAAAAAACAAAAACAATAACCCATCCTCCCCTTCATCATTCCATAATATAAAATACTGCACAGGGAATCAAAAATTGACTGTTACGACACACGAAATTCATGGCTACTTTGTCCTCATACTCTTTTACCTCACAGTATGTCCTATTTCACTCTTCACATTAATTTTTTTTCTTCCTTGGAAAACTTCCCTATCCTCCCCCAAATTGTTGTCTGTCAGCACTGCACTATGACAAGGTTTTCTCTAAAACACGAAAATGAAAGACTAAGGTCACCTTTATTTATTTGTTTGTTTTTAAAGAGATCATTGTCTGCAGGTGACTGTTAAAATATATTCCTTCCCTGACATCAGGTCTCTTACAAATATACTGCCTGAAATCAACAACAATTTCCTGCAAAAACTTGAGCCAAACTTTAGGCATCAGCTCAAACTGTCATTTTACATAAAGTAAAATAGTAATGCTGTGAGCAATTGAACAATGACTAGTTTTTTTTAAAGAAAGTTGTTTTTAGCTATTCCATATGGAAGATTTTTGAAATAGAAGCTGGGTTTTTTTTTTAGCATTTAATGAAAAAACATGAAGGCTGGCATGTAGACTTCTGTCAACTGAATAGTATGCTGGAGATAACACACTATCCACAGTAACTCTCAGTCATTTCCCACACTGAGGTAAGTAATTCTTCATAAGAAATACTGCAAAAGTTGCACAGGTTCAAGCAGTTCTTTGGCTCTAAAACAGAATCTCCCAAATGTAAAGATATTCCATAGGCCCAGAATACTTCCTTATGCCTTTATTGGAGCATTTTTTCATTTTCAAAGTACTCTTCTATCTTGGCCCCCAATATATTCTCACAGACTGGCAGTTATTGACTGATTGGGTTATTCACATTTGACAATAAAAATGTAAACACAGGAAAATTGGTCATCTTGTGTAGGGTTGCACAGACAACTAGAAACTTTAGAATTGCCTCTGTATCCTTTCCATATTGGGAGTGGATCAAGAAGGTTCTAGTGAAGCTATAGTCATCAACCAAAGAAGAAAGTACACACTCCCCCAGTGTGGAAAGATTTTAAACCACACAACTTTTTAGCTTTTCTTATGGCTTGTAAAATCATTTTTCAGCAGAAGCATCATGTTTATAAGGATTGATATGCAGTTAACGCTTGATTATCCATGCTAACAGAGAAATGATAGCATTGGATATATAAAAGTAGTTTGGGATGCAATGTTTCTTTAGCAAATGACTGACCTAATTTATAGTGATTTTCTTAGGCTAACAAGCAAAAGTATTGAGTATCAACTGCTATTCTGATGCTAAAATATACTGAAAAGCCCAAAGGCATTAAAGTTGGTAGAGAGGTCTGTAAATTCTTCACAATGTACCACTGACAATTCACATATTAATAAATGATAGTTGACTCTATGTAGAATTCTGTGGATTAACAAGCAAAATGTTAGCCAAAGTCACATAAACTAAGTTAATATACTAGGCAGTGGTCTAAAAATTATGTATAATATTTGTCTTTCTTAATTCCTGGAATCCAAGTTTCAATTTCATCCTACTACTCGAAATCTCAGACTTACCTAGATTTCTAGCACAATCTTTGCACGGAGAATGGAATGCTACTGCCATGATTTTTTCTTTCAGCATGGCAAACTGAAATGTTGTTCCAAAAAGCAGTATAAATATCTATCATTTACTCAATTTTAAAAATACATTTACCACAAGAATTGTACCCCTGACAACTCCCATCCTGTCACTCAACTCAGCTATTGTTCAATGTTGTACATTTCTTATGCTGTCAACTCTTAGTTACCCATGGAAACATTTTCTGGATCACAACTGGTCTTCAATATGCTCTAGAGAAATTTCTTCCAGTCAAGTGATGTGACCTCTGAGAATACACACTAGTTTAATATTCACTTCAGCCAAGCATAACTAAGAAACTAAATAGTCAGAAAAAAAACCACAAAATAGATATTAGAAAATAGAGAAATTGTCGAGCTGTTTTGCATTTGGGAATAATCCATGCCAGTCTTCTGCTATCTTAGTACAGATCATGACAATATTAGTAAATGAACAGGGCCAGTCCAGATAATGAGATGAGGGGGCATTTATGTTCAATAAACCCTCTCCTTCTTAACATGATTGAAAGCATGCAGCAATCTGCGATGATGTTGCACTCAAAATGCAAAAAAAAAAAAAAAGTTTAGAAACAAGGCTGTTAAACCCTAAAAAATCCCCTAAGATTCTTTTCATAAAGAATATGTGTCAGCAGCTGAAGGGTGCTTCTCTAGGGAGAAAGGCTATTTCTATCAAATTACATACAAATATGTACATAAGATTATATTATGCATAGCTATCCTTCATGATAAATTAAGTTTAACTTCTTATTTAATTATCTGCAGTGATACAGAGAATTGTTAAAAATAAGTAGGCATACATAGTCTTAATTAGAAATGGTCCTGCTTTCCCTTCAGTTAGAATTACACTATTAGTTATCCCAATATAAGTTAAAATGTATTTGAAAATTTGCCCTAATTCATCTCAGAAGTTCAAAAGATTTGTAGTCTACAATTTGTACTCTACAGTTTACTTATAAATTTGTAAGCCTAGAGCTATTTTAGCTTTTTAAGTCTAGATTTTAGAGTTTCTTAAATGCATGGATGTTATTAACAGAGTTAATATTAGCATTTATGTTCCCAAAAGTCCATAATGAAGTACTTTCATTATAGATATGGACTATTTTAAAGAGTCAGAAAACAAAAAAAGTCATTTAAGTTACAAAGTTTCAGTTGTACAGACCTTGAGGATTGGTAAAATGTGATAGTCCATGATACCCTGGTCCATGGAAATAGATTTCACTCTACAGGCATTTCTTGGAATGGCACAGAGGCTTTCAGACATTTTCAAAGCAACAAGAATTCTTTGTTCTAAAGAAATCTTATTCAGAACCCTAGTTTATAATCAAAATAAAAGGGAACTGCTCAGATCGATGCCAAAGTGACTATCCAGAAATATATCCACTCGTCTCCTCCTCGCCTTCTACACCAGCTATGAAGCCCAAAAACCCTGATAGAAGAGCACTATGGTTCTGTAGAACATAGCTTAAAAACATTGCAAAATTTCCTCTTCCCTATTCCAACTATCCATAGCCTTACAATATGGCTTAGACAGGAGTCCTGCCTCCCCTTCCACACACATGCACACACACACACACACACACACACACACACATACATAAAGCAGCATCCATTACCATAAATACTTTGAAGATCCTCCGCCTTTTGAACTATTGTTCTGGATAGCTTTGTACTGAACTATATGTAATGATATTGTTCTGAAATTTTCAAAATGTTACACTTTTGTGGACTCACTATATGACAGGACCTGTAGCTAAGAGCTTCATTACCTGCATTGTCTCATTTATTCCACCAAATAAGCCCTATGAGTAAAGAACTCTTGTTAGGTTCATTTTGCAGATGAAAAAGCTGATTCACAGAAATTATAGTAACCTGTCCAAAGTCACTAGACATACTGGGAAAGTGCGGGTGGAACCAGACCTGGGACATGGATGCACTTGACAACAAAGCCCAGGATCTTACACTGCTGTCTACTCCCATGTTACATCTCCCTTAGGATATTATGAATTCTTAGAAACAAAAATAGTATTTTATTGACTTTTATATGCTTTCTAAAATTTCATGTAGGTACTAAAATGTCTGACATCCTCTTTCAATTTTTTTTTAATTTCCCAAACAAAGTTGGCTGAAGGACTTTCAGATCAAAATACTCTAAAGTCTTTTTCTTCTCTTTTTTAAAAATCTTTTTTCTCTTCCTTCCCTCTCTCCTCCGTCTTTTATTCCCCTTCCCATTACCTATCCTTTATTTTGTTCTTTATATTTGGGGATTCTCATGTAAGAGAAACCTTGCAATATTTAAACTTGTATATCTGATTTATTTCACTTAACATTATAGTCTCAAGGTGCATCCATTGACCTGTAAATACCTTAAATATGATACATGAACAATTTTGTTATAGGAGCTTTAGTGATTTAAATCTGATGAATAGGGGGCTGGGAGTTTGGCTCAGTGGCTTAAGCGCCTGCCTCACAGGTGCGAGATTGTGAGTTTGATCCCAGTGCCACAAAAGATAAATAAATAAATAAATAAATAAATAAATCTGATGAATATTTTGATAGTCTATGAAATGAATTGTCCTTTATAAAGCCAACCTAAATTTCAAGCACACATCCCTCACATCCCTGGTACTAACTGAAACATAAACAATAAAAAAGAACTGTACCTCGGCACTCCAAGAACCCGTTTCTGTCTGGGACACTCGGTATGTATAAATGTAACCTTGAAACCTGTGAAAGAATAAATTTTCATTACTAAAAATTCCAAAAGAACAAAAATGCTCTAAATTTCAACATACTACTACATATAAATGTTACATACCAGGACACACATCTCCGGAACCATTGCATTCATAGGAAGCAAGGGCAAGTGACTCTAACTTACTTGCATATTACATATATCTAAGCACAGGTTCCAGTGAGCTTTCTTTATCTTTTTTGTTTTTTTTTTAATGTGGAAACTCACACTTCTAAGGATTTGTTTAGTTAAGACACTGTACAGAAAGAAACTAGAGAACTATTCTAATTGATAAAAATCATAAATTACTAGATAATTTTAACAAATCATAGGATTATTTTTTAAGTACACATAGAGCCTGAAGGTGAAAGCATTTCACTGGAATAAGACACTATCACACCCACTTACAATAATACTAACAATGATAATACTAATTAGAAAAGTAATGTAAATGTAATAGTATAAGCTTATAATATTGTAAGAATATAACTCTACTCTTATAATATCACTATTGCAATATATTGTAATACAATATCACTATACTTCTGTATAACAGATTATACTAATATAGTAGTAAGAGTAATTTCAATTTGGAAGGAGTATTACATCATAGAATATTATTCAGCCTCAAAAAAGAATTAAATTCTGTCACTTGCAGCGACACAGAACTGGAGGACATTACAAGTATGTTAAGTGAAATAAGGCACAAACAGAAAAACAGTGTATGTTCTCAATTATATGTGGATATTGAAAGTTGGTCTTAAAGAAGAATAGAATATAATAATGGTTACCAGATCCTACAAATGGTGTAGGAGAAGAGAGAGGAGGAGAGGATAGTTAATTACTACAGAAGTGCCTTTCAAAAGGAAGAATAAATTCAAGTGGTCCATATAGCATAGTAGGATAACTATGACTGACAATTATAATTGTATATTTCTAAATAGCTAGTAGAGAGTATCTTAAGTGTTCTTACCACAAAGAAATGATAAATGTCTGAGGTTATGGATATACCAAATACCCTGATCTGATCATTACATATTACATACATGTACTGAAATATCCAATTACCCTGGATATAGGTATGTCAATCACCCTGATTTGATCATTACATATTGTATACATATACTGAAATACCACACTGTACTCCATAATTATGGACATTATGTGTCAATTAGAATAAAAAGCTCTTAAGGAGAAAAAAGGAGTGCTGGCAATGCACTAGAAAACCGTTTGTCCTTTTAAATGCAGCAAACATTTTATTATTCAGCTTATATGCACATTGCATGACTGTATAATTGATTTCTACTGTATGTCAAGAGTCTTACATGTTGTATTAGTTTGTTCAGCTGCCATAAAAGACTACCACAGACTGGGGGCCTTAAACAAAAGAAATTTGTTTCTCACAGTTCTGAAGAAGTCCCAAATCAAAGTGCCAGCAAGGGAGGTTTTATTCTGAGGTCTCTTCTTTCTACTTGTGAGTAGTTGACTCCTCACTGTGCCTCTCCTCAGCGTTCAAGCAGGGGGAAAGAGAGAAAGATTTCTCTCCCTCTTCTCATGATGCCATCAATCCTATTGGGTTAAGGCTCCACTCTTATAACCTCATTTTACCTTAATTAAAGATATTTGGGTACACAACTTACTCCATAGCATTACATCCCTAGCCCCACATAATTTATGCCTTTCTTCCATCCAAAATATATTCATTCCATCCCAGCAGTCTCTAAAGTCTTAACTCATTCCAACAACAACTCAAACATTGTAAGTCCAAAGTTTAATCTAAATATCATCCAATCAGATGTGCGTGACATTCAAGGTACCATTCACATTAAAGCAAAATTCCTCTCCAGCTGTGACCTTATGAGATGAGGTAAGTTATGTACTTTCCAAATACAATGGTAGGCTGGACATTAAATAGGCATTCCTATTCCAAAAGGGAGATATCAGGATAACAGAGTGACAGGTTCCAAGCAACTTCAAAACCTAGCAAAGCAAATTTTATGAGATTTTGAAGTTCCAGAATAATATTCTTTTATTCAAAACTCTGCCCTTCAGATTCACTTAGACAGCAGTGTTACCCTCATTTTTTTTTCTTTTTGATGGAAGGACAGCCTCACCCAAGCAGCCCTGTTGGGCCTCAGTACTAGGCTCTGAAAATAAGGTAGAGCAGCCTTATCTCCCAGACATATGCGCTCTGGGCCTGTGGCAGGAGCAGTGGCCTTGATCTCTTAACTGTTTTCAGGATCACTGCCCCCTTTTCTTAAAGGATAAAGTATGTTTTAAGTGAAATGCTCTACCATACTGCCCTGTTCCCTTAGGTACAAACTGGTAGTGTCACTGTTGCCTTGGTCCAAACTCTACTCCTGGTTTCTGCTGGGACAGCTGGTTAACACCGTGGGTAATCTCCTTAATGACCAGTAGTCCAGTCACACCCTTGGTGCTTTCTCCACAATTTGCAATAGGTGAGAACTTTGAAAATCTTTAAGATCTGGTCCCTTTTTACTTAACGATTTCATCTTCAATTCATCTCTTTTCTTTTGCTTTTTACTATAAACAGTCTAAAAGAACCAAGCCACTCTTTCAAAACTTTCATTAGAAATATCCTCAGCTGGGGGCACTGGGGATATAATTCAGTACAAGGGAAAAAAAGAAAAGAAAAAGAGAGGAAAGAAGGAAGGGAGGGAAGAAGGGAGGGGGCAAATCTTTTCTGCTAAATGTGTAATTTCATTGCTCAAAAACTATATTCTACAAAATAATAGAACATACTTCAGTCAAATTTTTGACACTTTATAATAAAGATAATCTTTCTTCCAGGTTTCAAAAACATGTTCCTCATTTCCATTTGAGATCTCACCAGAATAATTTTTAACATCCATAGTTCTGCCAGCATTCTGTTCATGGCAATCCAGGGTTTTATCTAGTGTGCATATCAAAATTCCTCCAACCTCTACCCATTTCCTAGTTCCAAATCCACTTCTACATTTTTGTGCATTTGTTACAGCCTACCCCACTTCCCAGTACCAAAATCTGTATTGCTCTGCTTAGGCTGCCATAACAAAATATCATAGATTTAAACAATATAAGTTTGTTTCTCACAGCTCTAGAGCCTGAAAAGTTCAAGATAAATGTGTCAGTGGGTAGAACTCATTCTAGGGCCTCTTTTCTTGGCTTATAGGCAGCTACTCTCTTAAGGTAGGCTCATTTGACTTCTTCATACATCTGTTCTTTCTCTTTTAATAACATTACCAATCCTATCAGATTAGGACCCAATACTTATGAACTCATTTTACCTTTATTATTTCCTAGAGGTCTTCTCTAGAAATATAGACACACATGAATTTTTGAAGAACTTAATTTAGTCCACAGCATACAATTATCTCTTCTGGACCCCACAAAAAATCTTATCAACTTTATATTATGAAATTTGTTTTATAGATGAGGAAACTGAGAAAAATCAAAGCCAGAGAAGAAATCAAACAGCAAAGAGGAAACCTGAATCAGCCCCATTTGACTCTAGAGCTCCAGTTCTTGCCCCTCACACTGTAATGGATATACAGATTTATTATATTTTAGTAAATATAGTAATGCTACTTAATTTACCTAATTAACTTTCAAATTTTTTTATCAATTAAATTTACATTAATGGGTACATAAAAATAAAAATCGTAGCCGGGCGTGGTGGCGCACGCCTTTAATCCCAGCACTCGGGAGGCTGAGGTAGGAGGAGCGTTGTGAGTTTGAGGCTGCCTTGGGCTACAACGTGAGCGCAAGGCCGGTCTGAGCTACATAGTGCGACCCTGCCTCAAAAAAAAAAAAAAAACTAGGACTAGGAGTTTGGCTCAGTGGCTTAAGCGCCTGTCTGGCAGGTATGAGGCTGTGAGTTCGATCCCCAGTGCCGCAAAAAAAAAAAAAAAAAAAAAAAAAAACCAACAACAACAAAAAAACACACAAGATCATACATATTAATTCAGTACCATGTGATGTTTTGATACATGTATAGATTGTGTAATCTTTAAATCGAATTAAACAAACCTATGCACTCAAACACTATCATTTCTTTATCATAAAAACCTTGAAAGTCTTTTCTCACAGAATTTTGAAACGGTATTTATAATTACCCTGCCACACAATAGCACAGCAGAACTTCTTGCTCCTATCTAATTGTAATTGAGTACCCACTGATCAACCACTTCCTCCCTGTATTTCCCAGCCTCTGGTACATGCCATTGTACTCTCAACTCCTATGGGATCAACTTTTTAGATTCCATATATGAGTGAGATCATGTAATCCTTGTGTTTTTGTACCTGATTTATACCACTTTGCATAATGGTCCCCAGGTCCATCCATGTCATCACGAATGACAGGATTTCCTTTGTTTATGGGTGAGTAGTATTTCATCATATGTACCACATTTTCTTTACCTATTCATCATTTGGTGGACATTTAGGTTGTTTCCATCTATTGGCTATTGTGAATACTGTTGCAACGAAGACAGGAGTGCACTGTCTCTTAGACATACTCATTTCATTTCCTTTGAGATGAAATTGCTGTGTCATGTGGCAGTTCTGTTTTTAATTTATTGAGGAAACATCATACTGATTGTCATAATTTATGTACTAATTCATATTCCCACCACATCCTGGCTAGCACTTGTTATCTTTGGTCTTTTTGGTAATAGTCATTCTTACTGAGTGAGGCGATCTCTTCAAGGTTTTGTTTGCATTTCTGTGATGATAATCAACACTTTTGTAATTTGCCTAATAAACTTTACTTCAGCAAAAGGAAAATTTCTACAACATAAAATTTTATCTGGTGAATTATAAAAAATATACTGAATTTAAAATTTTGAATCTGAATATGAATCAATATGGTTTTATTTAATGCATTTTCTGGTTACTACTACTGGGCACAAGCTTGTATCAATAGACGTCTTTAATTGGGATACAGCTAAACTCTTGTTAAAATCAATGTGTTTCAATTTAAAAGAACAAGTGATGCTACAGTATTACAAAGAGAAAGTCATTCCTGAGTCATGCACATTAACTCCCTTTAGAATTAGAAGTCTTCAAATATGTGGATTAAGTTATTATTCCTTCATTTTATATTCATCAGTACTGACTACCTAAAGAATAAAAAACTAAAACATTCTAATCAAGTTCATTTGATTTATGACATTGAACAAAAGGTCAGCTTAACTACTGGTGTGACCACATGAAATGTTTCATTTTTGTTATGAAGATTTGCCAGAATATTTAGATCATATGCAAAATAACTTGATATATGCCTAACATATAATACGTTGAAAAAGTATAAAATATTCCATTGTTAAAGTCTTTTGCTTTTTTAAAAAATTGAAATCTACCTTGAAGCCCACTGGTCTCAGTAAGTACTCTACAGGGAACAAGTAAAGACATTTGGTTTACATTTTTCACCACGGGAACATGAAACAGGCTTTAAGTCAATTTCTCACAACTATGCAGCAAAATGGAGATGGAAGCAGAGAAACATCATAGGTCCTTAGTTTCATTTTCCCTATAGGAAGTGATTAATTGCAATAATTCAGTAGCATTAAGGGTGATGTGGAAATGTATTGTTTAACATCTCAGCAACAATGCAAATAAAATAGTAAGCAATGTGTTTTCCACATTCTAAAGTGATCGGTCTCTTAAAAGTACAATGAATCTACCGCCCTACCATCATTCAGCCTCATTTCATCAAAATAAATGAGTCTGTTTTGAAAATTGTTTCCTAACGAATCTGATCTTATCTCACTTTCAGTTAAGCAGCAGGAACCTGAGTACCACTTCAAAAGTTCTTACCTCCTTCAGCCTCTGAATAAACTGGTGTCAATGACACATAAAATTTCTCATGATTAATGCATCTAATATTAACAATTTCCTTTCCCTCCCCTTAAGTCCCTTGAATTTCTGAATGAGCAAAATTGTTTTGCTTCTCAAAAGAGCCAGGAGTTCATGATTTTTAAATTTCTGAAATAACTGACCACAGATTCCCTGTAGCTAATTCTCATTAGAGTATGTCGTGGATGGAAGAGAATTAAAACAGTACAACTCAAGCTGCATTCCTAGGACAAGAGCATCAGCATCACCAAGGAGCTTCTGAAAATATGTGGAATCTCTGGCCCCAGCAGAGACCTGTTGAATCAGAATCTGCATTTTGACAAGACTTTTAGGTGGTTTCTATAAACATAAAAGTCACAAAAAAACTAATTAAAATCCAAAAAGAATGCCCATGTCTCACTGGGACTGTGGATGGCAAGGCCTCCAATGTCAAACTGGTTTATTTCACCAACCCAGGGCACTTCTTACTACTGCTCCCATATTCACTCAGTCTATGCTTTATGAATGCAATTTTATTTTTCTATAAGTCAAAGCTCTGTCAATTGTTCAGTCTTCATGGAGCAAAAATTTTGAGATATTTTAGCCCTTTTCCAACAAACTTTCATAGGTTTATTTCCTGTGGTTTAAATTATGAAAGAGTAGTTTTGTAATATAAAATTAAACTAAAATTTTGAATATTCTTTCAAACCTCATATGCCCTCTCCTAGTGTGTAGAAAATCAATCTTCTAGGAAACGAACAGGCAAGATATAATACAAGTTATAAAACTATACATACATTTGACCAAATGACTGTGCTTATCTTCATATACTCCAAGGAAACAAATCAAGGGGGAAAAGCAACTTGTTAACAATTTTCATAGCAGTTTTATTTTAGTAATGAAAAATAGAATTAACCTAAATGCCTCTAAATAATGATTCTTTAAAATAAAGGAATCATTTTTGGATGTGGCCCCAAAAGTACAAGCAAGAAAAGCAAAAATAGAAAAAAGGAATTATATCAAAATGAGAAGCTTCTGCGTAGTCGAACAAATAACAGAACTGACTACTGAATAAGAGAAAACATTTGTAAACCATACATCTCATACTCAGAATACATGAAGAATACAAAACATTCAGTAGTAAGAGAACAAATAACCTAAAAATGGGCAAAAGGTATGAATAGACATTTCTCAAAAGAAGACGTATAGTTAACATGTATATGAAAAAAATGGTCAGCATCACTGATCATCAAGGACATGCAAATTAAAACTACAATGAGGTATCAGATCGCATCTATTAGAGTAGCTATTATTAAAAAGATGAAAGATAAGAACTGAAGGAAATGTAAAGAACAGGGAACCCTTGCACAACGTTGGTGGGAATTAGTACAGCCATTATGGAAAACGATATGGAGGTCCCTTAAAAAATGAAAAATAGAAATACTATATGAGCTGGGTGTGGTGGTGCACGCCTTTAATTCCAGCACTTGGGAGGCTGAGGCAGGAGGACCGTTGTGAGTTCGAGATCAGCCTGGGCGGCAAAGTGAGTTCAAGGCCAGCCTGAACTGCATAGTGAGACCCTGTCTCAAAAAATAGGGCTGGGGATTTAGCTTAGTGGCCTAAGCACCTGCCTGGCAGGCGCAAGGTTGTGAGTTTATCCCCAGTACCAAAAAAAAAAAAAAAAAAAGAAAGAAAGAACACAGAAATACTATATGATTCAACAATCCCACTATTGGGGGTATATGTCTGAAAGAAACAAAAACAGTATGTCAAAGAAAATTTGCACTCCCGTGTTCACTACAGCATTATTCATAATCACAAAGATATGGAATCACCCTAAGTGTCCATCAACTAATGAGTGGATAAAGAAAATGTCATATATATACATACATATATATATAATGCCATATATATGTATATATATATATATATATGAATACTGTATGTATCAATACTATATACATGAACATTATTCGGCCATAAAGAAGAATGAAATACTGTCATATGCAGGAAAATTGATGGAACTGGAAATCATTATGTTAAGTGAAGTAAGCCAGGCGTGGAAAGACAAATATAATATGATCTCACTCAAATGTGCTATCTAAAAAATTTGAACTCCCAGAAATCGAGAATAGAATAGTACTAACCAAAGGTTGGGGGGAAGGGCAAGTAGGATTGGAATATGTTGACCAAAGGATACAAATTTTCATTTAGGAGGCATGAGTTCAAGAGATCTATTACACAACATGGAGACTACACATTATTTAATCACAATGAATTGTATACTTAGAATTTGCTGAGGAAAGATTTAAATGCTCTCATTACCAAAAAAGAGTACGCAAAGTAATTCATGTTAAATTAATTCAATTTAGCCCCTCTACAATGTATACATGTTTCAAAGTATCACACTGTACACAATAAATATATGCAATTTTTATTTCCTAATTTAAAAATAATAAAATATAAGAGAAAAATAAGGACATTATAGCAGAAAATGGTTCCAAATTATATGAGAATTCCAATATATTACAGTCCTATATTTTTAAAAAAGTTTAAAGTACCTCGATCATGTTGACATAAAATGATAGTATGTGTAAAACATGGACACAGGAAGATACTACTACCCCGAATAAAACCACTCAGAACTGTCTGGTCCTGTATGTGTATAAACTAGAAGTAAATTTAATCTAATGTAAATATATTATTGCATAGTAATTTCCCCTGTGAATTTATTTAAGTGACTAACGACATGTTTTAAAGAAAAGGAGGCTGAATTATTTGGAGCACTACAAATTAAAAATCAGAAAAATATATTCACTTTTTTTAAATTGTTGCTTGCCCTTTAGGATTACTCCCTTCGTTAATCCAGACAAATGAAAAATTTAGTTTAATTTTATCTTCCTTCTTCCATTATGATGTATTTTGGACTTTTTTATAAGTCTGGAATTTAAAATTTATCATGAAAAACTCTGGAAAGTAAATAATTGGTAAAGAATAGTGAAGTTTAAAAAATGGTTGCCATTAATTTATTTTCATAACTAATATTTTACATTTCAATGAGTACAAAGCATTGTTTGTCTAGTCCCTGCTGATAATAAAATATTTTATTCCATCAAAAGCTATTCCTAACCCCTTAAAAAGTGTTCAAGTTAGAAATCGTTCAAAAAAGCCACCAACTTATCTCTTACTTTCTCAGTGGGTCAGTGTGGGGGACAGACTTTAGTTTCAAACTAACAAAACCACATCAATTCCTTCTTTGTACCACTTCAAGGACTACCCAAAAGAAAAGATTTAGCTACAACTCACTTCTTCATGACACTGCAAATATATCAACCTAGCTCCATGCCTTCTCTGTCTACAGAGGAATGCTTTTCAAGACACAATTAGGTGACTGATTTTAAAAACAAAAATTAAAAAAAATTTATATTCTAAGGAATATTGTCCTATATGGAGCCATCATCATTGAGAGTATATTCTGATTCAAGGAGCTTCCAAATTTCTTATGGCCTAAAGTTCACTCTTTCACAGTGAATTTGAATTTTTATAACACTCAAAAGTCATTTAGCTTCAAGAATAATGGTAAAACTGCGGGATACTGGTTTTGATTAGTTACAACAGTAACTATAATCTCTTCTCCTGAATTGCATGAAAGTTTTATTTACATATACTTATGCTGGTGTAACTGTGCATTGCAATTATTTATAGCTCTTTCATTTATATTAACAAACACATATTAGATGCTAACCTTATAAATTTGAACTCATGTAATAATCATGACAACTCTCTGAGGTAAGTACTATTATTCTCATTATTCCTTGTTTTATAGAGAAGAACCCTGAGGCACAGAAAGTTCAAGCAATTCACTTAGATAAAATAGCTAGTTAAAGGTCAGAGCTGGGATGCACATCAGAGGATCTGGTTAAAAGATCTAGGCTCATAACCACCATTTTATGATGTCACTCTTTTAGAATGAATTAACACATTGGTTTTAAAGGCAATTCCAAAAGCATAATTCACAAAAAGAAAGAGCGTCTACATGGATATAGGGCTGAAGCTCCCCACTGAGGGAAACAGTAGAGGAGGAAACTAAAGGAAAAAATACAGGTGGTGAGAACCCAGAAAAAGTCAGCCCAGACTCCCTCTTTGTGTAAGCTAAATGATATCTTCAGACTAATTTTGCAACTTCGATTTTGCATTGTCAACCAGAGTCAGCACTTGATTTATTTGTTTGTGAATTGTCTATTTGGTGGTGTATTCAAATTTAATACTAGTCTGGTCTGGAACCTCACTCTGCCCTTAATGAATTGTACTCCAAAAATTCAAAATATTTTTGATGACCTAAATTATCATAAAGATGTGGTAACAATACACATATCCAATGGGATTCAAACTCTAAATGTGAATTAAGTTGTAATTTCTCACTAAATGAAGTTAAGGTATAATTGCAGGTCTTTGATATATTGTTCCCATCTTTCACAACTGATATGCTGGAATTTTATTTTGTCACTGCTCCTGCCCATCTCTCAAATTTAGTTGTTTGACAGGCACTTTATTCCCAGTAATTCCATTAAATCTTAAAGGACAAAAAGATAATTATGCTTTTATCTAAAGACATATATGTCAAATGACTTCATTAGGTGTCCTTGTGGCTAAATTATAATACCATTTCTTCTTCCAAACCTTCCATCAGATAAGTAGCAAAGCCAGGTATGTACAGAGGTTGCTAATTATGAAAATATGCTATTGTTCAAGCTAATGTATAAAATATTTTAGTTTCCTCATACCACCATCAAGCAAACCCTGTAAGCAGTCAGTACTTTTCCAATGGCTATATCTACCTAGAGAGTGAGAAGGAAAAAATTTGAGGGTACATTTGTACCTCAGTGAGAAGAAACTTTATATCCTCACAAAACCAAAGAGGATAAGGTAAAAGAAAACTATTCACAATAATAAAAGCATTCAGTATACTGAATGAATACAAGAAAAGTACATATGATCAGAGTTTTCTTATGCAATAAATTAATAAAGACAGTTTCCACTTATGACAAAAACATAAAAGAGACATATATATTCACACAAATATTAACTAGAAATAATCTTAACAAAATTGTGTATGATGCACAAGAAGAAAACTATAAAATTCTATTGATAGTTATAAAAGAAAAATAGCAAATATAGAGATGAACTACGTATTTTAAAATAAAAAATTCTTTGAAGATGAAAATTTTTCTGTAAGTTATTAATGAGCTTAATATAATCCCAATGGGGCTTTTCAAATTTAACAAAATTATTTAGATTTTATCTCAAAGAACCAATAGGTAAGAATAGCAAATAATTTTAAAATATATTAGAACATTACATCACAATAGTACTATTAGTAAAAGAATAAATAGTTCTGTTGAGCCAAATAGTCTAGAAACAATAACTTTTATATATGTATTAAAATCTTTTAATATATGATAATGTAGGCTGACCAAAACAATGACGAATAGAATTTCCATTCAATAATTTATATTAAGACAATTGCTTAACTATCTGGAAACAAAATCAAATTAGATCCAAAATAAAATTTCAAAAAGAATAAAAGAATCTAATGTAAACTAACAAAATCCCATAAACTTATGACAAAAACTGAAGTGAAATTTTATGACACCTCCAGAGGAGAAATAACTTTCTAATCTGAGACTCCATGGAAGAAATCAAACACAAAGAAAGTGAGTGATGGATTGACTACTAAAACTGTTAAACTGTGTGCCAAAAAAATGTAATGGCAAACACCAAACTGACAAAGCATACCTGAATCTGATTTTACATGTATATACACACACATATATATATACATTCTTAAGAAAAACAATAAAATCCAAGTGATTAAGTAAAAAGCTACACAATCAATCCATAAATGAAGAAATACAAGTTTAACAACTTCTTAAAGACAATCAATTACCAATCAGAGAAATCTAAAAAGTAAAAAACAGGTGTAAATATAAAATAAAGAATGAGACACCAAATTTCAAGGTTTTTTTTTTTAACCAAAATATCCATTTGTAGGGAGGGTGCAGTGAAATAAACATTTTCAGTCATTATTAATGAGCTTATAAATTGGAATAACCACATAAGAAAAGACTTGATGACCATGTATAAGTAAAGAATACTAAATTGTTCATGTTTTCTAACCTAGAATTTCCACATTTGGAAATCACATAAGGAAACTATCACAATGCAAAGAAAATTTTATTGATGGAAACATAACATGGTAGAATTTATAATTTTAAAAAATGGGATCAGATACAGTGATACATGCCTGTAATCCCAACACTTGGGAAGCTGAGGCAGAAAGGTCACAAGTTTAAGGCCAGATTGGGCTACATGGCAAGTCTCAGCACAGCTTGAACTACAGGGTAAGATCCTGTCTCTAAGAAAAAAAATGGAATGATTCAAATGTCAAAAGCTGGGTTACCAGCTAAGAAAAATATGGCATATTCACTAGCCATCTGGACTACCATGTATACATTAAAAATAATATCTTAAAATCATTGTAAGAACATTATTATATATGAGTGGGTTTTTTCATAGTAAGCATGATATGCAGTAGAATACAATGTCATAAAAACACATATACGGTCATAAAGCAATTTGTTTCATTAAAATATTGAAGAAAAGCTACATAATTTTCAGTAATAGTTCTCTTTAGGATATAAGACTGTTTATAATTTTCCCACTGTTCCATGGTCTATGTTTTTAAATTTTGTCATAAATATGTATAATGAACCATGTTAATAGATTTATACAAAAACCTAGATTTTTTTAGGGAAAATAATTAGAAGGAAAATATCACTTTAAATGAAAGTGAAGCCAGGCGTGGTGGCGCACGCCTTTAATCCCAGCACTCGGGAGGCTGAGGTAGGAGGAGCGTTGTGAGTTCGAGACCGGCCTGGGCTACAACGCGAGTGCAATGCCGGCCTGAGCTACACAGTGCGACCCTGCCTCAAAAAACCAGGGCTGGGAGTTTGGCTCAGTGGCTTAAGCACCTGCCCTGGCAGGCGTGAGGTTGTGAGTTCAAACCCCAGTACCGCAAAAAAAAAAAAAATAAAAAATAAAAATAAATGAAAGTGAACACTCATATAAATAGAATTTTTTTTGTGCTTTATGAGATTCTGTTTTTTAAAACTGAGTAGAAGAAAAAGGTGATATGAGACAGCCAAGATGGGGGATTCAGAACTAGACCAAGAGGCAAGCATAGTTTGAAAGGGCAGTTTAAAATATAGTTTGAAATGTATATGGAATGTGTTATCACCACAATAAAACTATAGAAACTAAATCTCAACCAAACCTTCTTGGTTAATGGGAATAAACAAAAGACAGAAAGAGAGACCATTCTGAATAAAATGTGCAATCAATGCATGTTTGTTAGCTATACCTTACTATTCATACCTGTATGGCACCATTTACATTGTTATTTCTACTGTATGTCATAAGCATGAGTGTTTTGTTTTAAAATGAATACTATCATTCTAAAATAAAATTTGATTTTATAATTATAGTGTAATACCAAAAAGAGGGAGTGAAATGTTTTTCAAAAAGGACACTTAAGTCTTAAAGATTGAGAAACTCTGATGAAAGGTAACGTATGCTTGTGTCCTCCCTCTCCAACAGTCTAGCTAGCACCCAAAACTTCCATAAGACTCTGAAGCCTCTGTGTACCCTTCAAAAAGCACAATAGGGGAACTCCCAACTTACCTACTCTTTTCTGCTACTTTCTGAGGAGATTTTCAAAGAGAACTAAGAATCATAAAAACTGCATTTATGCAAGATTCACTTTGGGTAGAAACAAATGCTTGAGAATTTCCAACCTGCCTAAATTAATTTCATATGTAGTTCTAGCTTACTTGGCTAAAAAAGCTAAAGATCTTCTCACTTCCATATTTCATTTACAGCTATCTTTTGCATAAGGCAAAACATAAACTACTATTTCTGGTTTATAAATACAGATACTGAGGCCTAAAGAATTCGAGGGGCCTCCCCAGAATATACATGCTTGTTTCCTATTATCAGTCCAACACTCTTTGCAGAAAAAAAAAAAAAAACAGACTTCGCCTTATGAGCTCATTCATTTAATTTAACAATATTTGCACAGGGCCAATTATATACCCGCCTGTGTTCCTGGTACCATAGGTAATGTCCCTGCCCTCACGGAGACTAAATGTTTGTAGAAAAGCCCAACAATATGTAAGTAAGCAAACAAATGTCAGAGTACTTAGTTCTTTGAATGAAAGTAGAGTGTGACAGCAACAAGGATAGGGTGCTTATTCTAGATAGGGTGATCAAGGAAGTCCTCTGTGAGGGAAGAGCCAGTGGAACAAACATGTGAATCAATTGTATGTTTGGCAAAGAATGATAAATGCAAAACCCCCAAGTGAGGAGCATGCTTGGTAAGCTTGCAAAATGTCCAGGTGATCAGTGAGGCGGAAGTATTCAGTGTATCTTACCATATATTGTCTTCTGTCATGTCCCCTGCTCATACTTCCTTTGAACCTTAAATTTATCCCTAAGTTAAGGAGTACATTCCTCCTTTGTCAGGTTGCCTATAAAGCAGTCATTTCTCCATCTTCTATTGATAAGAACACCTAGGAATCCTATTTGGCTTTCATTGTCCTTCCCAAGGTTCAACTCAGGAAAAAAATCACATAAGCACAACATAAGACGATAGCCCAAGAGATCAATAGCATCTACATATCTACCTTGAATCCTTTAAGATTATTATGTTTAGCATGACCTAAGAATTGCCACAAATAAGGTTTGACCATTTTCAGAAATCATTATACAATGAAAATCCTCTAACATCATCTTCAGTACAGTCTTTCTTCACTGACCCAGTAAGTACTCAAAAATCTTGCATTGTATCATCAGGTTCTGAATTCACTACCAAGCATTTTCCTTTGTTTTGTTTCCACCTAGAAACTACTGTGTAGGACTAGCTATTTTCATGTGTTTTGCTCCTGCTGACAACAACGTTTGAGCTAGGTCCTTCCTTAGAAATGTCCCCAAGAGTACTAAAAGAAACCAATGTAAAAGAATATAATAATAATACCAAGAGTTTGCAATTACCTAACCATTACTATATCTCAAATCCCGTGCTCATTTTCATATGTATTATGGCTTTCATTCCTCACAATTCTATAACATAGATCATAATATGATATTTGTTTAATAAATGAGTAAAGGACTAAGACATTAATTTGCTGAGATTATAAGCCCCACATCTGACTAACACCTGATTAGTTCTCAGATCTGCCTGCCTCTGAAGCCCTGCAGCAAAGATGCAGGTGCATCTGATTAAAAAAAGGGGCGATAGGCTGAGACATGCCTAGACAAAAGAGCAAAACTGAATCATAACAAGGGTGTTTTCCCTCGCTGCTCTTTACAATCTTTTATAAAAAAGGATCCTATTTCTGAAGCCTCCAATCCCCTACACAACTTCTTGAAAGGAAACTAATAGGCAGATTCAAAGAGATAGTTTTACTCACACACACATCCTCCCTCTCAGCATCCTAATTGGTATTGCATTCTGAAAGCAATGAGCGCCGTTTCTTAGTCTGCCTGTCTCTTCTTACTGAATTTGATGTACTTTCTTTGGGATGATACTTCCAAACACATTCATAGAGAGGTAGAGAAAAACCTTTCCCTCCCTGGAGAGCTAGTGGTCCCAAGTCTGAACAGTCATCCCACCTTTCTTGTCCCTACCACACAGAAGTCTGGAGCCCAGAGTTCACTCAAATCAACTCTAGGCCATGTTTTCCTATCCCAAAGGACATTCGACAAAGCTGTCACAAAAGACCTTGGTAAGGACCTTCTGGAGAGCAGAAGGCCCAGAGGATAAAACCTCATTGAGGAACCTAGGCCAAAACATATTCCACCAGTGCCTTGGGCTGAACCTGAGGCAGCTTTGGGGCTGCAGGGCAGGCCATGGAGCAGGCTCCAGAAAGCACAGCCTCGGCTGTCTGTGACTACCACACACACACTTTTGACAGGGTCAGGCCTGTCATGTAGCCAATCTGCTACCACCGCCATGTACTCACAGCACACACAGGCAGTACACGCCCGGAACACTCTCGCTGTCCCTCAGCAAATAGCTGCCATCCAACCCTGTCGCGAGCAGGAGCGTCTCTCCGGTCTCTCTGCTGATTTTACCATGATACACAGCCAGTGTATCCATAGCCTAGTGAATTCCAGTGGCTGAGGTGAGGGACTATAAAAGGGAGATGCCACCGCCGCAACTGCCTCTGCCAGGAACGAGTCAACCACCTGACTCCAATTCAGCCAGATGTGCAAAATGAGACGAGAGCCCAAACAACAGGATGTTGTCTACCTGCTTTAAAACCTCCCTCTCAAACTTCAACTAAAAGCAGCTCAGCAATTTAACAGCTGGGTTCTATCAAACATGTCACGGAGTTTGATCTAGCTCTCCAGCACAAGATTCTTATGGACAGGGGAGGAACACTGGAGGAAAGACCCCTGCAAGTTTTGGGTTGTACTGCCAACGTAGACCTTGCACACAGACGAGAGTGCTTGGTAACGTTTCTGTCCTTGCATTTTCCTCCAGGTCTGCCAGACATGACTTAGCTTAAGTAGTTTCCAAAGGGGTTGACAGCAGAGGCATGTCACTGTGTGGGGAAGAAACAAACTGACAAAATGAAAAGACCAAAAGTTCTAAGATCAAAACACTCCAAGTATCAATACAAGGATCACTAATGAACATGGTTATAAAGCTTCTGTAGGATCAGAAATAATAGGAAAACAATGAATTTAGGGCAAGTTCTTCCTCTCCTTCCTTCTCCTTCTCCTACCTCATGTGGTCATCTTGAACAATCTGTGTGTGTGTGTGTGTGTGTGTGTGTGTGTGTGTGTGTGTGTTGCTAGGGATGAAACCCAGGGTATTTCACATGCCAGGCAAGTGCTCTACTACTGAGCTATAGAACAGTACTGCTTGAACAATTCTGGTCCTAAGCAAATATTATTTTTTCCCTAACACTACTTTAAAGATTTTTTCCATAATACCTTTTTAAAGATTTTTTCCCTAACACTTTTTTAAAGTACTGAAGTACAAAAATCACAATAAACATCAAAGATGTTCCAGATTTATCTCTTTGGCAGTCCTTATATGAGAGACCAAATAATTTGGTGCTTTATCTTTATGTGAATTTGTATGTGTCCTTTGATACACGGGGCTCAGCTTTCTTCATTTTGACTATAAAATCTGTTTCAAACCATTTTTCAAGTGTTGATAATTATGTTGTAACTTTTATTCCCTGTTGTTTCTAGAGACTATTTCTCGTACAGTTACTGCTAAACTTTCATTAATTTAAAAAGAAATCTTTCAACCTGCATTTCTTTTTCTGAAACAAAGTGTTGTACCTATCTCAAAAAAGGCCAAATAATACTTCGCCCAAACTTTCTCCATTTTCACTAAAACAGAATTTTTAATGCCTAAAGCTTAATGATCCCATGTGCTTTTTTGCTTATGTAACATACTTTATAAATTAGAGTTCAAATAGCTAAGTCTATGTTGTCTATTCCATTTTTTCCACAGCTTCAGTGCCTAGTTTCCTGAGAATACTACAAGGCTGGTATCTCAATAGGGAGGATGATATTAAATCCTCAGTGGGGTCAGATGGACATAGCTGATTTGCACCGAAGGCAGGTATTTACTCTCTATCTACTGGGATTAAGAACAAACATCTAAGATTTTTCTGGTAGCCAGTAACAATTCTCCTACAAAGAGTGCCCAGCTTTAGTAGACAAAGGGTAAACAGAAACCTCCTACAGTTATTTTCAACACTAAGAATATTTTTTTAAAAAGAGCATTTGAGGTGACATTTGAGGATGACTCTAGAGATTGGGCCAAGATTGTCTCATCATCTTTCTATTTCACATGTGTTTGACCAACTCCTTTTCACATTTTTCATACTTTGGGTCAAAGAAGAAATTGATCTGATACAGAAGCACAATATTAAGGGTTTGAGACACTAGGACACACTGGATGCTACATTTCAAGCAAGCAGTGGTTAGCCCAGTGAAGTTAATCATGATGTTGGCATTTTAAATAAATATTTGCTACTAAAGCAGGGAAGGGGGTCCTCTTATATTAATCTATAGAGACAACATCCACTTGTCAGTTGAATTGTGAGAACTTCCAATGTTTCATAAGTTAAATAAAAACTAACCTTTTTTGTCTCTGAACAACTCTGAACAAATGATCCACAAACTTAAGAACATAGAAACCTTGATCTGACAGCATGAGTGTACCATACATTCTTTTCTTTCTCTGTTTTGTTCTATGTTCCCAAAATAGCACACCTGTCAAAGCATCCAGGTACAGTGGGGTTCAGCACAACTAAAACTGTATAAAAAAAGAACAGATAAATTATAAGGTAATAGTACAACTCTCACATCCAGTACCTCATTGTCATTTCACAAGTAAGCTGACAGCTGAACCAGCCCACTAGTGCAGTGTTGATGAAAAATACTGACATCTTCACTCTAGTGCTGCACCAGTACTAAACCTGACTTTAGCAAATTCAAAACTTCATGCTGAGCTTGAAGTATAGAAAAAGGAATTGAAATGGCTCTCTTTATTTTCTCTCTCAAAACCTGTAAGAGAGCAGGATGAGACAAGGAGCAATGAAGAAAGAGAAAGAGATGAAGAATGAGCCCTAAGAATAAGTATTAACTACTTAGGAGAAAAATAATCTAATTAATTATTTTCTGTCTCCTCCACTTGAATTTAAGGTCCACGACAGCAAGATTTTGTGTGAGCTTTGCATTGCTGTGATAAAATACATGAAAAATCAATTCAAAAGAAGAAAGATTCTTGGCTGACAATTTCAGAGACTTTAGCCTATGGTCATTTGGCTCCATCACTTTGAGCCTGAGATAATGCCAAAATTCATAGTAGAGTATGTGGTTGAGCATAACTGCTCACTTCACAGCATCCAGAAAGCAGAAAGTGAGGAACAGAGTGAAAGAGTGTTTCCTGGGGCAAATATCCTCTTCAAAGACATGCCTCCAGTGACCTACCTCTTCAACTAGATCCTACCTCCTAAAGTTTCTACTTCCTCCAAACACCACTAGTTGGAGACCAAGCCTCCTACATATAAACCTTTTGGGGACATTCCAGATCCAAATTATAACATTTTATCCTTGGGCCCCAAAAGTTCTTGTCCATGTCACAATGCAAGTTGCATTCAGTCCATCTCCAAGAGTCTCCGTACGCTTAACAGTTCCAGGATTGCTCAAAAGTCCAAGACCAATGTTTCCTCTGAGACTCAAAACAAACTCTTACCTGTGAGCCTCTGCAAAAATGAAATAAGTGACACACCTCCAGCACACAATGTTGGGACAAGACAAATATTCTCATCTGAACTGCAAGAATAGGAAACTAGCAAGAACTAATCGGACCAAAGCAAGACTGAAACCAAGTAAGGCAAACTTTAACTCTTGTAGCTCCATGTCTGGCATTCAGTCATGTAGTGCCAAGATGTGAGCTCCAGAGGGCTTAGGCTTTAGCTAGACTTATATTGAAAATCATGGGGGAAAAAAGAGTCAAGGAGAAAGATTTGAAAAATTTGCAATTTGGATAAAAAGCTGTGTAAAATTGGGGCCAAGGAAGGTGTGGTTGTTGAAGTGGTTAGCACCACTGACAAGAAGCCAAGTACTTTGTGCCTGGACAATAGAATAGATATGATAGTTCACATGGCCTCTCTCTTGATCTAGATCTGTTTGTTGCTTAGTTTTCCTTGGCAGATGTTCCACATTCCTGGCACCTCTCATTTCCTGGGGTTTTCATGGCAGCTTTGGCTTCACTTTCACAACTTCATGCATAGCCCTCTCAGAGTCAGCCCACAAAAACTGTGACCCTGTTAAACACAATCTGACCTCCCTGCTCTTTGAAACCTCAGTGGCGGGCTGCCTGTCCCTGTAACTTTTGCATTCTACATGCAAACAAACTCAGTATTGCATGGACAATGCCAAGGTGTGCCACCAGTTTAAGTAGGAGTTACGCCCCTTTGGACCATGAATGCAGTGGTCTCTGAGAGCCTGAGTTACAGAGGATATTGAGATTAATCCTGGGGAACCAACTTCTTAGATGGGCCTGTGCAAGCAGGTCACTCCAACACTCTGAAACAGTCTTTCAAATTACATTACACTTGTGCATCCTTGAGCCAGTATGGGTGGGATCTTGCTAATTCCTAAAATGCCCAGAAAGCACCTTTCCTTTTATCCAAATATAAAGTACTTGGCTTCTATTTAGTGATGCTAACCTCTTTAGCAACCACACTTTCCTTGACCTCAACTATACAGGTTTTTATCTGTCCCAAATGCATGTTTTTTCAAATCTTTTTGGTGTGCTCTTTGCTCATCAAACTCACTATAAATCTGGCTACAAACAACCAGTAATATCATGCCACTTCCTGAATACTGTACTTCTTTGCAATTTTCTTCACCAGAAAAACTAGTACAATACTTTTAAATCCAGACTTTTATAAAATCTCAGAGTGTGGACAAAATGTAGATAAATTCTTTGCCAGGTTGCAACATGCATGATCTCTAATAAAATTCCTAATGGAGTCTTCATTTCTATCTGAAACCTGATGAACATGGTCTTCAATGTCTGCATTCCTATTAGCACTCAGGTCTTTGGAGCTCTCACCAGAACTGTCCATCAAGCTTTGCTTACAACATTCTAGGATTCTCCCATAAACCAATTGAACCACACTGTCTGAACCATACTGTCAATATAGTCACAGCAATAACCCCACTTGTCAGTACCAATTTTTTGTCAGCTTCCCATCACTGTGACAAAATACCTGAGAAAATCAATTTAAATGTGGCAAGATTTATTTGGGTTCACACTTTTAGAAATTTCAGTTTATGGTTGCTTTATTGAAACCCCATTGCCTTGGGCCTGAGACAAGGTCAAACATCATGGGAGAAAGCACATAGGGAGAGGAGAATGAGAGTGACAGACACACAGACACACAGACACACACAGATCAGGGACAAAATATCCCTTTTAAAGGTATATCCCTAGTGACACTCTTTTTCCAACTAGGCTCAACCTTCTAAAGTTTCTGCCACCTCCAAATAGCACCATTCACTGTGAACCAAGTCTTCAACATGGGAGCTTTTGAACGACATTCCAGTTCCATATTACACCTTTATTCATGAATTTTCTTCAGTGCCTAGCATATAATAGATGATAAATATATTTTTGAGTGAATGAATGAAATTAACACTCTCAAGAAAATAACAGTAACACACACACACATATAAATATTGTATGTTGGTTCTACATTCTTGCCTCTGGCCCACCTTTGAAACAGCAAGATGAATTGGAAGGAGCAGGAATTATGAGATTATTTTCTATGTTTTGCCACTAAACCCCTTCCTTTCTCTGAGGCTCATTTTCTCCATCTATCAAGCAGGGTTGAACCAGATAAGCCCTAAGGTCACGTTTAGCCTCAACTTTCTGTGCTTTACGCGATAGGCACTTCTTTGGAGAGAAATAGAGAGGAAATATACTGAACTAATTTTTGTGCAAAAAGCAAGATTTATTTCCTCAAGTCTTAATCAATTGGAGAAAGATTTTTGTTCTCACTGCTTTAACAAAAATCATAGGATGGAGGAAAAGAACTTCACAGTTTAAAGAAAACTACATTTTAAAATATAGATGTCACTTAAATCAACTATAAAAGCATTGAAAGTTAGAAAAACTGTCAGCCAAGGTTGAAAGTGTCTTCTTATCTAAACTTGTCATTTCCTGAGGTCTCTGAGAGATGGCAGAATTTTGTATGTGAATGCCCTGTCTGAGGTGCTAATTGTCTTCATTTCAAATGCCCTAGGCTATTCTCAAACCCAGGTAGATTAAAAGAATGATGCCAAGGGTGGTCAGTTTTATGGAGTGGATCTGACATTTCAAAATCTTTTTCTCTAACCTTTCAAAACTAACTTTTTTCTTTCACTAGCTTATCTATAGGTGTGAATTCTCCTGTGACAGTGTTATGATATTGGCACCTGCGGTGAGTTTACATTCTCTCAGCACTTACTAAAATTCACTTCCTTTACAAAAGTGAGGGGAAAAAAGTTAAATGTCTTCTTTAAAAATAAGAGCACCTCCTTCTGTTAGTATCTGAGTTTGTCTATAAGGCTAATTTTTTTTTTCTAAATGCCCTTTTGTAAGTGAGACACCGGAGACAGGGTTGTTGTGTATATTTACCTAACCCTGTTTTAAATATATTTATTCTTTCAACAATTTATGACAATTTACTATATGCGAGATATTACAGTAGGTGCTTATAAAATGCAGTAACTGCCCTTAAATTGTTTGCAGTTCAGTGAAGAAGAAAAACAAGCAAATACACAACTACAATTCACTTAAAAGCCATGATAGAGGAAAGGATGGGGCTCCTGAGGCACTACAGTGGTATATCTAACTCAACTTATATTCTGGACCTGCATAATCTATTCAAGGTGGTAAGTTCTTTACCTTTCTATCTGCCATAGTTCCTTTTACTTGTTCCTTTTAACTGCTTCATGACTCAAAGGAAATTCCTAATTGTAGTTGAAACCCTGCCTGCTTCTGAAGTTTTATTCTTAGAATAATTAACAGCTATTATGTGTTAAGTACAAACTATATTCCAGGAATTCTGCTAAACACTTTGAACGTATTATTTATATTAACAACCCTATGAAAAAAAAATGCTATCATGATCCCCATTTTTCCAACAAGGAAACCAAAACACAGGAAGCCTAGTAGCTTGCTGATGGCAACAAAACTGGTAAAGCGACTGTGTTCAGGCCCAGGATTTGAACACAGGCCCTTTATTGCAAAGCCAGTGCATTTCACCGCTAACCTCTTCTGTCTTTCGATATGAATCATGAGGTTATCACTGAATTACTTGGGTTTCAAACGCCTATACAGAAACTGTAATTTTGATCTCTAGAATATTCTTATACCTCTCAAGTGTCAATTGCTCCTACGCCCTGACTTGTAGCATGGCTATATCTGATATGAGCGATAATATCTATGCCTGATATATGTGTGTCTGTTATGGTAATGGATCTGATATGCTTTAGTAGATCAGAAACAGTTTTAGCCTGGGCCTCATTGGTTACTATATTATGGAAAGCTCTTAAAAGTCAAGGTCTGTTTCCCAGACTTACAGGCCTGGGACCTGGATCATTGGTTTATCCACCTAAAATAACAAAACACTGAGTAGTTTCATATTTGTTTCATTTTGTTTTAAAAGTGAAACAGCCAGGCCAAGTAGAATGTGCCTATAGTCTCAGCTACTCAGGAGGATCAGGAAGATGACTTAAACTCAGCAGTTGGGGGCCAGTTTAGGCAACATAGTAAGACCTAGCCCCTCAAAATTTAATAAAAAAGTGATCTAGGCATCCCCCTTTCATGTTCCATCTATGGGTGCAGATGCAATATTATACATCCATGTATCTGAAGGTCTTATTGCCTAATTCTCCTTCTTGTCCTTTTTCTAGACCAAATGAAGGTAACTTTCCTTCAGTTTTTACTTATCTTTCTACATGAAGATAAAAGAGATTACATATGCAAAGTGCCTAGAACCTAACAGTCAAAATTACTTTCCTTACTAGCCTGTAAATTTCTGACAGACATGGATGATATCACACTCTTTTTAGCAGACTTAGATCCTAAAACAGTACCTGGCATCTACTTAGCACCCTCCCTTCCATCATCCTCTTTCTCTTTAGAAAGAGAAACTTCCATATGTAATATAGCTTCTAATTTGCCTCGAGGTATGTATCATTTCTGACACTGACTTCCTTTGCATTCATTGTCCATCAGCATCTTCTTTGTAAACAAGGCCCAAACTTTCCATCTAAAAATCAGTTCTCTTCTTGGAAGTTTAAGAATAAGGTTCCACCACTTGAGCTTAACCTGAAACATTAAAGTACAAGAGACTGCTGTTTTGTCTGTATGTTTCTCTGAACAGTTTTAAGAAATCTCAGTGTTTTAAAACATGAATTATATTATTACATATTCATCACAAACACCAAAATTTGGCAAATGAATGGAATGAAACAGACTATTGTTGTCCAAGCAGCTTTGTAAATACAAGTGAAATACTATCATCCAGTAAGCAAAGCAAGAGCCAGGAATGGTGGTACACGCCTTTAATTCCTGCATTCGGGAGGCTGAGGCAGGAGGATTCTTGTGAGTTCAAGACCAGCCTGGGCTACAGAGTGAGTTCAAGGCTAGTCTGAACTGCATAGTGAGACCCTGTCTCAAAAAAAGGTCCGGGAGTTTAGCTTAGTGGCCTAAGCACCTGCCTAGCAGGTGCGAGGTTGTGAGTTCGATCCCTGGTAACAAAAAAAAAAAAAAAAAACAGTAAAAAAAAGCAACAATCAAGGAATTTTAAATGCATTGGTAGTTACATATGCAAAATTGACATTATTTTATTTTCCTTCTCAGTAATAAACATTTCATGAAAAAGTTAGAATCTTTGATCAGTGGGGAATTCAATAGTATGAGTCTTTTATAGAGTAGGCCATACAGTTTGCAAAGTTTCAAAATTGTCCGGGCAATATCATGAATTTCAATGATAATGGTATGAAATTCTCAATACTTAGTCCTTTTCTCTCCTGGAACCAATATAGTTCAGAAAACTTATCAAAATAAATATATATCTCAAGCAAAAAAAATGAGATTAAAATCCTGCATCTTAATTATAGACAAAACTCCCACAGAACTCCATAGTCACATTATAAAGACTAAGGTATGATTTAATATTACCTGCCACAAAAGTAATCATAGGTTTCTGCCTTGTATTTATTGTTGTCATGTAGTATACAATGAGGAAAAAATAATAATGAATGAAGAATAAAATAGATCTAAACTTAAAAAACAAAGACCTGGAGTATGTCTCAATAAGGCTGTAACAGTACACATTATTTTGAAGAAAAGCAAAGTCAACTTTCTTGGAAATTTTTTTAGCATTTACTGGTATTTAGTATGTATTAAAACTACCAGTTTTCTACAGAGGTTTTCCTAACTTGTGTTCCCAAACTTTATATAGTTTTAAGAAGATAGTACTAATGGATTCTGAAGAATTGCCGGTATTACAAAAAGTCCAGTAAAATGGTTCATTTTCATGTGATTCCACTGTATAAAATAATCATGACAACAATAGCATAATTTATTGAATCTTCACAAAAATCCTATGCTAAAAAGTGACTGTGTTTGTTAGAATTATATTAACTTTGTGTGAGGGAACTTTATATAGGCTTTCTTAATTTTGAATGAGAAAGTAATCATTTACTAATTAATGCCATTTGACATATAGACTGTTTCAAAAATTGACATCTATGGGCCCCCAAAATGCAAATGAACCATTGATGAAAAGGTTGAGAACTACTGTTTGGTGCATACGTAATCTTATTTCTTCTAAAGAACATGAGGTCATTGAGGCCAGTAACAATTCCACAGAATACAGCATATTGCCTATTCATAGCAAAATTGCCCTGAATGCATGCTGTTAACCTGATTTGTATAGAACTAAAACTAGACATTCCTAGTGGAATTGCTTACCTCTCAACCAACACTTGGGGTGATACTGTGTTTTTCTACAATTGCTTTATACCCCAGGAAAATTAGGCTAGATGGACTATGATCTAACCTCCTGGAGGAATTCTTAGGTCCATGGAAGAGAGTGCTTCCACAGTGAACCAAACAGAGCACTCAAGAAATTATATGCAGTATGGGGGTATGGGTACTGTTCACCTAGTCCAGCAATACTTTCTAGGCATATTTCACTGTGTTTCTGGACATTTTTCCTAAACATCAAAAATAAAACATATAGTCAATGTGAAAATTTGTTCAAGAGCAACATCACTGGGTCACAGACTAGGGCTGTTTAGTAACCTTGAGTACATGTGACATTTAGGGTCAGTGGATGCAGTTAACTCCATCATGCGACAGAGGTGAGGAAACCACTCAAGAGCATTAGGCACAATGCTTGCACCAGAAAATAAGAATCTGCCACCAATGGTGTTGAGAATTTATAAAGCATGTGACAAGAAAATTGTGTATCTTTTTGTTACTGTCATGGATTTAGCACCAGAATCAATTTAGAAAAAAACAATTCCATTTCCTGTTTTGTAACATGAATCTGAAGTCTTCAAGGTCTCTTTTCCCAGCCTCCATCACAAAAATATATATAAACCTATATCAGACTTTTATAGCTGCATTTTATCCACTTAAAAACTGAGTAATTCAGATTTTGATAAGCAGTCAAGATGTGTTCTATTTTAATCATATTAAACTCAAACATAAACTTTTCATATGATCTATCTGCTGAATCAAAGAAAAGTCACTCTTACTACGTAGAATTACCACTTTTTTGCAGTTTGTACCCACTGGAGAAGAAAATAGTGATTTACCAGCCTTGAGTTTCAGGTTACTTTGAAAAAGGTCAGCCCTGAAAGACTGTATAATCATATCTGAAATATACAAAAGTTAAAACACCAGAAACAGCAAAATTTTATTTTACATATAAAATAAAGGTACTAATGCCCACTTTGAAGAACTATAAAATCTATTATATTTAGTTACCAAAAGGCATAATATGCTCAGAGTTTCTGGCACACAGTAAATGATGGCAGCTCCCTAATTAAGCCTTATACTCATCACCATAGCAGAACCCTTATGGTAGGGAAAGAGAACTAACAATTGTTGGAACTCAGAAATTCTGTAATGTATCTGAGGTCACAAAGTTAGTAACAGAATAAGTATCTGAACTCAATTCTTCCTGGTACAAAAGCCCAGGCTCTTGTCATAGAAACAGATTATCCTTTATGTACCCACTCTAGAAGGAAATAGTGATTTACCAGCCTTGGGTTTCAGGTTACTTTGAAAAAGTTCAGCCCTGAAAGACTGTATAATCATATCTAAAATATATAAAGTTATGCACGGGATGAGTCCTTTTATATGGGCCTAAATGCATGCCCAGTGAATAGCAGAGTATGTTTTGAAGCCATAAAAGAAGCAACCGTAGTAAGACTTAGAATGTTCTGCTAGTACATGAAGAGATTATATCAGAACACTCCCAAGTTCCATCTGTGTCCTATTGTGCAAAAATTCCAAGGAACTATTACCACACCTGGCATCACAAAACCATCCCCCAATCCAGGCAACCTAGCTTTCGGTTTGATGTCCCTGAGGGACATTACCCTGAATAATCCTGATTGTCAGCTTGACTGGACTGAGATTTCTGAAGGAGAGACTGGATTAGAAGACATTAACCTCATTAATGGCTCAATTCATTAGTGAGTTCAGAGTTAAATGGGCTATTAAGAGGATGGGACTTTGTTGCAGGAAATGGGTCATGGGTATGTGACCTTGGGGAGCATAGCTGGTCCCTAACCTTTTCTCTCTGATGCTCTTTCCTGGTGTTCTCCTTCCTGCTTCCATGAAATGAGCAGCTCTGCTCTACCATGCTCCTTCGACCATGATGTTCCTGCCATGGAGCCAACTCAACCATGGACTTAAACCTTTGAACCTATGAGCCAAAATATACCTCTACTCCTTTAATTTGTGGATGTCAGGTATTTTTTTCCCAGTAGTGACCAAGCACTCCCTTCCCAAGAAAGAAAGGCCCTCCCAATAATCACAATTCTAAGGGGAATGTGAATGGTGGTGAAGCAGAATCGCTTTTGTTCTCTGCTCCATTCTTGCCCCTACACCAAACAAATAACTAGCCTCCACCCTCCTTAGCCTCATGAAATATTTGTGTTATAAGAAGTCTGGCAAGACTTCTTTCGAGAAACCGGAGCACTCTGATAAGATTATACACAGGAGAAAATAAATACTGCCTTGGAGTCCAGAAAGACAAGAGGGAAATTTCTGCTCATGGGATATCAAGAGACTTCAAGGAAATTCAAAGAAATGGCTTCCTGGTACACAGTGGGATGCTAGCCTCCAGCCATTAGTACTCCAGCCTAGGCAGAAGTACCTTACCACCCTTTCACCTGTGTTCCACCAGCCATAGATAAGCAGAAATGCCCATCTTCAAGGGATCAGATGCACTTGGATAGTGAGCATAGCAGGGAAAATCACATTGGATTCAAGGTCCCACAGAAGTGTCCCCAATTCTTGAATAACTTGTGGGAAGAGGAGCCCTCCAATAGAGAATGAGATTTAACTTTCCTTCACCTCAGTGATATGGAAGAAACATGAAGATTTAAGCTGCTACTTCTGAGCAATCTTTCCCTGAGATACACACTACACAGCAGACACATGCAAATGCACAGAGTTTATTACTAGTTAGGATAAAAAAAAACCCTGATAAAGACTGATCTTGGTGAGTTGGAGGAACTCAGCTTCTGTTCAGATTGGAGGTGGATCTAACCTCCCACCTACTCCTCCCAGTAGAGTTATATTTTTAACACAATTAGTCCTCCCAAGAGAGGCACCAGGCATATATAGCACAGTGGCTTTAATGTGTCTTTGGAACCCTACAAGGTTAACAGGAACCAGAGCGGAGAGTACAGTAGACCAAGTGGCAACAGTTTTTTTGGAACATGGAACACAGATGAAGGTGTTAGCTCTGAGAAAACTGAGACTATAGGTGACCTCAAACATCAGAAAAGAAGTCCGAGATGAAAAATATGCCTGATGCAATTGACAGCAGATGACACGCTGCAGAAGAAAATACTAACCTCAAAGACATAGTAATAAAAACTGTCCAAAATGGAAAAGGACAAAAAAAGATACAAAACAAGACCCACTGTTGCAGTTATCAACTTATTCCTCAATTCCACATTTATCTTTTCAGCCATTTTTGAGCTAATGGAGGTGGACCTTATAAAAATTTCTCCTTTGGTAGCCAGCAAGCTATGAACACCTGTCAGTGGGTGCTGAGAGGCCTGTACAGAGGAAGGGCCCTTCCTGCTATTTCTAGTGGGGCTTACCCTTTTTTTCTACGGCTTTGGCCCTTACAATTTCTCTAGTGCTGGGTTTCTGCCTGGTGTGACTTTCCCCATTTGCCTCTGTTCCACTGAGCTCTCAAATCCGGTAGAAATGACACAAACCAAAGGGCAGAGGAACAACATGGAACAGAAAAAACTGTCAACCTACAATTCTCTACCCAACAGAAATACCTTTCAAAAATAGTAATGAGGGACCAGGGATTTAGCTCAGTGGTGTAAGCGTCTGCCTGGCAAGTGTGAGGTCGTGAGTTTGATCCCCAGTACCCCCCCAAAAAAATAGTAATGAATGCTATAAACTTGTTTTCACATGTTTTCAATTTCCAAGTAATGTTCTTTACATTGGATTTTCTTCCTTCCAGTCTAGAATCCAATCAAAGATCTTGCATCAGGCAGGTGGTTTAGCTCAGTGGCTCAAGTGCTTGCCTGGTAAGTGCAAGGTTGTGAGTTCGAGCCCCAGTACCAAAAAAAAAAAAAGATCTTGCATCAAATTTTTAAATCTCTTCACACTCTTCCATTTAAAGCAACCCCCAGTCCTTTGCGCCTATTATAACTGTTGACTGGTAAAAGCCTTGGGATGGGGAAAGTCTGGGGCTGAGGACTAGCATGTGTAGTCAATACTCCCCCAAGGACTGTCTTTCTTTAAGAAGATCAGTGGTCTTTCTGGAAAGTTGGCAGCCACAAAAACAGCTGTGACTCTCAAAAGAGAGCATCAGCAAAGCGTTAGAGTCTGTGCTTTCATGAGGCTATTTTACTGATCCTTGCTACTGCTCATTTGTCTCACTTGGGATGAAGTCAATGAGCAGGTTAGTCACACAAGTCCATCCATGAAACCCACTTTCACATTTCCCCTCAGAACTGCAAAAATAGCTCTGGATGTTATTTCAACTGGTTTTACCCAAGGCATAATATATGCAAGGCAAAGACACTCCTGATCTAATGTGTATGCCAAATTATGCTCGTTCTTGTCATCTAACCAAATTCACCAAAAAGACTATGATGAGTACACCAGATAATATCATATAGCTCTAATTCCTAAAAACATTAAGAAATCAATAACTATTTGCTTAATGAAATTAAATTTTTGGTCACATGTAGAATTTAATCCCTCAAATTCTTCCAAGTTAATCTTGCCCCAATATAGAAATTAAATTCTAACGAAACTATTTTGCTCACTATTGTCTCCCAGTGAGTGCCAAAGCATCTGTTCTTCCAGGAACTGACTTCTCACTCTTCTTGACTCCAAGAGGGTCAGGGGAAGGGGGCTCACTGAAGTCTGGGTCTATCAGAATCAAAGTGTTACCTGTATGTCTTTCAGCTCTGAAGTTTCCAGTGGTACAGGCTCAGCTTCATCAGCAACAAGCAAATTTGATGGGAATTAGACACAAACACAAGAACCCACCTACAAAATTTAAAACCCCAGAAGAAGCAAACATGAACACTGTAGTAGTTTCCAAAGGAGCAATAGCATTGTTAAGAAAAGTGGTGTTCCTAAAACTCAATATAGCTTACAATTGTAAAATCATATGGCTGCTACCAGTCAAACACATGGCATGTTTCAGAAAGACAGAAAATGGAAAGGGGTAAGGGAAAAGGCTTCATGACTTCAGCTTCTTTGAGGTATCCACCAGTCAGTAACAGCCATCAAGAATCCACCACCTGAAAAATTTACGTGTAATTAGGAGAAATCCCCAGTTTAAAAAGTGTGATATTCATAGTCCCTCTTTAAGTAAATAAATAAAATAAATAAAATAAAAATATAAATATGTTCATGGTTGTATATGTGCCCATAATGATAAAAAGTGATAAATTTGGGTAATGGAATAAGGAATTAATTTTTTCAATGATATTTTGTTTTCAAATTTTCTGTGAAATAAATTTATTTTTCATAAGAAGGAGGTCTTAGAAAATTTCTCCTTGAAGTGCTTCCATTCTCACTTACCTTCCTGAAATTAGTGAGTTTGTCCCGGGTCAATATCACCACTCTTGACTTGGGTATGGACCTTCTTGCATTTATAGCAGGCCGTGCGCCACGGAAAATTCACCACTTTACACCACGTGCAGACCCAACTCAGTGGAGTATAGCACGAAACAGACTTCTCCTGTTGTTGGGATTCCAGGGGTCCTTTTTCTTGTGTTTGCTTGGCCTTTTGCTGCTGAGGCTGCTGTTTCTTGGGGCTTTCTTTCACAGCTTGACTCCAGGTCTTCCACAAAGTGGTCTCCTTGGCTCTTTCTGCATTTTCCTCCTTGTTATGACTTGTCAACCCTGGGGGAATCACGCACTGGGGCTTCTCTCCATCTTCCTGGATTCTGTTGAACTCTGAGGATACCACAACCTGAGCTTCTTCTACACTTCCTTGGTTATGGCTTCTTCTGGTTTCTGGAAATGTCATAGCCTGAATGCATTCTGTACCTTTTCCCCTGCTGTGACTCCCGCTGATGCCTAGGTACGTCATGTCATCCTGAGCCTTCTCTATTCTTTCTGCCTGGCCGTAGATACTGCTGAAACCTGGGGGTGGCATAACTTGGGCTCTCTCTTGACCAACTTTCTGGCTGTCACTTCTGCTGTCCCCCAGGGAAACCATCTCCTGGGGGCTCTCTTGATCTACTTCTTGGATATATTGCCAATTTTCTCCGAGGAAAGGCACTCCCTGGGGCCACAGTGAACCTTCTTCCTGGTTGTGGTTCCCTCTGTCCCCCAGGGGTGTCATTCCCAGGGGCCTCTCCAGATCTTCATTTTGTATGAAGTAACCACTTTCCCCAAAGAGAGGCATTCCCTGAGACCTCTGCGGGTCTTCCTGGCTGAGGCTTATGTTGTCCCCTAGGAGGACTGATCCTTGTAGCATCTCAGGGCCTTCCACCTGGTTGTAGCAACTCTGGTCCCACAGAGCTGCCATTTCCTCCTGAAATCCCCCCGCAACAGATAGGCCAGGTGGGTAGATCCCCATAGGAGGCATCTGAAATTGGACTCCTGCCTCTGTTCCTGGGACTATCATGGGTACTGCAGGCGGCAAGGATGGTATACTCATTGGAAATGGTGAATGCAGTGGAAACGGCTGAGGCACTAGGACTGGAAATGGTGATGACATGGTCGGAGCCCAGGAAGTTGGCATGTAAACAGCACTTGCTGGGGCTGCTACTGGGCTCTCTAAAAACAGCCCGCCATGCTCTCCCATGGCCCACACATCTCTTTGTGGTTCTGCATCTAGGGGCCAGAATGTAGCCCCAAGCTGCTCAGCTGGTTGCCCAGGCACTGTATCTTGTGGTTGCGGGACAACCTGTGCACACCTTTCAAACTGGAACAGCCTCATACGGAGTATATCACACTCACTCTGTGCCTGCTGCAGGGCAGGCATCACAAACTGTAGCTGTGCAGCCGCTTGGTCTCGCTGCTGACGCAGCTGATGCAGCTCAGAAGCCAGAGCCCAAGAGAGTGCCTCACGGTTTCCTAACTGTTCCTTCAGCCGCCTGACGTGACGCAAGTGCTGCTCTCGTTGTCTAGCAACCACCCTTACCGCCAAGGCCAG
Organism: Dasyprocta punctata; assembly: GCA_004363535.1. Classification (NCBI taxonomy): domain Eukaryota; kingdom Metazoa; phylum Chordata; class Mammalia; order Rodentia; family Dasyproctidae; genus Dasyprocta; species Dasyprocta punctata. The sequence continues at coordinate 84,437 of RJWM01000482.1, read as the reverse complement.
GGCACTCCAGGTGCAGGCCCTCTTGTGGTTGCGCGGCATCTGCTGGTCACCCAAGATGTTATGGAGACCATCCTCTATCTCATTCCAAGACCGCGAGCGGAAGGTCAAGTAGAAGTCTTGGCCACCACCGTTCATTAAAATTTCATTATTGATAAACCGGACCACTTCGGTGTGGCGGAATCCGTTTTTAAGGTCCCCAAACCCGACGGCCATGTCGCCCGCGGCTTAGTCAAGGGATCACTTCGGGAAGCTCTGACACCAACAAAGGCTGCTGCCGTCAAGCTGGTTTCCCCTCACCTTCCCACTCAGTTCTACTTCAGTCGTTGGCCACTCCTGGCCTTTGGTGAGGTCTCTTGCCTCCCTTACCCCTTCATTTCCACGAACAAACTCAATCCTCTCACCACAACACTCTCTCCGGTCTCCGGTCTCCGGTCTCCGTAAAACACGTCAGAAAGAGACGCTCTACGTCATGGCGTCACGCCTTCCGCAAGGACTACTGGGACCAGACGCTCTCGGCACAGCGCCACCTATAGGAAGAAGCGGCAGTGTGACTGGAGTGCGGACTGCCAGTGAACCAACAGAAAATTTTGTTTCCAAGACTTTCGGAAGGATAATATACAACATGGTAGAACAGATCCCTAGTCAGGTGCTGCAGTTGGATAGGTGAGTACATGAAGGCTGTTCTTATCTTGGCTTCATCGTGTCTACTTTCAGTTACTACAAATTTTCATATGATCAGTCATGCTTTCTGAACACTTCCCTCCTCATCCTGAAAAGATGAATTTAGAATCCCTGTCATTGAGGCTGGGGATATACCTCAGCGGCATAAGCACCTGGCTGGCAAGCACGAGATCATGAGTTTAATCCCTGGTACAAAAAATAAAGAAATAAATAAAAATATGTGGCATATAGTTTATATTTATATATTTCCCATTTTCAGGAAAAAATTCCAAATTGTAAGTTTAAAGGGCCAGGGATTTATTTAGCTCAGAGACACAAGCGCCTGCCTGGCAAGTGTGGGGTCATGATACCCGGTATCCAAAAAAAAAAAAAAAAAAAAAAAACCCTGTCATCAAGATAATCAAGTAACTTAGCCATGAAATCCCTGAACCCATCTGTAAATTCACTCACATCTTTTATCTACTCAGCTCTGATCTCAGCTAGTACCTGTCTTTTTAGACTAAATATTCATCCTATGATCTGGATATTCCATTAAAGAATTGCCATAGGAGTCCTTCAGGATACACTGGGCTTCAACCTAAACAAAGAAATAAAACACATGGTGAAGGTAACTATATTGATAAATACAAAAGAAAGTATTAATGTATTTTGGCATGCAAATCATCCTTAACATATGCTTTAAAAAGCAGCTGCATAAAATAATAATAAATCTATATTGGTAGGCATATAATATGTAAAGATGTAATGTATGTCAATAACATGAGAAGCACCTATATCTATGCAAAGATTTTGGTAGAATATTCAAAGTAAATTGGTATTAATCTGAAATATATAGTCAAAAGTTAATATCATGATTATAGCCTCCAGGTCAACTACTAAGAAAATCACTACAAAATATAAAGAAAAGGTAATGTGAAAAAATAAAAATAGTAACCACAAAAAATTAATGAAACATCAAAGAAGGCAGTAAAAGACAAAATGAGGAGTGACAACATATTTAAATACAAATAGAAAATAAAAAATCAGAAGTCATTCCTTTTCAGTAAGTATAATAAATATGAATGAATTTTAAGAGGCAAAGATTGGAACAATGGATATCTTTTTTAAAAACATATCCAAATATATGTTGTATGCAAAGTTCTGCTTTTAGACCCAAAGAGGTTGAAACTAAATGGGTAAAAAAGATTATTTCATACAAGCAACTAATTGAGAGCTAAAGTAAGTCTACAAATATCAGAGAAAGTAGATTTTAAGACAAAAATTACTGAAAATGCGAAGTAGGATATTATATAATGTCTAGTTTAATCTATCAAGAAAATATATAAATTATATATATACACATGTAGCAGAGCCCCAGAATACATGCATAAATGGATAGAACAATGGGAAATATAGCAGTTCTACAATAACAGTTGGATAAGTCAATAAAAAAATTACAATAATGGATAGAAAACAAAATAACAATAGAGAAATACAATTTAATAACACCATAAAACAAATATGCCTACCAGACATCTAGTTAATAGTCAATTGCCAAAGGAAAAAACTGCATATTCTTCTCAAGGAAACATGAAAAATTCCTAAAAGAAGCCTCAAAAAATTTAAATGGTTAATGCCACAGTAAATATGTCCTCTGGCCACAATAGAATGAAATTTAAAAATAGTAACAAATGGAAATTTGCAAAATATATGAACATGTTGTTATAGTGTAGATTTAGAATGTTTGCCAAGAGTTTTGAATGTTCAGAAATAGGGCTTTTAAAAGGTGATTGGATGATGGGGATGCTATACTCATCACTAAATTGATCCACTGCTGAATTCATAGCTAAAGGTGCTCTTAAGAGGTGAGGCCTAATTGGATGAGTGTTTCATTGTGCTTATTGCACAACTTTTTTTTCTTGTGGCACCAGGGATTGAACTCACAGCCTCATGCCTGCCAGACAGGCGTTTAAGCCACTGAGCCAAACTCCCGGCCCTGGTGAGGCCTAATTGGAAGAGATGTGTCCCTGGGTATATCCTCCTTTCTCTCTGCTTCCTGGCTACCATGAGGTGACCAGCTTTCTTCTACCATTGAATATTGCCCTTTGAACATGATGTTTCTATCTTAGAGCCAGCAAACTGTGGACTTAATCCCCTGAACCATGGCTTAATTGAAGCTCTTCTCCTTTAGGTTGTGGTTTGTGGGTTTCAGGTATGTATCCTAGCAATGGAAAAACTAATATTTATGTGAAAATTAATACATACCAAAATAACCACTAGGTCAAAGAAAGAGTTACAAGAGAAATCTAAAATTATGTTGAGACAAATGAGAAACACAACATACCACAACTAATGGGATTCAGCAAAAGTAGTATTCAGAGGAAAATTCATAACTAAATTCAAATCATGCAGAAAAAAAGGAAATGATGCATATTATAATGGAAACAAACAAAACGCAGAAAAGAAAAATAATTAAAAAATTAATGAAATAGAAATAAATTGTTTGGAAAGATCACAATTGTATTGGGTGATATACTATGTCCCCCCAAGTCCTCATATACTTTTGATGGGGCTGAGTTATTGGTTTGTTGTCTGATGCGGGGATTGGCAATGTGAGTGCTGCACCCGCCCAGGGGTGGAGCCAACACACAGTGTAAATGAGGCGGGTCTTCCTCTTGCTCGCTTCTGCCCTCTCTCTCTCTTGCCAGCGTGCTTGCTGCTTGCAGCTGCCATGAACGGCAGCCCCACAATGCCATGCTGCCTTGGAGCCAACTAAGTATGGACTGAAACTCCCGAGAAACTGTAAGAAATAAACCTTTCCTTCTCTAATTTTGGGCATCAGGTATTTTGTCTTGGCAATGTGTAAAAAGTAACTAAGAAAGAATTTGGTACCAGAGGAGTGGGGTCATTGCTGTGACTATTCCTGACCATGTGGTTCGAGAACCTTTGGAAATGTCCTGTGGGAAGAGTTTGGAAAGGTACAGAGATGTTGCCTACAAGCATAGAGCTGGAAAAGCTTAGGCTGTTCTGTATGGGGGATTCTGGTCAGAGCTCAGAAGACCAGAAGGCTCATAGAAAACTGCTGGTAAGGACCAGGCTCGAAGGTTTCTGCTGGGAAGAAGGACTGCTTTGGTTGTTGGACTCCACACGATGTGTGTTATGGCTTGGCAGAAAGTTTGTCTGCATTCTGCCTGTGCCCAGACACTTTGCCTGAGACTGAGATTAAGGGTGATGGACTAACTAGTTTGGCAGAAAAAATTACAAAGCAGCCAAGTGTTGAAATGGTGGCCTGGCTGTTATTGGGGGCTTTTAGTCAGATTTATGTTGGGAATAAAGAGCAAGGAGCCTGCCATGGTGATTTAAAACCTTGTGAGTTTGGCCAGGAAGCTGTGGACTATAAATATAGAGCTGAGACCTTGATTGCTGAGAAGGAACAGAGGAATAAAAAAGATGGCCTGCGGGCCTTCACCCTTTGCAGCCTCAGGCCTTCAAAAGTGAAAGAGCTTGCTCAGAGGAAAAAGTCACAGAGTGCTATGTCCCAGAGTGGCAACAGAGGTCACAGGAGGTTTCAAAAGGGTCGTGGCTGCGCCATGTCCCAAAATGGCAGCAGCCATGCCAGATTCCAGAATGGTGGCAGCATAGAGAAGGTGTTCCTCACAATCAGGTTCAGAGAGCTCAGCAATCCAGACAGTCAACCCCTACAGCCAAGAGAGGGAAAAGCCTGGCTACTGCTCCAGCTGGCACCAGACCTTGGTGGCATCCATGTGGCACTGGTTTTAAGTACAGGAAAAGGCTAAGGCAGCTTCTGCTTCACCTGTAGAGAGCAATGTGTAAAGATGTAAGGGTGAAGCCAAGGAACATGGGTCAGCCAAGGAAAGCTATGCAAGTTAAGACCCCTAAAAGTGCCGCAGGGGTGAAGTCACTCAAGCCTTTTGGGGCTTGCACCAGATTGTATTCCCTGTTTGTAACTTTTGGAATGGTAATGTTTATCTTGTGCCTTTATATGTTGGAAGTGCTTAACCTCATTTTCATTTGTACAGAGGGTTACAGTTAAGAGTTTGCTATAGATCTTGGAGGAGATTTAGGACTTGGACTTTTCAACAGTTCTGCAACTATTAGGACTTTGGCAACTCTTGCAGAGGGACTAAATGTCTTTTGTATTAAGGATGTACATGAGTCCTTGGGGGTCCAGGGGTGGAATGTATTGGGTGGTACTATGTACCCCTGAGTCCTCATATACTTTTGATGGGGCTGAGTCTCGCACCGGGATTGTTGATGTGAGTGCTGCACCCGCCCAGGGGTGAAGCTGACATACAGTGTAAGGGAAGGCGGGTCTTCCTCTTGTTCTTCTGCCTCTCTCTCTCGAGCGTGCCTTGCTGTTTTGGCAGCTGCCGTGAATGGCTGCCCTACCATGCCACGCTGCCTTGGAGCCAAGTAAGTATGGACTGAAACTCCCGAGAAACTGTAAGAATGAACCTTTCCTTCCTGGGCATTAGGTATTTTGTCTCGTCAATGAGCGAAAAGTAACTAAGACAACAATTGACAAATTTTCATACAGATTGTTGAAGAAAAAAGAGAAAAGATCCAAATTACTAAAATCGAATGAAACAAGGACCTTTATTGTTCACCTTACAGAAATAAAAGGGATTCTGAGAGAATCCTATGAACCATTATATGCCAATAAATTAGATATTCAGATGAAATAGACAAATACTTAGGAACACACAAACTATCAAACTGACTCAAAAAGAAGTAAAAAATTAAGAATAAACAGAAAGATTGAGAAAATGACTCAATCAATAAATGGACAATTGAACTAGACCAGTGGTGGCAAACCTATGGTATACCTGCCACAGCAGGCACGCTGAGCCCTCTTTGTCAGCATGTGAGCCAAGTTGCCCTAGCAGCCAAACATTGGATAACAGTTGCTTTTTTCTAAACTAAAACCTCAGTATTCAGTTTAGTTGCAGTGTTAACACTTTGCAATAAATAAATGGGTTTTGGGTTGCAGTTTGGGCACTTGGTCTCTAAATGATTCACCATTGCTGAAATAAACAGATACTTCTCAAAAGAAGAAATATATATGGCCAATAAGTGAGTGAAAAAATTTTCAATATCTTTAGCCATTAGGGAAATGCAAATCAAAACTACAATAAAATACTATCTCACCACAGTCAGAATGACTATCATCAAGAATACAATAGATAATAAATGATGTGAGGATGCATGTGGGGAAGTATTCCTATACATTGTTAGTAGAAATGTAAATTAATACCACCACTATGAGAATCAGTATTGAGATTCCTCAAAACTGAGTTACCATTTAATCCATATATACCATTGCTCAGTACATAGCCAAAGAAAATGAAGTTGGAATACAAACAGAACTCTACATACCCACATAGATTGCAACAAAATTCATCATAGCTAAGCTACTGAAATAGCCTAGGTGCCTATAAACTGATGAATGAACAAAGAAAATGTGGTATGTAAACACAATGCAATACACAATTCAATCATAAAGAATGAAATCACGGCATTTTCAGAAAAATGGGTAGAGCTGGAGGTCATTATGTTAATTAAGCCAGACTCAGAGAGACAAGTATCTCTTATTTTTCTGCTATGTGGTATCTTGAGGAAAAAGTGATTATGTGAAAGTAGAAGGGAAACTTAGAGAGGAGGAAGGGAATTGGGCAGGTAGGAAGAAAGAGCCAAAAGAGATAATAATCAGGGGAAATAATCAAAGCATGTATATGCATGTATGAATATGCCAAATTGAAACACACTATTCTGTGTAACTAATATGAAGTAATAAAAACTTTAAAGAATGAAGAGACTAACCTAGCATCGTGATATACACCCACAATCCCAGCACTCTGGAAGGCTGAGGTAGGAACTTTCCAAATTCAACCCCAGCCTAGGTGATGTAGGAACTTATGAAGACCATGTCTCAAAATAAAATGTAACAGGACTCAGGATGTAGCTCAGTGTGAAGGACCTGGGCTCAATCCCTAGTACTAAAAAAAGAGAAAGAAACAAAGAAAGAAAAAGAAAAAAGTGGTTAAATCTGTAATAAACCTCCTTTTGACATAAAATCCCAGAATAAGATTGCTTGACTATTGAATTCTACCAATCACAGAAGAACTGACAAAGATTTAACTCACACTCTTGTAAAAATATATGAGAAGGCTTCGTAGCTCATTCCATCAGGGTGGTATTATCCTCATAACAAAGCCAGACAAAGATATCATAAGAAAACAAAACTATTGAGTAACATCACTGTATATATAGATATAAAAACTCTTAATAAAATACAAAGAAAGTCCAGTGATATAGTAAAAGGATTATAAAGTATAACCAAATAAGATTTATCTCAGCAATACAAGAGTGACTTAATATATGAAAATCTAAGCAGCAGACATGTGGGGCTGGGAAGAGAAACAAGAAACCAATCTGCCCTTCCCATGAGCCAGCCAGTGCAAGGGCTGTGAGACAAAAAGAGAGCCTCCATCCCCCAAGCAAAAGACTGATTCAGAGGATCACAGGCTAAGTTGATAGCAACTGAGATACAAAAACAACTTAATTCTTGTGTTGTTTGGTAGACTTCGCAGGCTTGGGGCCAGTGGTCTGGGTATTTATTTGGAGGATAACAATATGCAGTGTAGCAACTATAGGGGATTTTTGTCTTGTTTTTTAATCCAATATTGTTCTCATCATTTTGTTTTGTTCTGTTTTATTGGGGTTTTTTCTTCAATGTTCTGTTTTGATTTGCTTTATTCTGTTCTGTTTTGTTTGATTTTATTATGTCTGATGGTATGGGCAGCTATCTTGAAGATAACAAGAGACATTATGGTAACCATTTTTGATTTCCTGTTATCCTGTTTTGAAGTCCTATATCACTTTTACTGCTTTGTTTTGATTGGCTTTATTCTGTTTTATTTTGTTTGGTTTTATTCTCTTTAAAATAAAATGTAAAAATAGAAAATCTATCAATCTATGCAACTCAGCATTTTACTACAATGAAAGCAAAAAATTCTACCAGATAATCTAATAGATACATAAGAAACATTTGAAAAATCTAACACCTTTTCATGAGGAGAAAACCTAAACAAACTAGAAATAGGAAATGAATTTTCTCAGTCTGATAAAGTATATTTATGAAATAGCCACAGCTGACACTGAAACCCACCCACCCCAAGATCAGGAACAGACAAGAATGATACTTTTGTTATTTTTTCCAACATTAGCCTGGTACTCTTAGCCAGGCGTCTAAATTGGTAAAGAATGAGTAAAACTAAGCTATTTCTATTAGATGATGACATGATTCCATAGTAGAAGACCTCAAAGATCCCATAAGAAAGTTACTGAGGGTAATAAACAAATTCAGCAACGTGACCAAATATAGTATCAATAAACAAAAATCAATGATATTTCTGTGCAATAGCAGTGTACAACTTCATTTCCTGAAAATTAAGAAAATTATTCCGACTTCCTGCAAAATGGCTGACCTGATAACACCGCTATAGGGAGACTCCCTGGAATATACCATCCAAATGCTGGAATACAAAATAATATAATAACAGAAAGAAGGAAAGGGGAGGGAGATGGGTCCTCTGGACCTAAGAGGAGTCTAGGATGAGAACTGTAGCCCACAGAAAGAGTAAAAAAAGAAGAAGTAAACAAACAAAGGTGGCGGTGCCTCTGACCAGAGCGGAATCCAATGAGCGGCGGACTCAAACTGGGAAGGTGCGATTAAAGTGCTCGTGATGCGCGATTGAACTTCTGCGGCTAAGGCGGAGACAGCGGAGGCAGCGATCGATCGTGGAAAGAGGTGGTCACGAGTTGGCAAGTGAGTAAACTCAGAGGGCCCCAGCCCCCCACCCCCTACTCCTGAGGGAGAGCGAGGAACAGGCATCCATCTTGAGACCGGAACCGCACCTAATTAGGCACGGTTCCTTGCCCACACCGGGGCCTGGAGGGTCCTGGCAGAATTTGCACAGGCACCCTGGGGGTGATAGAGGAAGTTAGGCCGACAGCCCTATCCTCGCGCACTTCACCAGACATCCGCAGAGTGGAGGCAGGCTGGGGAAACACAGCAGAGCCCAGGAAAATGCCAAGACGGAAAGGTAGAGGGCGCTCTCCAGACTCCGATACAAGCAGCACAAACCCAGGTGACGCAAATGCAGACAAGGTCGGGAGTCCAAAAATTAAACTCTCAGAGGAGATGAGAACCGAAGTGGGGAGACAACTCCATGAAGCTATGAAAGAAATTAAAGTGGCACTGTTAGCCCAACTGAGAATTGAAATGAAATGTGTAATAGGGGAATCCCTAAGTGCCTCTAAAGGAGACATAGCCGGAAAGGTGGAGGATGGAAAATCAAAGGAGATTGAGAATGAAACAAATAAAGACTTAGAACGTATCAATCAGATTCAGAGAGATTACCGGGAACTCAAAGACTTCAATAAAAGTTGGCAGAACCACCTGAAGGAGACTAAAGATAGTCTTTCATATCTAGAAGAAAAAATGGCCACCTCGGAGAGAGAGAGAAAAGACCTGTTAAAAATAATAAGAAGTCTGGAAGTGACAGTGCAACGGCTACAAGACAACCCAAGGAAATATAATTTACGAATAAAAGGTGTGAGTGAAAGAGCAGGGGTCAATACAAATCAAATTAAAAGCCTATTTACAGAAATAATTACAGAAAATTTTCCAAGTATGGGAACAGGAAGAGACTTTCAGATAACTGAAGCATATAGAACTCCAGCTAAACTTGACCATAATAGGCCTACACCCAGACATATAATAATCAAGATTCCAGAAATTCAACACAAAAACAAAATATTAAAA
>RJWM01000482.1:0-74829 GCA_004363535.1 Dasyprocta punctata | reverse complement strand
TTCTCAATACAAATCATCAGGTCAAGAAGAGCCTGGAGTGAAATATTTCAAGCCCTGAAGGAAAATAACTTTCAACCCAGACTGATGTACCCTGCAAAATTATCTTTTAAAATCAACGGAGAAACAAGATACTTCCACAACAAAGAACAACTAAAAGAATTTATGACAACCAAGCCAACCCTACAAAGAATACTGAAGGACATTCTAGAGAGAGATAAAGAAGTCCACTGCTCCAGAAAAAGCGACAGATACCACCGAGCAGGGCAGACAAATGAATAATCCATTAACGGGATTTAAGTCCAGTATTGTTTTCAATGAGCTGTTTAGTTTAATCCTATTCTACCTCGACTGGCCTATCTTCATCATAAATGATGACAAAGACAGCTATTGTAAAGATAACAAAATTTATAAGGGTAGCCTTCAGTGATATATGATCACCTTGTTTCAAAACAAGGTATTACTTTCACTGCTCTGTTCTGAGGGATTTTAACCTATCTTAGTATGATTGTGTTACAACAGATGATATAGGCAACTGCCTTGAAGCTAACATGAGGCATTATAGAAATCAACATTGCATTACTATGTATTGCCTCCATTATCTTATTTGTTATTGGTTTTATTCAATACTATATCGTTTGACTATATTTGGCCAATTGGTAAGGGCATTTAGTTTGAAGACAATAAGAGGTATTACAAGGGGAACTGAGGAAGGAAGGTATGGAAAAAAGACATAGTTTTATGTAACGGTATTCATAGGATAGTTTAAAAATCTATACTACTAAATGCATTAACTGGTGAGAGAGAACAGTTGATATTCATAAGACCAGATCAATCCTACATGTCTTTACCTGTCAATCTGAACATCCCCCTTAATGGTAACAATATACAATGTTGCAACCACTGTAACATTCCAACCATCTAAATTCCTAAACCTATAATTTTACAGTATAGGATATGTTGTTGTTAGTTGAATCCTTTAGTTTTTGTTTCTCTTAAGTATGACCATTCTTTTATCCTTTATTGGTTTCACTCTGAACTATTTAGCTTGATTATATTAGACCTGATATTATGGGTAGTTATTTCAATGATAACAAGAGGTACTCTAAGGGGAAAGGAAGAAAGGAAGGGAAAAAGTAAAAGACATAAATTTATAAATATGCATAAATAAGACAGTTAAAAAAGCTGTATTACTAAGTACATTAGCTATTGAAAAAGAAAAATTACTATTCCTGAATTGATAAACCTTGCGTGTCTATGTCTGTCAATATAATCAACCCCATGAAGGTAACGATATGTAATATTGTAACTACTGTCAAACTTCAACCACCTCAGAGTGTAAACCTACAGTGTAATTGTATCAGATCTGTCGTTGTTGTTGTTTGTCTTTCCTGCTTTTTGTTTCTATCTTCTGTATCTATTTTCTTTTAAATAAAAAAAAGAAAATTATTCCATTTATAATAGCATCAAAAAGAATAAACTACTTAGGGACAAATTTAACCAGAGAGGCAAAAGATACATACACTGAAAACTATAAAATATTGCAAAAGTAACTAACATATAAAAATGCAGACATTCAATCCTTATGTATTAGAAAATTTCATATTCTAAAGATAGCTATAACCCTCAGAGTGATCTACAGATTCAAGGTAATCTCTATCAGAATGCTAATCATCTTTTTTGTAGAACTGTAAAAGCTGATCCTAAAATTAACGAGGGACTGACTATAAGGGACCCTGAATAGCCAAAACAGTCTACCTCTACTAAGAATCTTTTCATGACCACTCTTCCACCAATACTGTAATTAGTTTTTTATTCTTCTTTCTCACTAACTAGTCTTAGACCACTGACAGCAGAGACCGTCCTTTCATATCTGTATTCCTAGCACTTAACCTGGTTCCTATTACCTGTAAAGCTCACAAATACTAAAGAGAGGGAAAAATGGTATAATTGATTACATGGGAAAAGGAAAGAGATATAAAGACTATTCCATGATTTTTATAATCCTCATTAAAATTCAGACTGAAAAGTAAGTGTATATCCATGTTATGACTCTAATCCAAGAGAAGACATACACATTCCTAAAAAAAATTCACCGCATCCAAACTGATGCATCTATCTTTTGGGAAAGTGTTTTCATATACTGTTAAACTTTATGACAACTTCAAACTATTTTCAAATTAATGTAACAACACTTCATAAATGTCAAGGTGTTTTAAAGTTATTAAGTTTCAAATACTTTGGCCTTTAAGACCTTTATGGAATCAATTTATGCTGTACTGAAACAGGAAGGTGATATATAAAGGCCTACGTAGTGATATTTAAAAAGTAACTTGACTGAGTTATCATTCTTGATGAAACAATGGTAATATCACAAATACCACCACACTTTATTTTGCAGGTGAGCAAGTTTGCAAAGTATGAATGTATGTTTACAAGACAGTAGAACAACTCAATTGCATAAATTAATCAATCTGAGAAACCACATTAAAAACATAGCTAAATTTTACACAGTTTTCAGTAAGTTCATATACTTTCAATTTTAGTATAACCTCTGTCACAAAACTTTCATAACAACTTTAAATGATAATCATTGGTGATAAAGAAAGGAAAATAACATTTTAAAGTTCATCATATTAATATGTATCTACACTTGTGCAGATTTAATCTCCTAGGAACCAAAGGTGGTAAATAGAATAAAGAAAAGGTATATACATATAAACATAAGCTGAGTATATGCTGAGTACTGAGAAAGTTTTCATACTGCTTAAAAAATGTATTTATTCATATGCTTTCTTTTCTTGTGCTTTGCACTCAGTGACCTATTCAATACAACTGCCCAACAGACGCACCCCGAAAGGAACTAGCTTGGCAGTTATCCTCAGAAATACCAAAGCAATGTTTCTTTTTATTTTCCCATGTAAGAAGAAGCTCATAGTCAATAACACAAATATGAGCATGGCTGAACACGATGTCACATTATAAGCAAATAAAATTTACAATCAATTTCATCTAACCCATATTGATAGCACACATAGGCATTATATATATATATATATATATATATTAAAATTAGCCATAACAAATAAGTAGACTTATGTTCATTTTATGAAAACTGATTTTTTTATTTTCTGCCTCTTTGTCTGTTCTCTAATATCTGTAAATAACATCATTATTGAACATTTTCTCTAAAACTTAAGTCTTCTCACTTTAATCCTAGCCACAAATATAGTTATACACACAACTTCTTATGTCTGCTCACATTTTAAGATACCCTAGAGTACTCAAGAAATCAGAGATTCTAAGACATTAATCTCTAGTCTACTAATTAGCTGGCAAGTCATGCTTAGATCACCACACTTGGCAGGAAAGGATGGGACAGATGAGTCACTAGACAAATGTAGTGTGAAACAAAGCAGAATGGACTCTGAATTATCAAGGAACTGAAGGTCTAAAGGTTGGGGCAGAAGGCAAAAGGCTGTATCAGAAAGCTAAGAACCAATGGAGGGGATACATTTATGAGTAGCTAATTACCACAGGACAAGCAGAGACTGACTTATACAGAATGACTAGGGGCACTGCTCTTAAGAAAAATCACTCGACCAGAATTGGAAGAAATTGGCAGGCCTCAGCAATTCATAGAAACAGTCTATCAATAATTTAACATCTAAAATACATTTATGCCATTAATGTAAGTACATTTATACCAGAGTGTAAAATTAATACTACTGTAGCTTTGATCTAATTGTAAGAAGGAAACTCTTGATAACACTAGATACTTGAAGGTCAATAGGCTATACTTGAAGGTTTGTTCTGATGGCAGAACAAACAAAAGGTGCCTAATTTTCACTGGTGAAGGCAGTACACACACACTACAGCTTCTTTTTGAAATGTCACTTAAACTACCATCGTTTTTTTTTTCTAGCATCCTCTTGAGCCTTGAACAGTGAAGTTCAGATTGCTAATGTAAAGGGATAGGCAACAGGGAGAGCAAGTAGGACTTTATCCACATTTTCCTAACCTGAGGACAGGCCTATAAAGCTACTGATTTTCCTTTCATATTTGTCTAAAGGGTAAGGAGAGGGGACAGTGAATTTTTCACCAATTCTGCCAATACCTAAATTCCATAATCTGGTGCTTTTCCCAAGGCAGTGGCTAGAAAGACAGCAGACTAATTTAAGGTGCTACTTCATTCTCTGGAAATCTGGGGCTGATTCATACTTAGAAGAAGCCAAATCACAGAGTGCTTTGAGGCAGATAAGTGTACTCATTATTCACCACCCAAATAAACATGAACTCACACAACTACACACACACACACACATACACACACACTAGTGCATACAGACCCTACCCTCCATAGAGGGCAACATCCAGCCCTGCTCTCACAATGCCCAAGGGCACACTCAGAGTCCTGTTCACTCATCAGAGTTGCTTCTACTCTGAAGTGCCAGTTGTCATCTCTCTCTCTGGAATGTGCCTTTTCTCATCTGCCCTTACTGACCCACAGTAGCAAAAAATTTTTTGACATTTTATTGTCATAACAACAGTTGGAATTTAGGGGGAGTGGCTACCATGCAAAAAATGGTGTAAACTATTTCATTTGATCCTCCAACTCAGTGAATTACAGGTATAATTATTATTTTAGCTTATAGATGGTGACGCTAGGACTTATGAGGGATAAGTAATTTGCCCAGTATAACACAGCTAAGAAATGATAAACTTAATACTATTGTGAATCATTTGTCATATTTGTATTAGGCCTTTTCTTTAAAGAAATGTGATAGCACTAGGGGTGCAACTAAAGCTTTTCTCTATTACTATTTCTCCTTTCCTTCCTTCTCTGTCTCTAATAGTAACACCAGGTTGGTATATATTTTTCTTGTTTGTATAGATATGTATTTATCTAGAAACATTCATGCAGTGTTGCCTCTGTGATAAAGCAGCATGAACTTTTTTCAAGTTTGCATGTTTCATTTTACATGATATTTACTAGATTGTTCTATATTGATACCTGTAGATTAACTCACTTACTTTAAGTGTTGCTTAAAAGGTCACATTTTGATGTGCATTTAGGTTATTTCCAATATTTTCACCATTAACAAACGTTCCAATTAACAATATTGTGTATGCCTCACGGTTACATCCACTTAAAAGTGGAATTTCCCCATGCTTTCATCTGTAATTTTATTAGATACTGCTAAGTTGTTGCCTAGAATGGTTTTAAGAGTTTCCACTTCAGTTTGGATACAAACACAGCACTTCTGTATTCCAGGGACTTGCTGAACAAGTTCATCTTAAACACAATAGCACAGTTCAGACAATTCATGCTTAAGAGAAATTATGTAAGATAGTGTTTCTGAAGCCTAAATGTCTGTGAGAATCAGGAAATGGGCCTATAGAATATGAATTTCCAGGCCTGGCCACAGACCTACTGGATCAGATTCACTAAGGATGACACCTCAGAATGCTCACTTGGTGATTCCGATGCAATTGATCTGTAAATCAGAGTTTGTAGACCACTGGGTCCAGCTATCTTCTGACATATACTATGGCAGATCATTTTTCATCTTTAACTATATATTAGACTACTAATAAGCAACACATATGGCTGCATCTCTTTTACACATTATCATAGCATATGCTCATTTTATACAAATTGCTGTCATAGAAAAGCCTTACAATATTTGGGAGCAAAAGAGCTGAAATTATGTAGTTCTGTTGCATTGAATTAAGGAAATACTTTAAGCTACCTAAATTAATCAACAGCAAACAGAAAAGGAAAAGGAAAAAACTTTATGCTGTTAACATTAAAAAGACAGAAGCCAGACATGGTTGCACACACCTGTAACCCTAGCACTTGGGAGGCTGGGGCAAGAGGATTGCTGCAAGTTCAAGGCCAGCCTGGATTGCATAGTGAGTTCAAAGACAACTCGAGCTACATAAAAAGACCCTGTATCAAAAATGACCAAATAAGTAAGTAAATAAATGAAAGAGGGAAGCAGGGGGAAGGTTTCTGGTGCATTGAAGACCTCCTCCATTTCCAGAATTAATATTGAGAGTCAGAAGTGTCTACAAAGGCCTGATAATTTGCACAAATTTCCTTCAATTTACAGAGATGTGACCTATAATCATCAGTGGGAATAAAATTTCCTTATTATTTGAATGAGTTTTGATAACAGTTTCTCAGAATTTTTCAAATGCATTTAAATATTCTACTATATTCATTCATACTATACAGTACTTTTATTATCTCATTAACATCTTTAGCATATGTAATTATTTCCCATTTTTGATTTCCAATATTGATTATTTGGGTCTTTTGTATTTTTAAATTTTTATTACTGCATGCTTGTAGTACATAATGATTATATTCATCATGGGGAACTGGTACATGCACATAGCACATCTTAATTCACCATGCCCTTCTCCTCCACCCTCTCTGCACTCCCTCCACCTCTTTGTCCTTTTCCATTTCCAAAAGATCTACCACCCTCATTTCCTGTTATCTATTATTTTGCTCTTGTTATTTACATTTTGGATTACTCGTATAAGAGAAATCATGTCTTACCTGAGACCCTATGTCTCATTTCTCACTTAACATTATGGTCTAAAAGTGCATCTATTTGCCTACAAACAATTTGATTTTGCCCTTCCATTTATTTATTTATTTATTGGTACTGGGGATTGAACCCATGACCTCACGCTTGCCAGGCAGTTGCTTATGCTGCTGAGCTAACTCCCCGGGCTGATTTTACCCTTCTTTATGGCAGAGTACTATTCTACTTTGTATAAATACCACATTTTCTTTGTCCATTTATCTGTCAGTGGACATATAGGTTGCATCCAAGATTTAGCATTTAAAAGTTGTGCTCCATAAACATGGGTATCCATGTATGACTATAATGTGATATTTTTAACTCTCTCGAGAAGATACCTAGAAGGGGAATAAGTAGGTTGAATGGAATTTCTACTATTAGTTTTTTTGAGGAATCTTCATACTGATTTCCATAGTGGTTTTACTAGTTTGTATTCCCACCGAAAATGTAATAGATCTTCTTTTTCCCCACAGCCTAACCAGCATTTGTTATTATTTCATTTCTGATGATAATCATTCTTTCCGGAGCAAGATGGAACTTCAATATAGTTTTCATTTGCATTTTTCTCATGGCTACAACTGTTGAACATTGTTTCATGTATTTACTGGCCATTTGTACTTCTGCTGCTGAGAAGTGTATCCATTTCAGTGGTCCATTAATTGATTACATCTTTTAACTTGGGGGTTCTATTTTTTAAATTCTTTATATATTATAGATATTAGTCCTCTGCTCAAAGAATTGGTAGCAAAAATGTTTTCCCTTTCTATAGGTTACCTCTTCACTCTATTGGTTGTTTCATTTGCTGTCCACAAGCTTTTAACATGATGCCATTTGTTGATTCTTAATGTTATATTTGTGTGATTGTCCTTCTGTTTAGAAAGTCTTTCTTATGTGTATGTCTTCAAGACTTTTACCTATCTTGTTTTCCAACAGATTATTTGTTTTAACAATTAGATCTTTGATGCATTTTGATTTCAGTTTAATACATGGTGAGAGATATGGGTTTACAGTCACTGTTATACATGTGGATAGCCAGTTTTCCCAATGTCTTTTGTTAAAAAGACATCTTTCCTACAGCATGTTTCATTGCTGTTGTTGTTGCTGCTGCTGCTGTTGCTGCTGTTTGTTCATTTGCTTGTTTTTGAGACTGATTCTCATTACGTAGTCCAGTCTGGCCCAGGCTGGTCTCCAACTTGCAGCAGTCCTCCTGCCTCAGCCTCCTGAGTACTGGGATTACAGGCATGTGCCACCACTCTCAGCTAAGCGTGTTTTTGGCTCCTCTCTAAGAGATTAGATAGTTGAATTGCCTGGAGCTGTTTCTGCATCCTCTATTCTGTTCCATTGATCCATATGTCTGTTTTTGTGCCAGTATCATGATGTTTTTGTCACTATAGCATTGTACTATAACTTGAAGCCTGGAATTGTGATGCATATTACATTGTTCTTGTTGCTCAGGACTGTTTTTGTATTCTGGGTCACTGCAGGTTCCAAATGAATTTTAGGATTGCTTTCTCAATTATTTTCTGTGAGAAATGCATTGGTACTTCAATTTCAATTACATTAGATCAGTATATCTGTTTGTAAATATGGCTATTTTTACTATATTGGCTCTGTCACTTAGGAACAGAGGATATCTTTCCATTTTCTGATGTACTCATCAATCTCCTTTTTCAGAGTATTTTAGAGGTCTTTCACCTTTTTTTTAGATTGATTCCTAAGTATTTCATTTTTCTTCATGTTATTGTGAGTGGCATTTTTTTCTCTCTCTCAGTGAGTTCATTGTTGCTGTATGGGGACCTGATTGACATTTTTTGTGTGTTGATTTTGTATCCTGCTACATTACTCAACTTGGTTATTAATTGTAGGAGCCTTTTGATGTTTTGAGGGGGTCTCTATGCAGAGGATCATGTCATCTGTGAATAATGACACTTTGACTTCTTTCTTTCTGATACTTATCTTTTTTATTTCTTTCTCCTACCTGATTGCTTCGGTTGATATTTCGAGTACTACATTGAACAGGAGTGACAGTGGACATTCTTGTCTTGTTCCTGAATTTAGAGGAAACATTTTCAGATTTTTCTCACGTAATGTGATGTTGGCCATCTGTCTGCCATAAGTGGCTTTATCAGATTTAGTAATATTTTTCTATACCTATTTTCTTTAGGGTTTTTATTATGAACAGATGTTGGAGTTTGTTAAAGGCCTTTTCTGCATCTATTGAGAAGACCATGTGATTTTTGTCCTTGCTTCTCTTTATGTGATACATTACATTTATTGATTTGTGTATGTTGAACCATCCTTGCATCCCTGGGATGAAGACTTCTTGGTCATGATGTATGATCTTTTTGAGGATGTGTTGCATCCTGTTCGCCAGTATCTTATGGAAGATTTTTGCATCTATGTTCATTAAACAGATTGACTTGTAGTTTTCTTTTTCAGTTGAGTCCTTATCTGGCTTTAGAATCAGGGTATAGTAGCTTGAAGAAATGATGTTGGGAGTATGCTTTACCTTTATTGGCATTACCTCTTCACTGAAGTTGTTATAGAATTGTGAGTCTATTGAGTCTTAGGCTATTCTTAGTTGTTTGTTTTTTCATTACTGCTTCAATTTTATTTCATGCTCCTGAAATATTCAGGGTTTTTATGCCTCCTTGATTCAGTTTTGTAATTCATATTTATCTAAGAATCTATCCATTTCTTCTGGATTTTTCAATTTATTTAACAACAGGATTTCAAAATAGTTAATAGTCTTCAGAATTTCAGCAGTGTCCATTTTGATTTTGCCTTTTTCATTTCTAAATGAATAATTCATTTAGGTCTTTTCTGTCATTTTTTTGTTAAGATTATCTAAGGGTTTGCCTATTTTTTAATTCTTTCAAAGAAAAAGATCTTTGATCCATTCAGTCTTTGTATTGCTTTTATAGTCTCAATTTCATTACTTTCTGCTTTGATCATTATAATTTCCTTCCTTGTACTATCTTTGGATTTGGATTTTTCTTGTTTTTCTAGGACCCAGAGGTGTATCATTATTTGTTTGGGTTTACTCAGTTATTCTGATGTGGGCATTCACTGCTATAAACTTTCCTCGTAGGACTGCTTTCATTGTGTCCCATAGTTTCTGGTGTATTGTATTAGAATTATTTGATTCTAGGAACTGTCTAATTTCTTCCTTGATTTCTTCTGAGCTATTGATTAATCACAAGAGCATTCTCTAATTTCCATGTGTTTGCACAACTTCTTAGGTTTCTTTTGCCACTTGTTTCTAGTTTCATTGCACTATGATATGATAATTTGTATGGGATAATTTCAGTACCTTTGCATTTACTTACACAGGATTTATGGGCTAATATGTGATCTACTTTAGAGAAAGTTCCATGTGCTGCTGAGAATGTACATTCTGTTGCTGAGTGAAACACTCTGTAGGTATCTATTAAGTCCATTTGTTTGAAGGCTCAGTTCAACTCTGAAATTTCTTTGCTGATATTTTGTCTAGCTAATTTGTCCATTTGTGATAGTGGGATTTTGAAGTCCCACAGTATGATTCTGTTCACATTTATCTGATCTTTTATCTTCAGTAGTGTTTGTTTTATGAAGTATGCCAATATTCAGTACATAATACTCTTCCTGTTGAATTGTTCACTTAACCAATATGCAGTAATCTTTGCCTCTTCTTATCAGTTTTGACTTCACATCCACTTTGTCTGAAAATAGGATAACTATTGCTGCTTGTTTTGGGGTTTCCATTGGATGCAGAGTTTTCCATCCTTTCATTGTTAGCCTATGAATTTATTTTAGGATGAAATATGTTTCTTATGTACTGCTTATTTTTGGATTCGGTTGTTTTATCCACTTGGCCAATCTGTGTCTTTTGATTAGGGAATTGAGATCATTCACATTGGCAGTTATTATTGAAAGGTAGTGACTTAGTCCTGTCATTGCATTATTTTCCAGCTGCTGATTCCACTTTTTCTCATTTCCACTAAACTGTTTGCTCTGTTTGGTGTATTTATTCTACTAGACCTTTTGGTATTGTTGGTTTCATTGTCTCTAGGATATCCCTGAAAATTTTTTGAAGTGCTGCTTTGGTGGTCATGAACTTTTTAAGGGTGCTCCTTATCAATGAAAGACCTTACTGCTCCATCAATTTTGAAAGACACTTTTACAGCACATATCAGTCTTAGTTGGAAGTTGTTTCTTTTTAGAGCTTGAAATACTTTTTTCCAAGCTCTCCTGGCCTTTACAATTCGTGTTGAGAAGTCTGCTGTAACTCTAATGGGTTTACGTTTATAAGTGATTTGTTACTTTTCTGTAACAGCTTTCAATATTCTGTCCTTGTGTTGTATTGCTGGAACTTTAACTGTGATGTGTCATGATGAAGTTTTTGTCTGATCATGGCTATTTAGAGTCCCGTATGCCTCACTCATCTGTATGTTAAATCCTTTCCTCGTATTTGCAAAATTTTCTGCTATTATTTCTATAACCCACTTTGTAATGCTATTTGTGCTGTTTTCTGATTTTTCACTAATTTCAATTAATTTTCAATTAGTCTTCTTTGATTCATCTAGCAGGTATTAGATCCATCTTTCTTTTCTTTATATTCTAGTGTATTAATACATGTGTGTAGTATATAATATTTAGATACTTGTGGGAAGTAGGTACATGTGCAAAACACACCTTACAGACATGGATCCATTTGTCATGTTATTTTGTTATTTCTGGAAGATTATAGCCTTTGGTCTAAATGTGATCCAAAAATCTTTTTTGTTCGTTTGTTTGTTTGTATTTTGGAGGCAAGGCTGTAGTTCACCATGTAGTTCAGGCTGACCTTGAACTCACTATGCAGTCCTGGCTGACCTTAAACTCGTGGCAAACCTTCTGCCTCAGCCTCTTGCTGCTAGAATTACAGACATGCACCACCACACCCCACTTTTCTCTTGTTCTTTCTGAGGTATTTTTGAGTAGTATATGGTTACTTTTATTTATACTATCTTTCATATCTGATGCCCGGTCCTCACATTTGCCACTTCTATTGCTCATAATTTAATAGAATTTTTAATCTCCTGGATTTTTGTTAGGTAACTTTTAATGGACTATAATTCTTGGCTAAACTGGCATTTCATATTTTGTGTCACTTTGTTTAGCTCAGTTAGCTTTTCATTAGTGTCTTCTGTAAACTCACTGATCATTTTGTTTATTAAGTCTATTGTTTTTAGTTATATCTCCTTGAGCTTGCAGAGCACCTATTACTCTGTTTTTATCTCCTCTTGGTTTTGTTTTGTTTTGTTTTGTTTCTCTATTAATCCCTCATGGATCAGCTTTGGTGGAGTCAGGAGTTTTTGGAAGTATTTTGATGCCTTGTCCTTTTTCATGGTGTGTGTATGTGTGTGTGCTGAGATTTGCAGGTTGATTATATTGGAAACACTTTGTTGCTAGTATGGAGATCTCTATAGTTAGCAACTCATTTTCAGTGTTGCACTCTGTGCATGATTAACTATAAGTCTGTCCCATGATTTAACCCCCTTCATTAATTTGGGAGAAGAAGTTGTAGTGTAATAGGCCCAGCACCCAGTTCTCCAGGAGTGGACCACAGCATTGTTATTGACACAAGACTCTCAAGATATTGGCATGCAAAGAAAATTAATTAATAGCAACAACTATGCCACCCTGGCAGTGGCAACAAAATTAGCACCAACTATAGCATCAATTACAAACTGAATATTGAGATACCATAAAACCAATAATGTATAATACTTAACCATAGAAGCGAGATCTGTATTTATAGCAAACACACACAAAAAACAAATATTGACATTCAGTAAATCTCTACACTATACCTTGCTAAAAATACAAAAGTATTCAATGATAATAGCACAGAGGTAACTAGATATCTAAAGATTAATAAAGATTAATGGTTATACTAGTAAAAATACAAGAAGTGGGAAACAAGACTGTGAAAGGAATAAAACTGGAAAAATAAAGAAAATCATTATTATCACCAATAATAAGTCATGTAGAAATCATATCCTGCCTGACCTGATGGAATGAGATGGGTAATTTAACTCTATATTCTTTCCAGAATTCCATAACCCCTGTCTAATCATGAGAAACTATCACATAAAACAGATCCAAATTGTGGAACAACCTACAAAATACCTGAGCATTCAAAATCAGCAGAGTCAGTTGGGCATGGTGCCTCACATCTGTAATCCTAGCACTTGGGAGACTGAGGCAGGATGATCTTCATGAGTTCAAAGTCATCCTGAGCTACATAGTGAGACTATATCTCAAAAAACTAAAACAAAATTCAACAAAGTCATAAAGAATAAGGAAAGACTGAGAAACTATGACAGATTGGAGAAGACAAAGAAGACAAGATAACAAAATGCAATGTGGTACCCTGGATTGGCTACGGGAAAACAAAAAGGGTATTAGTAAAACAACTGTCAAAATCAGAATAAAATCTGTACATTAGTGAAAAGCAATGAACAAATATTAATTGCTTAGCTTCTACAAGTATACTCTGGTTACTTAAGATTGAGCTTTACTTACAGTAGCTACGAACTGGAAACAAATTAAATGTTCATCAGTGATAGAATGTATAGATAGTGATACATTCATACAATAGAATATGAGCAGCATCAACAAAAATGAACAAACTCCTGCCACACACAAAATGACCACTGAATCTCACACACATATTGCTGAATGAAACAGCCAGACAGACACAAGCGTACTTTCAGTGTGATCCCATTTATATGACATTTAAGAACAGGTAAAATTCATATATGGGAAGTTGAAATGGATTTTTAAAATGGAACACAATCTTTTTTGCAGCTCCTATCATCAAATAGATAGAATTTACTCCCTGCCTTTAGAATCTAATAAGGTCCTGTGACTTGCTTTGACCAATAGAATGCAGCAGAAATGATATACAACTTCAGAGCACTCTGTTGCTGCCCCTCTTGCTGTTCTGAGACCTTTATATAAAGCAGCCCAGTCTACCCTCAGACCTATATGGAGAGAAAGCAAACAACCTGATAGCCAGCACCACCACCAGACATATACACAGAACTTCCAGGCCAAGTGAAGTTGCCAAATGACTGCAACCACATGAATGACCCCAGATGTTACCAGCATAATTGCCCAGCTGAGGCCAGACTAGACTCCTGATCCACTGAATTATATATAAGCAAATGTAATTTTCAACCACAAAACGTTGGAAGACTTTAATAGCCAATACGATGATGATAGAAGACAGACTAACAGTTTCTCTGGGGTGTAGATATTGACTGAGGAGGAACATATGAAATTCTTCTGAAATGCTGGTTATACTTCATATCTTGATTTGAGTTGTACTTGCAGAAGTGTATGTTTACAAACTAGATAGGCATATATTTATGCAAAAATTCATCAAGCTATGCACTTAAAATTTAGGCAGGTTTTGTATGTTGCAGTCCAAAAATCTGTTTTAAAGTTCGTTTTGGTTCTTCCTGAGTGTGGCAGGAAAAATAAGGCTCCCAATGATGTACTAGTACTTGGAATTTATGACTATATTAGGAGGGAATTAATATTGCACATGAAATTAAGGTTAGCAATCAGTAGACAGGGAGGTTAGCTTGGATTATCCAGTCAGATTCAATGTCTTTAAAAGTGGAAGAAAGCAGAAGAATAGAGTCAGAAAGAGATGTTACAATAAACCAAGAAATGCAACATTACTGGTCTTGAGAGAGGGAGAACACAAGATGAATTGTGCAGATGGCCTCACAAAACTGAAAAACACAAAGAAATATATTATCCTCCAGAGTCACGCCTGATTTTAGCTAATGAGAATCATTTCAAAATTCTGAAATGCAGAATTATAAGATAACAGACTTATGTTGTTTTAAGCCACTTAGTTTGTAGTATTTTGTTACAGCAGCAATAGGAAAAAAAATACTGGGTCATCGTTGCAATGAAACTGACCTCAATGCATCTTATTACAGCTTAGTGACCAGCAATTTCAGTTTATGCCCAATTACTTCTCCAGGATTTCAAGCAGCTCTAGATGAGCCAGGGCCAGAACTGTTCTTTTGTGGACAGCCTCCAAAAACCAATATGACAATTCAAGGCACTCTTCAAAGGTGTAAATTTGTGTAGTCTCACCTCTGGTTTCATGTGTTACTATTACTATCTTGAATTCTTAATGATTTTTTAATAAATGACTCCACATTTTCATCTTCTACTGGGCTCCACAAAATATATAGTTGGTCCTACCATCATCCCTTTTCTAAGCAACAGGGTTAGCCCACCAGACAGATCTGTCCTTTAATTTTTGTTAACATTATTTCATAGGCCCTAGAATTCTTTCCTGATGTTCAGCCTATAAAAGAGCCACCTTCTCTATCTTGACCAATCCCCCAAACTCAAAATTTCATGACAAAGGAGTTGAAGTTTCTTCCATAAACTTCCCGTAGTGTTGGTCCATTCTCTCTGAAGACCTCTGCAAAACTGACTAATGAACATCTGTATACCTAAGACGGTCTCTCAAACACTACTCTCAAATGCCCTTCTGACTGCCTGGGTTCAGAGTAACTAGAACCTCTGTTATCTGAAGAGGATAAAAGTAACCATCACTGGTTAGACACCCTACTGCATGTAGAACAATAAATATTAACAAGTATTACAAGCTACATAGTGCGACCCTGTCTCAAAAAAACTAGGGCCGGGAGTTTGGCTCAGTGGCTTAAGCGCCTGCCTGGCAGGCACGAGGTTGTAAGTTAGATCCCCAATGCCACAAAAAAAAAAAGTATTATGAGAAAAGGGAGCTATGTGATCAAGGAACTTTCTCAAACTGAGTTCTTAAAATTACATAACTATTTCCTGGAATACTGTTCAACTTAATGTTCTGAAGGACATATGACCCTCCACAGTAGGGTGGAAGAACTTCATAAACTTATTTGGAAGTCCAGCATGGTGGCACTCTGGGAGGCTAAAGCAGGAGGACCATAAGTTTGATCCCAGCCTGGACAATTTAGCAAGAACCTGTCTCAAATAAAATATAAAAAGGGCTGGAGATGTAGCTCAGTATAAAGGCCCTGGAATCAATCCCTAAAACTATAATTTTTTTTAAAGATTGGCAAGGTACCCTTTTCTCCTAGGGATCTGACAGGGGTAATTCTCCATGGAAAAGGGTTTTAAGAATGGTTTCCTATATACAAAGCACTTACCAAGCTAACTGATTCATTATTTTATCTCCTTTTCTATTGAAATGTATTCATTTCAATAAATGTATTTCTACTGAAATCCAGCACACATGTAAGTAAGGAGATTTCCTTTGTCTATTTCTTCCTTCCTCTTCCCCTCTGCTCATATATATAATCTATATAAGACAGCAACCTAGTGTGTATTTTCAAATCTATGCTTATTGGGTGGGATGTGAGAATGATGACAGCTAACATTTATCAAGCACTCACACTGTGGTAACAAGAACCATTCTAAGTACTTGTCATGTATAATTTTATTTAATGCCATGGCCTACTTGAAAGAATACTCTGCATTTGTAATTCAAAGAACTCAATTTATGATTGATTAATCTCAATGGACACAGTGGAAGAGAAATAGCATTTTTTATAGGGAGCATTCCCAGGTATCATCTGTACACAAGGGATTATGGAATTCCTTTCCTGTATATGAAGCAAACAATTTTTTTCTAAACCAATAGCAAACTACTGGCAGCTTAATTGTAAACCTATTGAGGATAAGTTGAAACACCTGGCACTTGTGGCATTCAAATATATATCAATGTCACCGATGATACTACTGTTCAAGACGACTAAGATTTGTTCTGGAAGTTGGGAGCTGATTACTCAAGTGAGCTCTAAAGTAAATACTGGGGGAAGAATGCATTCAACCTCTGAAGTTATTCTCAGGTCAAAAAATATTTTTGTGAACACATGTAGAGGATGTTTAACTAATGCAATATTGAACATGAAAATGAGAGCTCACTTTTTTCTTTCTGGTATGACAAATAATAAAACCAACGTGATGGCTGTTGTTCCCCCAACAGATGGCTTTTGAATCCAAATTTCTTTGGGCTTCTCAGCCTTTGGATAATATATGACTTCTATTAAATATAATCAACAACAAAATTTGTCAGTTCTTGCATTCAATTCATGAAAACTCTAACTTCTTTAAGAGTGCTTAAGCCAAGCATGGTGGCTCATGTCTGTAATCTCAGCACTCGAGAGGCTGAGGCAGGAGGAGCTCTGTGAGTTCAAGGCCAGCCTGAACTGCATAGTGAAAGCCTGTTTCAAAAAGACAAAAAAAAAGACTCTTTCAAACTGTTTCCAGTCATTCCTGAAGAGTTCATATTGCCTATGAGTACACACTATCCATCTATCCAATTAGCTACTATATTGTTGCTTATTCTTCTTTCTTCTGCTTACACCTTCCCTCTCTACTGTCTTAGCTGGAAATCATGGCAACCACCATTAACCCCCACTGGACATCTCCCACCATCTCCGACTAGGGTCCTTAATGTCTAATTGCAGCTGAAACACTGGAGTCTAAAGGTATCAAATCTGCATAGTGTTCTGCTGAAAAGTCAGGAAGAAGACTGCTTGCACTATGTGTTAGTCAACTTTCCATCACTGTGACAAAATACCTGAGATAAATGGCAAAAAGGAAGAAATATATACTTCAGCTCACACCTTCAAAGGTTTCAGTCTATGGTCAGCTGATTCTATGACTGTGGGCCTGAGGGGAAAAACAAGATGGTGAAAGAATATGGCAGAGGAAACTTGCTCAACTCATGGCAACCAGAAAGCACAGAGAAAGGGAAAAAGTCTTTGTTTACGGGCTTCCTTCTTCCTCTTTTGTTCCATTTGGGTCCCCACCTTATTGGATGGTGTGACTCACATACATAGTGGGCCGCACTCCTCAGTTTGCTTCCCACATGCTAATCCTTCTGAAAACACCCTCACAGATACACTCGGAAATGCATTTTACTTACTCAGCATTTCTCAATCGAATTTAAAAAATTGAATTTGCAATCAAGATTAATCATCAAGAAATGGGAGGAGGGGAAATGGAAAGAATTTAGATGTGTTATGCTATATGCCTGCATTAACACCCTAGGATGAATATAATTGCTATATACTACAAATATGTACTAATAAATTTTTTAAATTAAAAAAGGAAAATTCAATTATCACATACTCTATTAAATCTTTTTCAGTGAAAGGAGGAAAATTATGGAATATGAGTAAACATGATTCTTACTGGTAGCATGCAGATATCATTTTTCATCGTAAGTTACTCAGTCTCACATGCATATGGACAAAGATGACAACCTTTTGTGATTATATTGTCCTTAAATGGGGGTTCCAACCAAGAAAGGAAGCAAGATAGCTAAATAGCAGCACCCAAAACTCATCTGCTCCTCCATGAAGATAAACCTAAGTAATAGGTGTGTAGCTGCATGGAGGAGTGACAGTGAAAGAGCACTGGAATTCGACAGTAGAAAGAAACCTGGTGAGACACAAAGACCTCAGATCACAGAATAACAAGCAAAACAAAATATTCCATTACCTACTGCCTCAGCTCCACAGCTGAGGGAGGGGTATTTCTACTCCTCAGAGGAAAAGGTGAAAGACAAAGTTTCAGCAAGTTCTGTCAGGACAGATGATGTACCTAACAGGCTTACAGGCTAAATGGATTAGAGGCCTGGGGTCTGCACAGTGGGGTAGCTCTGCAGAGAGAATTCATTATTTGTACCAACAGACTCCCTGGGTATTGAGGTTAAAAGCCATCCTGAGAAAAAATCCCATTATCTGAGTTTGGACTGCTCTAGGGATCAGAACCTCCTGCATATCCCTATCTTCTGGACCCCAACAATATTCTGCTGCTCTGCTTCAGCAGCAATAACTTGATGGAGTGACTCTGAAACAAACCTAGTGAGAGTGCTACACTGTGGGGAAGAGAAGCTGTAGTGCAGAGGAGGGTGGAGGGCATTGCCTTCTAGAAGTGGTAGACTGAGGAACCTCTCCTCTAAGACTAGGGCATGGCCAGTCACGTGAGATTTTGCATAAGTGCCAAGAATGAGGATACAAACCCACAAGGTTCTTACCACTCCTTTTCCAGTGCAGAATTCAGTGGTTCCATGGCTCCCTACCACCCACAGAGTCCTATGGTGGTTATCAAGCAAGTGCTACAGCTCCAGCTTTTGACCTGCCCCCAGGGCATGTAGCCTAAGAAATTCCAGAAAGAAATTCTGCCTGATGCTTGCTGGATTTTCTCTAGCTTATTCCTGTGAGTACCTCAGTTGAGAGGAGTTTTGTTTAGCTACAACCATAATCCACTCCCCCTTAATACTGTATGGGTACTACACCTGAAAAGAAACAGAGGTGGGTCCTTGCCTACACACTACCCCAGGACACACAGCCTAAGAAAATCTAGAAATACCCTTCAAAAATCATCAGTAGAGGGGCCAGGGATTTAGCTCAGCAGTGCAAGCACCTGCCTGGCAAGCGCAGGGTCGTGAGTTTGATCCCTGTACCTGTAAACAAAAATCATCAGTAGAAAGCTACTTAGAAGAACACTTCTTACTAAAAAGGACATCTCAAAAAAAAAAGCTGCAGAGCTATCCATCCCAAAAGATATAAAAATCTCAACATAGAAACACAAGAAATATGAAAATAATGACATTTTGACACTTCTTAAAGTGCATTACTCTATAGTAATAAATTCCAAAAATATTAAACTACATGAAATGCCTGAAACACATTTCAGAATAATGAATTTTGAAAGCTCAATGAAATCAAGAGAATATGGATAAACAGTTAAATGAAATAACTGTAAAATATGAGTGAGACATTCAGCAATAACATAGAGATGTTGAAAAAGAATCAATCAGGAATCTTGGAAACAAAAAGCTCTATAAGCCAGTTAAAAATTTAGTTTGACATTCTCAATAACAGTCTAGGTCAACTGGAAGGCAGAATATTGGCTATTGAATTCAGGTCTTTCAAAATATTACAGTCAGACAGAAATAAAGAAAAAAAAGTAATGAAGAAGGCATTCAAGATGTCCCAAATACCATTAGAAGATCAGATGCTCCCATCATCAGCATAACTGAAGGGGAAAAATAAAGCTTAGGGGCATACAAAACCTATTCAATGTAATAATAGCAGAAAACTTCCTTATTTTGGGAAAGAAATGGGGATCCAAGTACAGAAGGTCTTTGGAATCACAAATAAATATTACCAGAAAATATCTGAAACATGACAGATTATAGTCAAACTGTCGAAAGTATGAAACAAAGAAAGACTTTTTAAATATGCAAGAGAGAAATACCAAGTCATATTTAAATGGAAAATCATTACACTAAAAGGAGATTTTCAGCAGAAATCATAAATTCTAGAAGGGCATGGAATGATGCTTTTCAAGTCCTGAAGAAAAATAGCTGCCAACTAAGATTACTATGCCCAACAAGGCTATTCTTCAGAATCAAAGCAGAAATAAAGACTGTCCAAAAGTAAAGCATAAACTAAAAGAATTCCTGACCATTAGGCCAGCCTTACAAAAAGATACCTAAGGACAAACTGAAAGTGAAAGGCAGGAAAATAATTTTATCAGTAAATAGAACCTGAAAGCAAGTAGAAGTAGTTATATATGACAAAATGTAATTTAAGACAAAAACAGAAGGGACAAAGATCAAGGAATCAAGTCATCAAGAATATATATAAAAATTATAAATCTATCTGATCAAATGTCAGAATACTCAATTCTTTATTTTAAAATGAATACCATTAGACCTAAATGGAGAGATAGGTAATAATATAATAAAGACAATAATAGTGGGAGATTTCAATACCTCACTCTCAATCATGGATAGGTCATCTAAAAAAAGAAATCAACAAAGAAATGTGAGGGTTACATTACACTACAGATCAAATGGACTTAATAGGCATCTACAGAATACTTTATCCAATAGCTGCTATTCACATTCTTTTCATCAGCGTATGAAACTTTTTCTGGAACAGACCATAAAATAGGCCTATAAATAATTCTTAACAAATTCAAAATGTTGTAATCATATTTTACAACTTTTCTGTTTACGATAGAATGAAACTAGAAGTACACAGCAAAAGAAACTTTAGAAATTATACAAATAAATGGAAATTTAAAAATGCACATTGAATAAATGGATGAACATTGAGGAAGTCTGAGAAATTTTTTTTAATTCCTTAGACTGGAAGGTAATATAAATACAAAATACTAAATAAAACCTATGGGATACAGCAAAAGCAATAGTAAGACTGAAGTTTATAGCAATGAATTCGTCACATCACGAAAACAGAAAGATCTCAAGTAAATGACCTCATGATGTATTTCAAGGCCTAAGAAAAGCAAGAACAACTAAACCCAAAATCAGTAGAAGAAAATAACTAACAAAGATGAGAGCCAAAATAAGTGACATAGAGACTAAAAGAGCAATATAATCAATGAAACAAAAAGTGGGTTCTTTGAAAATATAAAAAAATTGAAAAACTTTTAGACTAATCAAAAAAGGGAAGAGAAGACACAAATAAATAAATATGAAAAAGGAGATATCACAATGGATACCATGAAAATTCACAAATTCATTGGGGATTACTTGAAAAACTACATGCTAAAAAGCTGAAAAATATAGAAGAAATGAACAAATAACCTACCAAAATTGAACCAAGATAACATTTAAAAACCTGACTAGACCAATTGATGAGAGTGAATCAGTGATAAAAAAGACTATCAACAAAGAAAAACCCAGGACTAGATGGGCTTTCAATTCAAAATTTAATTCTGAATTTTACTAAACTTTTAAAGAACTAACACCAATGCTTCTCAAAATGTTACATAGAATTGAATGGGAAGAATTCTTCCAAGCTCAGTCCGTGAGGCCAGTATTAACCTGCTACCAAACCTTGACAAGGATACAAAAACAAACAAACAAAAAAACTACAGGCCAATCTCCCTGATGAACATAAATCCAAAAATGCTCAACAAAATACCACCAAATCAAATTCAGCAGTACATATATCAGATCATACATCATGATCAAGTTAGTTCCATCTCAGGGATCTACATACACAAATCAATAACATATACAAAGGCTATGTATGACAAACCCGTAACTAATACCATATTGAATGAGGAAGAATTTTAAAAGATGTGGTATTTTTATACAATAGAGTACTACTCAGCTATAAAGAAGGATCAAGTCGAGGCTTTTATAGGTAAATGGATGCGACTTGAGACCATACTCGTAAGTAAAACAAATTAGACTTACATGTGTCAATACCACATTGTCTTCCTAGTATAAGAAACTGAAAGAGTAAATAAAATCCAAGATCTACAATAGACATTGTGAAAGGGTAAGAACTTGCTCAAGGAGGAAAAACAACTAGGATAGGAGAAAGGAGAAAAGAAGGAAGGGGAAAGGAGAAAAGAAGGAAGGGAAAAGAAAAAAGATAAATTTGTATATTATATACATAAGATAGCTAAGATGATTATACTACTAAATCTATTAGTTCATGAAAAAGAACAGTTAATACTTATACAGCTTGATTAATTTTGCACATCTATATCTGGTAATCTAAGCAACTCCTTTGAAGATAACAATATGCAATATAACAACCATTGTGAAATTCCTATCATCTTGTTTTGAAAACCGATATTGTTATTCTTTGGGGTTTTTTGTTGTTATAGTTGTTTGTTTGTCTCTTTTTTGTTTTTGTTTTCTGTGACTTTTTTCTCTTTAAAACAAAAAAAAGGAATGGGGGAAATTTTGAAGAAATGAACCAGATAAAAGTATTACTGACCCCATTAAATATAGTACTAGAAATTTTAGCTGGAACATTTAGTCAAGTGAAAAAAATAATAGGTGTACAAATAGAAAGTCTGTCTCTACAAATGAACATACCAAATTAAGTAGCATTTTTATTCACCAACGATTAATTTGCTAAGAAAAAAATCTAGACAGAGATCTTACACATAATAGCACACATAAAAAGAAAAAAAAGCTTTAAAAAAACCCTAGGAATAAATTGAACTAAGGAAGTGAAAGGCCTCTACAATTAAAATTTCAAAATAATAGTTAATATGCATTATTATTAATAACAACATTATTACAAAATAAAGTATGCATGCCCATGTTCATAACAGCACTTTTCACTATACCTGAAGTATGGAATCAACCTGGGTACCCATAAACAGATAGAATAAAAAAAAATGGTGAACTATGTATATCCATAAAGAAGAATGAAATCCTGTCATTTAGCATTTAGATTTCAAATGGATGGAATTTGAGGCATTATTTTGAGTGAAATAAGTCAGACACAGAAGCCAAGTGTCATTTGTTCTCTTTCATATGTGAAGACTAAAAATAAAAAAATAAGCCAAGCATTTTGACACACACCTGTAATTCCACCTCCTCAGAATACTGAGGCAAGAAGTTCACAAGACTAAGGCCAGCCTGACAACATAGTGAAATTCTCATATATATATATATATATATATATATATATATGCACAAATAAATAAACCTAAAAGAACAGCAATTACCAGGGGCTGGGAAGGGTGTAGGGGGATAGAGATACATATGATCAAGTCATAATACATGCACATATGGAGAGATCACAATAATTTCATTCATCTATATGATTATTTCATTTAAATTTTTTTTAATATTGGAAAAAGACAGGTGTGCCTGACATCTTTTGTGCATGCACCCCTTTTTCAGTCTGGTGAACCCTGTGGATCCTAACTCAGAATATTGTTCTTAAATACACGAAACATATGGGCCTAAAAAAGAAACCAGTTACACTGAAATATAGTAACCAAACTATTTTTAGAACAAATTATGAATGACAATGTATACTCTTTTTGTCAACATGTTAAATAAATGATCCAGCAACAGATCTAAAACCACAAAGTAGTGTATGAGTAAAAATATTTTGGAGACATCTGAAAATATTGTAATATGATGAAAATATCTTAGATTTCTATCAGTGACAGAAACACAGATACTGCTGACACTATTGTGATTTGTTGTCTATATTCATACTTGGGAAGAAATGCTAAGTTTCAAAGATGTGATTGCTTTTCTGTCCAAGTTCATAGACCCAGTGAATTCTATTAATGGGTTAACAGATTATGAAGCATTGCCTCAGAACAAGTTTGCTTTAGTGAATCCCTGCAAGGCCTGGTGCTAAAAGATATAGCTGCCTCTTACTGCAGTTAATTGCAGAAGCCCATACAAGTCAAAACTCCAGTCTCAATCTGGGAACCCTAGGATAGTGTATTTAGAAAAAAGTTTTAATAAATCTGTCTGTTATCAGGTTATTTTTAGATAATGAAAAACTCTTCTTGACTGGGTCAGTTTTAAACTTGTGTTATTTACCAATCTCCACAATCCCCACCAATCCTCCCCTCATAGAGTGATTTTTTAAAAAATGAATATGATCATGTACCTCCCCTATTTATAATATTTGGCTCTTTAGATCCTCTGTCACTTTCAGAAAAAAAATCATTTCCCAAGCAGAATTCTAAATGGTATCCCACCTCCTTCCCAACCCAATAGCAGGTTACTCTCCAGTGATTCAGAATCACTAAACCACACACATCTGACATACATGCTGTTCTGCCTCCATGGAATGTCTCGTCTTCTTATCCTCCACTGATAAATTCCTTCTTGTTTTTTAGGATCTGGTTCAAGCAATATCTCCTTTGTGAGAAAGTAACAGGCCTTCTCTAGGCTCTCTGGGAAGAATTTATTACTTTCTCCTATGTATTCCCCACTCACTGAACCTTGACCATACAATATAGTGTGGCCTTATATGAACTACTTTATTGAATAAGCTAGGCACAGTAGGATGTAAGCAAGAAGCAATATAATTCTTTCACATCACTGCTTCACACCACAAGCTCTGTGGAATCATTTTTCTTTACTGTTGCATGAAATTTCAGGCTGATCTTATACTTCTTTCAGTAATGTTCAGATTTTTAAAAATAGTCTTGTTTGTATACATTAAAGTTATACTATAGTTTAATATATTACAGTTTTAATTTATTGTTCATTTCCACACTTCATACCTCCCGCAGCTCAAGTGTAAGTCAGCCAGGAAACTTGTAGTAGGGGAAAAGTAGAGGACATGGCCAGGGTCCTCAGTAGCCCATTTCTTCTTCTTATCTCTCTCCTGCAAAACACACACACACACACACAGACACAGACACACACACAGACACACACACACATGCACACACACACACGCACACTGTGCTGCCTCTAAATGTGACTCCAGGGTTAAGACAATGGGAAGGACTACTCATAACTGGGGAGCTTTCATTTTTAACCTGGCATTGACTGAAGAGTGTGGCAGGTGTCCAAAGCCAGCACTTTCTCTAGAGAGTTTCTTGGAGCTCCTTGTCACTGGAGATCTCTCAACTGTAGTTTCCTCAACATGGAGAACACTTTTCCTACCCAGGTTGGTCCACCTGCTCTGTCCTGTGTTTCCAATGGTCCATTGCTCTGATGGAATCACTTTATACCTCTAAGGTGTCTTCTTAGGGGAAATGTCTTACAAGATACCCAACTGTAACTTCCTATCAAGAGACTGTATCTGGTCCTGGAACACAGAAAGCTTCATCCATACATTGAAATGTACCGCTCCCTGCAAATGCAGCATTGTCTCTCTCTTTTCTCTGTTGTCATAGGCTGCTTTAGCCATGGTTTCTCTTACTTTCAGAATTTACTTTCAGTTGTGTATCAGTTGCCCATTCCTGCAAGTGGCCATCCCCAGGAAACACATGTAAAGCTCTTTTAGTGGTTCTCATGTAGCACCATCCCACTGGAATGAGAATCTCCTCCTTTGCTCCATTATGAGGAAAAACTTCATAGCATTTCCACGCATCTCTTCAAAACTATCCATTCTTGCCAAATTCCTCTCAATCAATCCCTTGCTTCTCATACATATGTTCAAGGAAAATAATGCAATAAGTAATGGCCACAAACCATGTTTTAAAAATCTTCCTTTTGCAAGTCTTTACAAGTAGTATGTCATCACCATCCCTCTTTAGAATATTCAAGCTCTTAACCTGTTCCACCACAGTGGATACATGCATAACTGTCCCATCAAGAAGCTTGTACCACTAGTAGTACAAATGGGTCTAATCATTTTTATTGGTCTTTTGCCTAATGAAATTAATAAAACATCTAAAAATGAACCAAATCTAGTCTGTTGCTTGAATTTGAATGACAACTGCCCAAGCATAAATATTAATACTATTATACTAATTTAAAAATTATTATAATAATCAATAAATCTATTTCCTTAAGGAATTGTATTATGACATCTGATATGCTAAATCAGTGTCTCTCTTTGTGTTATTGTAATCAAAGACAAGATCAGGGTTTATGTTTCCAGGTTTTCTATTAATATACATGTATGATTTTTGCAAGTCATTTACATGCTAATGGTTCTTTTATCAATCCACTTAATAAATTTTATACCAGAATGATTTTCAAAGTTTATAATTTCACCAGTTTTTGCTTTGTCTTTGCTTATAGTGGTAAAAACTGTCTATTTGGCTGCACTGTTCTGCAAAAATACGTTTCTTTTTGTAAAAGTTCTTTTGCTATGTGCAGTATTCAAATAATAAGCCATTCATTAACTTTGAAATAACATTGTAAGAATGTCCATGCATCAAAGGGTTTGTACTTTTTCCAGCATAGACATCTAAATCATAGGTATAACTACTAGACACACATAATTTATATAATTTTGTCCCATATTTGTGCCATTTTCCTTTGATGTATTGGCAAAAATACAGATGTCCTTACCATAAAATCATACTTTCATCTATTACTACATCGTTTCCATGTTTTACTGCATTCTTGAGTGTACCAATAATTTCTTCCATAATTTTTCTAAATTTATTCAATGGATCCTTGGTTCTACATGTGGTAATGTCAGAGAAATATAAACAGTTCAAAATAGCCAAAAAGGAATCTCATTACATGCCATTCTTTATACATTCATTGCCATATATGTTATTTTCAGACCAATGCAATTTAACATCTGACAATAACACTACCCCCATAATTAATAATATATCTACACAAATTTACTTCTTGCTGATTAATTCAATTCCCAATGCTGCTGAGGTTTTCATCTTTTTGCACCAAAGCCATGTTGTATGGCATATATATTTATTTCTTCAACTATAATTCTGAGTGTAGTATCAGATAGGAATAATTTATGCAATGCAAAAGGACCACTGCAATTAATAATTCTTGTTAGAAATTCTGCATTTCACACTTGTATGTGCTCATGTTGTATCATGTTTCTTTTTATTATCAGTTGCCATTCTTCCTGTTGATCTTCTACTTCAGATCCAAAGTCACACTGTGCTCATTGGCTGTATTGGCCACATGATTACATTTTTCTAACTCTAATGCATCTTCATCTGAAGAGTAATAGACAGATCGTGACCTTTTCCTGTGATGAGATATAATTACAGATTCATCTGCTGAATCATCCATTTTCTGTGTTTGACATTCTAATGGGAAAATATTTTACAAAACTGAAATACTCTCAAAATTGAAAAATGAGTAGGTTATAATATACATATATATATATATATAATTATGTATTGCTTACAAATGAGAATAACACAGGAAAATGAGAACTACCATGGAAAAACAAAGTAATAATAAAAGAAAAATTTACCACTGAGCTTAATAATAATCTAACCATCAAAAAACAATGACTGCCTTTTTTTTTAGAATCTCGTGTTAACAAAGAGCATATGCAGGTTAGCTATATAAGATTAGACAAGTAAATTTAAGTTAGGGATGCTTAGCAGCCAAAGTTAAATCAGAGCTATCCAGCAATGAAACACACAAATTAGAGCTCCACTGTGAATGTGTTAACACCCTTTGTTTTTAGTTTTGGGCCCTCATCTAAAACTCAGACAACAGAAAATGTCCCAATTTAATATCCATTGCATGGGACTATATCAACTAGTACATTATAAGCCCCCACTTATCATGAAATAAGCTTCATTCATGTTTATGTCCCGAGTGCCTAACATGGTACCTAGGCCGGGGAAGGTATTCACAACTATTTGTTGAATGTAGTACAAGATTGTTAAAAAAAGAAAAAATACCTGTGTTACTCCCAATCCCTCCTAGAATTCATTAAAAAAAAACTATAATAGTTTGTATACTATGTAATAAAATTTTAAGAGTTAAAAAATGAGACAGAAATTGAGGAGAGTGCCAAGAGTAGAGATCCCAAAATATTTCTGGAAGAAGGAAAGTAGATGTGAGCAAGTCAGAAGGTAAAACATTTGGAAAAAAAACCACAGCCTAGATTATGTTCAAAGGAAGCTACAGGAGATGGGATGTGGCCTTCCTGACAGAACCCTGGAGATATTCTGGACTCTGAGTCAACAAGTATGGAAACTAACAGAAAAGAAAATGGGGACATTAAACTGGGGGATTAATTGAAGATTTGTAAACAGAACAGCTACTTGATATTTCCACCATATTCCTCCCAAATACCCTGCCCAGAATACCACATATTGGCATTCACCAAAATGCAAAAATCAAAAATGAGGACTTTTACTGAAAAGCAATGCTATGGGAAAGTTAAGACTTACACTTCCACTTTACATATTAGTTTCTCAAAGAAATACCCATCCTACTAGTCATTCAGAGGTCTCATGGCCAGATAGCAAATTTCTAGCCAGTTCACCCCAAAATAAATTTGCCAATCAACCAGCCCCTCCTGAATTATTTTCTAAAACTTTTGTGCTCAGAAATCCAAGTCAGCCCTCAGAGGGAAGAATTACCTGGGAAACAAATCTGCTTTATTAACAGCAAAGGTAAATTTCACACCAGCTACCCAGGAATCTTTATTTTAAAACAAATGGGCAGGATTGTCATATCACCAAAAATGGCAGAGTAGGGAAGTCTAGTGTTAAATCTCTTCACAAAAATAACTAATGAACTTGCAAAAACTTCCCAAATTAGCTTTTGCAGCATCATGGAATCTAATAAAAAGCCTGTAATGACCTAGAAAGGCTTGGTGAAGAAAGAAGTGGCTACAATATGGTAAGAGAGGTAGCTTTAATTGTCCCCCTACCATCTCCCAATCCCCAGATGAGCAGAAGTTCTGATGATGGCAGCCTGAATTTTGTAGCTTATGTTCTCAGTAACAGACAGAACACATAGAACTTACTCCCAAGCAACTGTAACTGTCCATTTGTATCTATCAAGTGCCACCCCAAAGAACAGGCACAAGACTTGCTTTTGTATTATATGACTCTGTGCATTGCCATAGCTGGAGCAGCTTTGTAGGTAGAATTTACTAAAATAATGTAAAGGCACAAGTATTGGCTGCAGAAAACCATCATAAGATACAGCAGTGGGGACAAGCAATAGAAAGACAGAAGCATAGGTAGACTAGGTTAGGGAAAGAACTGTGTGTGGGTATAATGACTTTTAAAAGTTTACAGATACGTTGGGGGATTGAGAAGCTTACAAGCATACCTATGGTTGGATGCATGTACAGAAAACACTAGAAAAACCTCTAAGCTTTCACTTATAGATGACTTGCAGTCTGAAGCAGGGTTGTAAACAATATAAATTTGTTTACTAAACTCTGAAAGAGTGTCCCAATGCAAAGACCATATGTCAAAAAACAAAAGGTTGAGACAGATACTTTTTCTTTTCTGACTTCGAGCATTTAATGAAACTCTGCAAAACACTAGCTATTGCCAAACTAATGAACCATGCACTTCCACCATATCACAAAACAAAAAATACCATCTCTACAAATATAGTTTAGAAAAGGCACTAAACAAACAACTACAAATGGAATATGTAACTAGAAAAATCCAATGGAAAGGGTAAGACTCTGATCTCTAGAATTACATTATAATATTAAAAATGTCCAGTGATCAACAAACACTTAAAAGACATGCAAATATTATAAATAAGAAAATATGGTCAGTGCCTAGGAAAACTTGAAAGTAACAGAAACTACTTGAGAGAAAATCCCAAACAATGGATATACTGGGCACGGAGTTTAAATCAAGTACCTTGAACACACTTGAAAAGAAAATTTTGTGCTATTATATTTCTTTTTGGTTTTTTTCCTGCTTCCATGAGATTTTTTTTATGGAAAAAATAAAAATCTCAAAGCAAAATATTAGGAGAATAACAATAACTAATAAATTGAATATTTTCAAAGCAGTTACTCAGAGTACAAGATATGGGCATAAAACAAATGATATTAGCACAAACCTTCCTTTTCAATAATCTAAGACAAACTAGTAGTATAACTATCTTGCATTTTTTCCTTTTCCCTTCCTTCCTTTCCCCTTTACCCATCCTAGTTCTTCTTTCCTTTTGAGCAATTTCTTCCCATTTCACAGTATCTGTTGTACATTTTAGACCTTATTTACTCTTTCAGTTTCTCACACCAGGGAGAGAATATGATGTTTACACATGTGAGTCTGAAGCATTTCACTTAAGAGTATCATCTCAAGTTGCATCTACTTAACTATAAATGTCTTGTTTATCCTTCTTTATGGCTGAGTAATAGCCCGCTGTATGAAAATACCGTGTTTTTTATCCATTCCTCAGTTGATGGAAATTCGTGTTGTTTCTAACATTTAGCTATTACAAATTGTGCTGCTATAAAAAAACATGGGTGCACATATATCACTGTGGTATGATGCTTTTAATTCTTCCAGGAATAATTCTTTCTCCAGAGCTACCCCATTGCACAGACCCCAAGGCTCTAATCCAGCAGGAAGTCTCTTCTGCTTCCAAGTGAATTTTAAGGATGTTTTGTCTAAATCTGTGAAGTATGCTAATGGTATTTTGATTGGTATTGAATTAAATCTATATAACAACTTGGGGAGTATGCCCATTTTCACAATGTTGGTTTTCCTATCCATGAGCAAGGAATATCTCAATGCCTACTTCAAGAATCTGCACTCTAATAATACAGAAAATACAGATGAAATGGACAGATTCCTACATACATATGAATTTCCAAACCTGAGTCAAGAAGATACAAAAATTTTAAATAACCCAATATCAATCAATGAAATTGAAAATGTAATTAAAAACTTACCAACAAAGAAAAACCCAGGTCCTGATGAATTCACTGCTGGATTCTACAAGAAATTTAGAGAACTAATGTCATTAATGTTGAAACTCTTTTATGAAATTGAAATGGAAGCAATACTTCCAAAATCATTCCTGGAAGCAAGCATTACCCTGATACCAAAACCAAAGAAGGACCCAACCAAAAAAGAAAACTACAGGGCAATCTCCCTAATGAACATAGGTGCAAAAATCTTCAATAAAGTACTGGCAAACAGATCGCAGTGAATCATCAAGAAGATTATACACTATGACCAAGTGGGATTCATCCCAGGAATGCATATGCAAATCAATGAATGTAATACACAATATCAACAGCGTCAAAGACAAAAATCACATAATCATCTCAGTAGATGCAGAAAAAGCATTTATCAAAATCCAACACCCATTCATGATAAAAACTCTACAGAAAATTGGAATAGATGGTCTTTATCTCAATCTGATAAAAGCCATCTATGATGAAACAACAGCTAACATCATTCTAAACAGTCAAAAACTTAAAGCTTTCACTCTAAAATCAGAAACAAGACAAGGACGACCCCTATCACCACTCTTATTTAATAAAGTTCTGGAAACATTAGCCAGAGCAATTAGACCAGAGAAAGCAATAAAAGGAATAAGGATAGGAAAGGAAGAAGCTAAATTATCATTATTTTCAGATGACATGATACTCTATGTAGAAGACCCCAAAAACTCCACCAAAAGACTTATAGATTTAATAACCAAATTCAGTAGTGTAGCTGGATACAAAGTCAACACTCAAAAATCAATAGCATTCCTATACACAAACAAAAAACTCACTGAGAGAGAAATTAGGAAAACCCCACCATTCACAATAGCACCCATAAAAGTGGAACACTTAAGGAATCAATCAAACAAAAGAAATAAAAGATCTATATATTGAAAGTTACAGTATTCTGAAAAAGAAGATCAAAAAGGATATCAGAAAATGAAAATATATCCCTTACTCTGTTTCTTTTTTGTAAGAGAGAGTTTTTTTCTCCTGTGACTCATAGTCTGAGCAAAATTTTGGCCATTCTTTTAAGATTATGGTGCACAGTGTATTAACTATTGTTATTCTCTAATTAATTTATTATGAAATTTTGTTTTATATTGAAGAATGCTTTTTAATATTTTCTTTATTATGTCTACTTGTGTTACATTAAAAAATAAACTTTCTATTTCTAGGCAAAATGAAAACACTAAAGAAAACACTAAAGAAAACCATGAATAAAGAACTAAGGAAAACCAAGAGAATGTTGTGTCATTAAATAAAGAATATCTAATATGGCAAAAGAAATTATGAAAAAAAAACAAAAGAAAAATTTCAGAACCAAAAAGGGAAATACATGAAACAAAAATTTCACTAGAGCTGTTTAACAGCATATTTAAATTGGCAAAAGAATAAATGAGAGTATATAAAAATAAGTTGATAAATGATCCAAACTGAGA
Source organism: Dasyprocta punctata (assembly GCA_004363535.1). NCBI lineage: Eukaryota > Metazoa > Chordata > Mammalia > Rodentia > Dasyproctidae > Dasyprocta > Dasyprocta punctata. Next base: position 42,582 of record RJWM01000482.1, on the reverse strand, counting down.
AGCAGGAAAAAAAAGTAACAAAGAAAAATGAATAAAGTCTTAGGGATATGTGGGATACCATCCGTGATGACAAACCTTTTAGAGCTCTCATTGACACAAACAGTCCGCTGCTGTGTACATGCCATAGATTTGCCACCACTGAACTATAACAACATAAGGTAAAGGAAATATCAGAAAGGGAGGATAGAGAGAAACAGAAACAAAATGACGGCCAAAAGAAAAGAAGAAGAAGAACGGCCAAAATTCTGAAATTGGATGAGGTGTATAAATCTAAACATCCAAGAAATTCAACAAACATCAAGTATGGTAAACAGTGAAACTTACACCCAAACACTTTATAATCAAATTGTTGAACCAAAATGAGAGAATCTTCAAATCAGGAAGAAAGAAGTAACTCTATGCCCAAAATGATTCTCAATAAGTTCAACGGCCAATTTCTCTTTAGAAATTACAGATTTCAGAAGGCAGTAGTATGAAATATTCAAATTATTGAGAGGAAAACTACATGTCAACCAAGAATTCTAACAATTCTATATTTGGTAACATGATCCTTCAAAAAATAAGGTAAACCGGGTGTGGTGGCGCACGCCTTTAATCCCAGCACTCAGGAGGCTGAGGTAGGAGGAGCATTATGAGTCCGAGGCCAGCTTGGGCTACAACGCAAGTGCAAGGCTGGCCTGAGCTACACAGTGCGACCTTACCTCAAAAAACCAGGGCTGGGAGTTTGGCTCAGTGACTTAAGCGCCTGTCTGACAGGAGCGAAGTTGTGAGTTCAATCCCCGGTGCCGCAAAAAAAAAAAAAAAAAAAAGGTAGAAATTAAGACACTACCAGATCTCAAATTAATAACCAAGCTTTCTGTGGTAAGAAATTAGAGGGGGAAAAAAAGAAGAAAACTAAACCCAAAGCTGGCAAAAGGAAGGAAATAATAAATGTTAAAGCATATATAAATGAAACAGGAAGTAGAGAAACAATGAAATCAATCAATGAAATCAAAAGTTGATTCTTTAAAAAGATAAACAAAATTTGTAAAACACTATCTAGACTAAGAAACAAGGAGAGAATTAAATTAATAAAATCAGTAATGAAAGAAGGCATATCATTACCAACAATTGACATCATTAGTCATTGGAGAAATGCAGATCAAAACCACAATAAAATACCACTACATAACCACTAGCATGGTGAGAGTCAAATAAGAGAAAATAGTAAATATTGGGAAGAACATTGGAAAATTAGCAAACTCATCTATTCTTGCTAGAAATGAAAATGCAGTGATTGTGAAAAACAGTACAGCAGTTATTCACTAATGTTGAACATAGATTGATCCTTATGATCCAACTATTCTCCTTTTAGGGACATACCCAAGAGAATGAAAACATGTTCAAAAAATGTAATGAATTTTATGGTACTTTTTTTCATAATAGCCCCAGTGTGGAAAAAAACCAAAAGTTCATTAACTGATGAATAGATAAACAAGATGGAGAATACCATACAATCAAATATTATTAGTCATAAAAAAGAATGAATTTTTTATGATAACCATCCTTTCTGGGGCAAGATTGAACCTGTGTTGTTTTAACTTGCATCTCTGGAATGATCAGTGATACTGAACATTTTTTCATATATTTATTTGCCATTTGTATTTCTCCATCTGAGAAGTATGTATTCATCTCAGATGCCCATATTTGGATGAGTCTCTAAATTTGAGGAGTCTGATTTTTCTCAATTCTTTATATGTTTTACGTGTAAGTCCTTTGTCTGAGGGACAACTGGCTATAATTTTTTCCCACTTTGTGGGTTGTTTTTTTCACTCTGTTGGTGATTTATTTTGCTATGCAAAAGCTTTTTAATAAGGTGAGATTCCATTTGTTTATTCTTTGTAGTGTTTCTCATGTGGTCTGAATTTTGTTCATGAAGTGCTTGCCCACACCTATGCCTTAAAGATTTCTACCTATTTTCTCTTTCAGTGTTTCTGTTTCAATATTTAGATATTTGATCTATTTTTGACATTAGCTTAGTGTATGGTGATAGAAATGATTCTAGTTTTAGTCTTCAGCATGTGAAAAGCCAGTTTTTCCAGCACCATTTACTAAAGAGGCTATCTTTGTTCCAGTGTCCATGTTTGGCCCCTTTGTCAAAGATAGGTGGCTTAGTGTGTTTGGAGTTGCGTCTGCAGCTTCTATTGTATTCCACTGATCCTCAGGTCTGATTGTTTTGTTTTGTTTTGCCAATACCATGTTGATTTTATACAGTAGCTTTGTAGTATAATTTCAAGTCAGAGATTGTGATGTCCCCGACTTACCTTTGTTGCCCAGAATTGATTTTGCTATTCTAGGTCTTCTCTGGTTCCAGATGAATTTTAGAAATACCTTCTCTAAACTGTGATCGGGGAAGGAGAAAAGAAGGAAGGGAAAAGAAAAAACATATATATAATACAAATAATATAAATAGTTCAGATAGTTGTACTACTAATTTTTCTCATTTCATTGAAAAGAAAGGTTTGTGCTAACATTGTTTGGTCAATTTTTCATGCCTACATCTAGCACTCTGAGCAACTACTTTGAAGATAACAATATGCAATGTATTAACCATTGTTACTCTCCTATTATCTTGTTTTGAAATTTTGTTTTATTGTTTTTATTGTTTTTTTCTTTAAAATAAAAAAGGAATGAAGAACTGATGTGAGCTACAAAATGGATAAACTTTGAAACAATGTGATAAAATAAAGAAACTTCAAGCATAAAACTATATATTGTTTGATTCCATTTATGTGAAATTCCAGAATACACAAATCCATGGAGATGAAATATACTACTGATCAGTTATCTCAGGCATAGGATAGTAGGAGTAGACTGTGACTATTTAATAGCACAGATTTACCTTTTGAGGTGATTAAAATGTTTAGGAACTAGATAAGAGTGATAAGTGCACATTGAAACCGTACTAAATATTACTTAATTGTGTACTCAAATGGTAAATTTTATGGTGTGTATATTTTAACAGAATAAAAATATATTAACAACTTAAGCAAATGATCAAAATTAACATTACCAGTGACGGTACAAAGCAACATCAGTTGCCTCCTGATATGACACAATGAGAACACATCACACCTATTTTATTTTTAACTTCAAAATATATAACCTGAATTTAATCATGAGGAAATATCAGACAAACCCAAAATAAGTGGCATTCTACAAAATAACCAGGCAGAATTTTTAAAATAGTGTTAGGTCATAAAGGCAAAGACAGACTGAAGAACTGACACAGATTAACATAAATTAAGGAATTTTACAAATGAATATATCTTGTAGTCCTGGATTGTTTCCTGGATCAAGAAAATGACATTCATGATCAATTAGCAAAATTTAAATAATGTTGTTTAGATTATCAGTATTAATTTCCTGATTTTAACAATCATACTATTATGTAAGACTTTTATGTTAAGTATAGGAATTATTTGTCCTACTGTTATAATACTTTTTATTTTAAAGAGAATAAAACCTAACAAAATAAAACAGAATAAAGCCAATCAAAACAAAGCGGTGAAAATGATACAGGACTTCAAAACATGATAATAGGAAATCAACAATGGTTACCATAATATATCTTGTTATCTTCAAAATAGTAGTCCATATCATCAGACATAGTAAAATCAAATAAAAAAACAATAAAACCAATCAAAATATTGAAAAAAACAAAATAATAAAATGGAACAAAACAAAACAGTGAGAACAATATTGGATTTCAAAAACAGGACAGAAGGAAATTGCCCATATTTGCTATATTGCATACTGTTACCCTCAATAGATGCTCAGACTATCAGCCTTAGGTCCTACATCATTTCCACCATTTTGTTGGGTTTTATTCTCTTTTGTTTTGTTTGATTATGTTAAATCCCATGGCAGGAGAAGTTATTTCAAGGATAGCAAGATGTATTATGGTAGCAATTTCTGATTTACTATTGGCTTGTTTTGAAGTCCTTTATTGCATTCATTGTTTTGTTTCTATTCTATTCTGTTCTGTTTGGTTTTTACTATGTCCGAAGTTATCTGCAACTATTTTGAAGACATCAAAAGACATTATGGTAACTACTGTTGATTTCATAATGTTTTGAAGTCCTGTATCACTTACACTGGTTTATTTTGATTGGTTTTATTTTTATATCCTCTTTAAAATAAAAATAAAGAAGTAAATAAAGGACCAAGTAAAAAATTGGCATGCAAAATAGAAACTTCTCAGAATAAGAAATACAGATGGTCAATAAATTCATGAAGAAATAGTCAACTTTGGTGACCATTAGAGGAACTCTAAACAACACTGACATTCTATGTTATCCAAGAAAGAATGGCCATGATGAAGACACCAAACAATAACAGATCCTGGTGAGGCATTTGTTACTATTCATAAATAAGTGTGTGAGGGTCACTCTTCTACACTGTTGGTGGGAAAATCAGTATGGAGATTTCTCAGTAAACCAAAACTAGAAATTCCATTTGGTCCAGCTGTTCCACTTATAGGTATCTTCTACAAAAGTTAAAGACATCATACTATAGTAATACATGTAGACTTATGTCTATTACAGCACAATTCATAATAGCTAAATCTTGGAAGCAGCCTATGTGTCCATCAACAGATAAATGGGTAAAGAAAATGTATTTACACACAAGGCAGTGCTAACTACTCTGTCATGAAGAAAGATAAAGATGAGTCATTTATAGAACAATGAATGCACCTTGAGACCATGAAGTTAAGTGAAATAAATTAGACACAAACATAAATATTGCATGGTTTCTCTTATATGAGAAACTCAAAATATAAACAAAGAGCAAAATAAAAGATAACAGGAAGTAGGGAGATAGATATTTATCAAATGGTAAGAAGATCAAGAGATGGAGGGAGGGAAGAAGAAGGAGAGAAAAAGGGACTGAAAAAAGAATTAAGATATGTCACATACATGTACCAACTCCACACGAGGAATGTAAACATTATGTACTGCAAACATGTACTAATAAAAAAAAACTTTAAAAAAATAGAAATAGAAGAAAGTAACAGTACATATTTCTTATTGTGATTAAAAGTACCTTCTACACATGCACATATGAAAGACTATGATTACTTGTTTCTTTAAATTTGGATTATTTAAATTAGGCAGTTTAAAACCTGGACTTTTTTAACTATTAATGTAAATTTACTAATGTCATTCTATTTATTAATCAGTGCAATTTGTAATTTAATTATATTGACATTGACATTTTCAAATGCATGTGTAAATATATTTCATATTCTTTTTAAATTCTTTATATGCCCTAGGAAGCACTGAACAATTAAGCAATTAAAGAAGTACTTAAACAATTCCAATAAATATGATAAGCAAAATGTATAAATAGGGGTGAATCTTGTCTATGTAAACATCCTAATATTTTTAGGAATTTAGTTTTCTATTTGTTTTTGTGTTTTTGGTGTGTGTATGTGTGTACGTGTGTGTGTGTGTTTGAGAGTGCTTGGGATTGAACCCAGGGAGCAATGGCTGCATTCTCAACCTTTTTTTATTTTATTCAGAGACAGTGTCTTGCTAAGTTACCCAGGCTTGTCTCAGACTTGCCATACTAATGCCTTGGCATTCCAAAGTTTGGATTACAAGCATGCACTACATCATCTAGTGAAACTTAGAATCTTCTTTTTCCTTTCAAACCCAAAACACAACTCTAAAATCAATTACTAAGTTGGAATCCTAAAGCTAATTTGATTGATACTCTTATGTGTTGAATTTCCTTAGGCATTATAAATGTTTAAAATTCACACGTATGAATAGCTTCAATGTCTAAAAAATGCTATTTCTTATCTTAATATGAAAGCATTGTTGTTACAGGTTTCATTTCTTTCATGATTTCTATACTCAATTCTAACTTTTCCCAGTGTTAAATAGAATTAGGTCTCAATGGCATACAGCTGTAATCCCATCTATTCCCAAAACCGAGGAGGGAGGATTGCAAGATTGTACCCAGTCTGGGAAGTTTAGCAAGACCATCTCAAAAGTAAAAGTAAAAAAGTTGGGGATGTAGCTAAGTGGTAGAACACCCCTAGATTCAATCCCTAGTTACACAAAAATACAACCATTATGGAAGTAATAATACCTTTCTAAAGTTGTAGTACCCATCACAAATAATTTAAAATGAATATTGAAGAGAGTTTTGCACTGGGACATAAGATATTGATACTTTTCCATGATATCAATGGACAAGATGAGCACTTTTTTAAAGTCATTTTACCAAAAGAAATCCCTATATGAGTACTTTCTGAATGGAGTCCTTTCATAGCTGACATACACTGAATTTAGTTTACACATTAACTAATTTTTCCTTCTAATTTGAATATGCACTTCCTTGATTATTGTCTGATTCTATCTTCTCAATATTTTCCTCCTGATAGGTCTATAACATTGTAGAAATTTAACTGACAACAAATTGGATTTTGTATATTCTCCATGATATCATCTGGCTTTTTGGTCAAAATTCTAATGAAAGAACAAGAAGGAGGAGGAGGAGGAGGAGGAGAGGAGGAGGAGGAGGAGGAGGAGAAGGAGGAGGAGAAGGAGGAGGAAGACGAGGAGGACGAAGAAGAAGAAGAAGAGGAGGAGGAGGAAGAGAAGGAGGAGGAGGAAGAGGAGGAGGAGGAAGAGGAGGAGGAGGAAGAGGAGGAGGGGAGGAAGAAGGGGTGCAAGAAGAGGAAGAGGAGGAGGAGGAAGAGGAGGAGGGGAAGAAGAAGGGGTGCAAGAAGAGGAAGAGAAGGAGGAAGAAGAGGAGGAAAGGAAAGAAAAACTGAAGAAGAAGGAGAAGCAGAAAGAAGAGAAGCAAGGGAGAAAGGGAAATAAAGGTAGTTAAAAACTCAGAAAAAGTTCAATAAAATCATGCTCCAAACATCAGCAAACTAAAATAGGAAAGGTTTTATTCAATTAATGAACTGAAAGAAATATAAAATACTCACATACAGAAAATCCATTTGTACTTGATACTATGATCCATTGAGGATATGAAGTGATTTTAGCACACTGACTATCTTGGCATTTTGGGGGGCCCAATATTACGTGACTCAGCATTGAATAATCATTAGGCAAACTTTTTTTCTTATTAGTCTATGTTTGCAGTATATAATGTTTACATTCCTGTGGGGAGTTGGTCCATGGATATAACATGTCTTCATTCCTTTTCTCATTCCTTCCCCTCCCCTCCCTACCTTTTTCCTCCAACCCTTTTTTTTTTGTAATTTTTATTTTAAAGAGAATAAAACTAAGCAAAATAAAACAATAAAGCCAATCAAAACAAAACAGTGTAAGTGATACAGCACTTCAAAACAAGATAATAGGAAATCAACAATGGTTACCATAATGCCTCTCATTGTCTTCAAAATAGCTGTCCATACCCTCAGACAAAGCAAAAGTCAAACAAAACATAACAGAATAGTGACAATAAAAACAAAACAATGAATGCAGTAAAGGACTTCAAAACAAGAGTAAATCCAAAATGGCTACCATAATAATCTTGTTATCTTTGAAATTTGTCCATGCCATTAGATATAATAAAATCAAACAAGACAAAACAGAATAAAACCCAACCCAACAAAACAATGAAAATGATATGGGACTTCAGAACAAGATAATAGGGTATTATCAATGGTTACCACTTTCAGGAGATCCCCCATAGATGCTATATTGCATATTGTTATCCACTGAATAAATAATCAAACTACCGGCTTTAGGCCTACAAAGTCAGTGAAACACTAAACAGTACAAGCATTAAGTTTTATCTTTTACCTCAATATCTATCATTGCAGCCTGTGTTTCTCTAGATCTGCCGGTCACTTACAGAGTTGGGGCAGTAGGGGCTGGCATCTGGTTCTCCCCCAAGTGGCCTACACATGGCACCAACTCACAGTGAGGGCTTGCTTCTTGTTGACTTCTTGTTCTCCTCTCCACAGACTGCAAATGGCACCAACTCATGGGAAAAAGCTGGCATCTGGCTCTCCCCCCAGCATCCCACACATGGGGCTGACTCATAGGGATAGCTTCCTTCTTACTGACTTCTTTTTCTCCTCCCCACTAGTCTGCAAATGGCACCAACTCACAGAAACTGGTCTGGTTCTCCCTGCAGTGGCCCACGCATGGCACCAACTCACAGGGAGGGTTACTATGCAAGCTCATATAGTGCATGCTGTTTAATTTCATTTTTAAATTTTGTAGTCAACCTTTAGACAAAGTATAAAAGCCTTGATTATATCTGCAAGATTGTATTAGTCAGGATTTAATCAGGAAAACTGGATCATTATGAGAATTACATAACAAGAGATTTGTAATAATAAGAAATAATACTGCAATTATGAAAGAGGCTGGAAAAGCAAGGATCACAGAGAAATGGAAGATCAGATGTAAGTCACTAAACAACCTGGCATACCCAGCTGCCAGAGGAGATAGAAAGGACTGCTTATGTCAAAGTCTACAGAAGGCTCTTTTCCTCTTTATCTGGCATTGTGTCTGGCATACAGTTACCAGATTTAGTAGGCACACACATTACATATAATATACTTATAAATATGTATTTCGCATGTGGCCATGTGTTACATGTACATATACATATTGTAGTGTACAAATTCATGTGTGTAAAACATACTTGTACATGTATGTGTATATAGCATGGACTGTATTTGTACTAAAATATTCATTACTTATGTGAAATTCAAATTTAACTGATTGTCCTACTTGTTAGCTGGCAACTCATTGCACTACTCTGGGAGTACTTACTCTTAGTTAGGAAAGCTGACCTAGGAAATTTTAGAGAAATAAGACAGAATCTGGGTTCATGGAGCAGGGCCATCCACCTGAACTGGAATGTAGCCTACTACATTAGAGAAATATACTTCTATTTTGTTTGGCACTGAGTATTTTGTATCTCTGTTATGTTGATTTACTCTGAACCATATTACAAGTGATAAATTCTCAGAGGAACTGAAGCTAAATAATTGTTGATAAGCTACTAAAGTGTGGGAAGGAATAAAAGGATGTACACAGCCCACAACCTATTGAAAACCCTAGAGAATATCTTCCATAGGTATATAGGGAGACCAGCATAAAAATGTTCATTGATGGATTGCTTATAATAACAAAATCTAGGAACTGCTAAGTGATAATTGACAGGAAAATGAATAAATAATTGTTGGTACCTTCAATCCATCAAATATAGTACCATAGAGTAGTTAAAATGAATTAAGTAAAGCTGTATCAACATGGAAATGCTCACAAAAATGAAGTTGACACAAGAAAAAGTTACAAAATAACAAATATAAGATGATCCACTTATGTAAAGCTTTTAAAAGGAAAAATAATATTACCTTTTCAGTGTATGTATACACTAAAAGTATACACATGAAAATGTTAACTATAAAATTCAAGGTAGGACTAGAATCTTGAAATGGTACAGAACATTCTTCAAATATATCTGTAATGTGTCACTAATTTTTGAAAACTCAGAACAAACAAATGTTTGTTGAATGAATATGGAATATGGGCACCAAATATCCCGATATTTGATATAGTTTCCATTTCATCTCAAGGTTTACATTAACAAAGGTTACTTAGCTAATTGTTCAAGGCTAGTTACCATAAGATCTGTATATTCACTTACCATCCTTCTATTTGTATTTTAAGCAATTTTTATTGTATGAATAATAGAAAATAGGCACTCTTACCAGTAAGATTTTCTACACAATTAATTAATTAGGATATATTATTTGCATCACACAGACCTATAAAAGTTATAACCAGTCAGTGAGAACTGCCAACAAGAACTAGTACTTCAAGTGGGAAGTAGAGTATTTCTAGGATCATGTAGGTTTTGTGGTGAACTCTAGTACTTTATGGTAACAATGAATGATAAGTGATAAATGTGTCAAGGATGTGGAAGAGCTAAGCTGAAGAAAATGAAAGAACCACAGGTCAAAATCAACCCACAGATACGTTTTGTTAGAACTCAATTTTTAAAAATAAATGATATGTTAATATTTGAGAATTGCTATTAAAGATTTTTTAGAGTCAAATTTCTCCTGAAAAATCTTGAGATCTTATAATATTGAGCCAATTTTTTGAATAGCAATAATTTGGTGAACCTGTCCTTTTAAATCAAGTATATATATATTACCATTCTCCAGAGTTCCCACCATGGGACATTGTGTTACATCAGACGATTCAATTATAGCAGAGCAAATTGTTAAAATTACCAGAAATCAAGAAACTGGGGAGAAGGAAATAGGAGTTACAAACAAAACAAGAACACTTTCTACAACTAAATCATGTACTTTTTCAAAGTGCTATTAGTAACAAATTGAAAAACAAATTCAAAGCATAACTAGTAAGAAAGGATATATAACCACACTTTCCCATGAGCCAAGGGCAGTCATATGGAACGGAAAGAGAATCAAGAAGCCAAACCATGCCTTCCCATGAGCCAGCCAGTGTGTGGGCTGGGAGACAAGAAGAGGGCCCCCAACCCCAAACCCACTAAGCAACTGGCTGATTTGAAGGAACTCTGTGAGCTGATAGCAGCCGAGGTGAAAGGAATAGCTTTATGCTTGCATTGTTTGATTGACTTTGCAGGCCTGGGGCTGGTGGTCCGGGCATCCATTTGGAGGATGGCAATGTGCATTGTGGCACCTGTGGGGGATTTCCTTCTGTCTTGTTTTTGAAATCCAATGTTTTGCTCCATTTTGCTGTTTTGTTTATTCCTGTATCTGGTAACTTGAGCAACTATTTTGAAGATAACATGCAGTATAACAACCACTGTTAAATTCCTATCATCTTGTTTTGGAAATGTATATTGTTGTTTTTTGTTGTTGTCATTTTGCTTTTGTTGTTGTTTTTTGGTTTATTTGCATCTTGATTTTTCTGTTTTTTCTTTCTTGTCTTTAAAATAAAAAAAGGATATATAATTACAATTCTTATAGATTACCCATTTGTCTCCCTAAAAATACCAGTATAATCAACCAACTGAAAATTGAAGGGAAATAATAACTAATTATATTAAAAAATAAACATTTAAAACCGGGGAGAAGGAAATAGAAGTAAGTTGGTGAGTTCAGCTGTACACATAGTAAATTTGTAATGTTGGAGTGTTAGAAGTATATGCCAACAAAAATACTCCATAGCCAGCTGGAAATTTAGAACTGAGATTTGGGAATAATTAAGCCTAGACATGGATTAGAAACACAAATTGAAGTAACATTTCTTGATTATCTACCGTGTCATAGTCACCACAGGAGGAACTTTCACAGATGACATTTGCATACTTAAAGATACAGAAATGAGTCCAGTTACTAAAGATGTACAAATGTTGAAGATAGAATCTAGTGAAAGGAAAGTTAAAGGTTTTTTTTTTAACAGAAAGAAGCTTTAATTAAAAATTTATAGGAAAGACAGGAAAAGATTCCAGTTTAGGGAGCTGGAGGGGGCATGCTCTGTTATAGGAGTTCAGGCTAGCCTACCTGAAAAGGTGCAAGCCAGCTTTCAAGGATTAGCTGGTGTGCTGGGTCCAGTTGATCATTATTTTAGTCCTGGTTGTAATGGTTCTAGCATACTTAGAGCTGAGGGTTGGTTTCTTTTCCAGGAAAAATTTTATTTCTATCTTTGGTGGTCTCAGGCATGTAGGGCTCCACATTTCCTGGAATCCAGGTGATCATTGGTTTAGGACAATTGCTCCAGGCTTCTGAGTGTAGCTCAATACCCCTGTAAACCCCTTATTTTGGTGTCCTCCATTTTGAAAGAAGATAAGGTCCTGTAAATTCAGGGCTAATCAATATTGACCAACCAACTCCTAGACAAACACTCCCTAAATGATCAACATATCCATATGTATAGCTAAGAAGTGATGTGACCCAAAATTTACAGTAATAAAAGATACAAAATGAAGGTCAAGTTTGTTCTGCTTTAGTTACCAATATTAAGCATCTCTATACCCAACTGAAGAGTCATGGTTCATTAAAAAAAATGGCTTTTAAGTCCCTGACTATCCCAGAAGAAAACCCAAATTGTGCTTTTAATGAGTAGCCAGTAAGGGTCCAGAATTCTGCCTGTTCCCTTTCCCTGCTGAGATATGAGATTAGGGCATGGCAAAGCTGGCTAGGGACATGGGCATCACCTGCTAATTGCAAAGTCCCAGGACACATTCCCTAAAAGCAGAACAGTTCTCAAAGCCCTGCACATAGAATTATCATGAGAACTCAGTCAAGTTTTTGATAAGAGGGCCTAGACCTGACATCAGCTGGAAAAGTGTGTAATACAAAAAGGATAGTCCACCTTGAATTTTTGCCATTTTAGTCTCTCTCCATGGTGGCCCACCCTCACGCTATAGGGTGCACTTCTTTTCTACTTTTACTTGGCCCAAACTTACTCTGAAGAGCCTATTTCTTTTCCTACCATTAATAAAATTTTGCTACCAGCTGGGTGTGGGGTACACAACTATAATCCCAGCACTCTGGAAACTGAGACCAGAGGATTGCCACAAGTTTGAGACCAGCCTGGGATACACAATGAGTCCAAGTCCAACCTGAATAGTGAGACCCCATCTCAAAGAAAAAAAGTTTACTACTGTTTGTTCTTGTCTTGACCAATTCTTTGCCCAGTACAGGAAGAACAGAGAAACCACTCCCAGGATACTCCAACACCCCAAAATCCAATAACATGATGAAGTCTATTCACATCATTAATCACATTATTAGAGAAAAGGAAGAAGATAGATTTATAAGCACAAATGGTAAAAATGCATTTGATTAAATTCAATTTAAAAAACAATAAAAGTATACTAACAAACATAAAATATAACGGTCCTTTTTTATTAAATTAAAAATATATTTATTAATCAAAATGCCAACATCTTACTCAAGGATAAAACACTACAAACCCATTTTCTAAAGGAAAAGTTACAGACAAAAATAAGAAATTCAGTTACAGGCAAAAATAAGAATATTCTCTACAATTAAATCACATGCTTTTTCAAAGTGCTATTAGTAACGTGAAAAGCAAATTCAAAGCATAACTATCAGGAAAGGACATATAATTACCATTCTTATAGATTACATGTTTGTCTCCCTAAAGATATCTGTAGAATCAACCAACTGAAAATCTAAGAGAAATAATAACTAATTATGTACAAAATAAACATTCAAAATCAATACCTTTACTATGCAACAGTGAGAAAAAATAATGAGAAAAAAAGAAACTATTCACCTTCCCAATATATTATGTGAAGTAAGTAGGAAAAAAATCTAAAAAGTAAGCAGATCTGTTTGAAAAACACAACATGAATAAGTTAAAGATAAAAATAAAAACAACTTGAATAAACAGAGAGACATAAAATGTGCCTGGATAATAAGCACAAGACAGATAATCATAAAGATGTCAATTCTTCCCCGAAATTATACCTATGAGGCAATTTCAGTCAAGTTTATATAGGAAAAGTTGTATATTGGGAGAAAACTAAAGTGACAACATTTCTTCAAAGTTTATACCAAAATAAATCCCAAGTATATTCAAGAGTCAAAAAAAAAAAAACTAACAAGGCATGGTGTTACATATCTTTGATCTCAGTAATTAGAGAGGTTGAGGCAGGAGGATCTCTTGAGCCAAGAGTCCCAGACCAGTCTAGGCAATGCAATGAGAAATCATCAAAAAACCAAAACAAACAATCAAACTAAAAAGGCCACAGAAAATTTTAAGGTAAATTATAAAGATAAGGTAGAATATCTAACCGAGTTCAGGACGATGATGCATATTCCTAGCATAAAAATAATGAAAAATAACCATAAAAGTATTCTTTGTTAAACTTACAAGTCTGTGATGTTATAAAAAGACAACATGCAAAATACAAATGGGAAAAATTTCAACAAATCAGTGAACAAGGGAATCATATAAAATGGCCTCTTCATGAGCAAAGGACATAAACCACAAAATAAGATTTACAAATGGTCATTAAGTATGTGAAAATAATACTCAGGCTCACCAATAATCAATGAGTTACTAGTCAAATTATTAACATGCTTTCTCCTTTTTCTTAACAGATAAACAAACACTAAAAAAGAAAAACAGAAAGAAGGAACATTCAGTGCTGACAAGAGATTTTGTGGGGCAGCCTACCTCATGTGCTGCTAATGTAAAATGGCATAATTCCTGCGGGGAGTGGGGGAACCACCTCTCCATATATATCCATTAATTTAAAATATGCTTCTGCTCTTTGTTCCAGAATTTCTTTTTTCCAAGAATCTGTCTGAAACAAATGATAGGATAAATGGACAGACATTTAAAGTAAGATAACCATATAATTTATCCTCAAAACTAAGAGATTTTTGAGTGCTAAATGGGTCACTATTAATAATTATCCTGGGACCACAAGTACTGACAAGAAACATTCTAGGCAAATTGGGTCATATGGTTACAGCTAGTTTAACGCCATTGATTGTGCCATTTAAAAAAAATTAAAATATACCAAAAAGGAGTAAGAGTTAAATAAGTACACATTCATATGGAACAATATTATGTAATTAAGATCACATTTTAAAAAGTATTCCAATATATTGCATATATTTTTAATTTAGGTTAATAAACTATATATGCAGTTGTATGATCCACAGTGGATAAGTACTGATCTAATGACCATTCCTTGATTGCCTACCCAACAGCCAATTCTCCTTGACTACTTCCTAGAATTGCAATTTCCCTCCTGGTCACTGTTCATAAATAGGCAGCATTAAAGCTAATGCACCAGCTATCTGCACACAGTTATTAGATACATATTTGTCCAACTAGTGTAGAACTTGGGACTTTTATTCAAATCATCCGTGCGCCATGGGAAATTATGCTCCTCTTTCCACCTAAATTTGAACAATACAGGAAGGTGGCTCATTGAGAACAAAAGTGAAGAGAATTGAAGCGAATTAGCTGGGGTACTGATTGTGTAGTTCCAGAGACTGCCATTACCTCTAG
This sequence comes from Dasyprocta punctata, assembly GCA_004363535.1. Classification (NCBI taxonomy): domain Eukaryota; kingdom Metazoa; phylum Chordata; class Mammalia; order Rodentia; family Dasyproctidae; genus Dasyprocta; species Dasyprocta punctata. The sequence goes on along the minus strand of RJWM01000482.1, from coordinate 27,559 downwards.
ACTTTTCAATTAACAGAAACAAAAAGTACTGTTTTGTTTTTAAACCAGTTTCAGAGATATTTCTGTTCCTTGAAGCCAAAAATATCTAAAGTGATGTAATTAAGGTGATGCAGAAAGAGAGAGGCAGAGATGAGAGAGAGACAAATAGTAGTGCTCAATTTACACTGCACATTAAGATTATCTGAGAATTTTCTAAAAATTACCATAAAAAAAACAATCTCTTCTCCCATCCAAAGTTTCTGATTTAAATGGTCTAGGTATGGGATCTAACACTGGTATTATTTTAAATATCTTCCCCTGGTGATTTTAATGTATAGTGAGGTTTAAGGACCATAAATATAATATATATGCTAGGTATATAATAAAGGTTGGAAGGGAAATGTGTAAAAAAGTTAAAAATGATAATCCACAGGTACCAGCATTGCATACGCTAAGCAATTTTTAAAATTTATTTTGTTCCTAAGTCTAATTCATTTTGGGGCTGTTATTTATCGTGAGTCAAAGAACAATATAATAAATATGTTTTCCTTACTGGTTTTAATTACAAAATAGAAGCTCAGAAATCACAAATTCAAGGACAGAAATCTAAAAGGTGGAAAGTAAAAATTCCATTAAAAGTAAAATATTTCTCATTCTTTTGTACTTTTCTGTTTCCTACAAAAAACAAGTATAGCTTTTACCTTTTTTTTATTTTTATTTTATTTATTTCTTTTTATTTTAAAGAGAATAAAACAAAACAGAACAGAACAAAGCAGATCAGAACAGGACAATGCAAACAGCACAGGACTTCAAAACAAGACAACAGGAAATCAACAGTGGCTACCATAATGTCTCTTGTTTTCTTCAAAATAGTTGTCCATACCTTCATACACAATAAATTCAAGCAAAACAAAATAGTATAAAACCAATCAAAACAAAAGAATGAAAGTATTATGGGCCTTCACAACCAGACAATGGAAAATCAATATAGCATTTACCTTTAGAAAGACAATATTTTAATTAAGACAACAACATATAGAAAATAAATGGTATGGATCCCAAATTACTGCATTAGAAACAATTCCCCCATAATCTCTCCAGTTTGGAGATTGAGAAGCACAGGTTTCATTAAAGATAAGAAAAATCTAACTTTTTCAGTGTCATGTACCAACTGGTACTGGAATCTCAATTAATCAAGAATAGGAGTAAATTTTTGCTTTCAGTGATGCTGGTTCTGTAGAAGGATCATCTGCCTAAAAAGCATGCTATGTGAGCTAGACCCAGTGAAAAGCACACAATGTATATGTGGCAGTTTTCTTTGGGCTAGTTTTACTTATAGTATTTGATTTTACATTTAAATCCAATTGTCATGGCAAACAATAATTTTCTTTATATCTAATTCTAAAGCAGAAATTGTCTTTGATAACTATATAATTTTCCAGTGTTTATAAAATCTGAATTTACATGCATTTGATATACATCTAATTATAAATTTAAAAATACATTATTTTGAATATGTATGTCTCAAAACTTATGCTTATTTCTAATTTATTCTATAAATCTATAGTTTTATAAATGATTTGTTGTAGATTTTGTCTATAAAATATTATTTATACATATAAATATATCTTACAACATAGATATTATAAGACTTGCTTATAAAACTAATTTCTGAATATAATTTTATTTCTAAAATATTTTATAAATGATTGAGGAAAGAGGGAGAAAAGAGCCATATCCTTCGGGATTCCTGTTTTCCCATTTTGGTCTCCAGAATGATTTCTTTAATAAAGAAACAATTCCTTTCTCCTTTTATTCACTTCAGTGGATTGTTCCAAAGCTATAGGAACTAGGTTCATTCTAGGGACTCAGTAACAGATGAATGGGGAGCTAGGAAAATTGTTATTACATTCACTGCTCCCTTCCTTCCACACTAATAGTTGAGCTTCTTTCAGTTGTGGGAACTGAGAGCAGTAACAGCATGTATATATAGTGTATTGCCACTTCTCTAAGGCTTTGAAGCTCATCAAAAAATATATTGGCCAAACAATCTAGCAGTCATTTTTATGGAGTGTCCTTGGAATGAAGCAGATTCTGATAGTATACCAACGAAGTATCAGGCCCTGTGAGAGATATTTGGGAATTATTTAAGCCATTCTGTTCACTTAGCTGGGTTGTCTTACAATTTTTTTTTAATTTGATAGTAAAAGCTAGCTATTTCTGAAGGCTGATAATGGCTCATAAAAGCATGTGACCACCAGAAAGGAGAATACTTAACTTATTATGCATTTATTCAATATATTCAATCCATATATTTTAAATGGAAAATATAAGAAATAACACCTAAGACAAAGCCCTGCTTTACACTAATTCCAATTAAAACATAATCTGGCAGGTATTTTTACCCACTCTGATCCTTATAGAATCATTTCCTTTTTTTCAAGATACACACTGGAAGGATAATATAACAAACACCCATGTTTCCAGTATACAGAATTGAGAATTTTAGTGTTGTCATTAATGTGTCACATTTTTGTATACAGTCCATACAAGATAATATTGTTCTACAGCCAGCTCTTGCTTATTCTTGAGAGCCATATGCAATAGTTAACTGTGGTGTCAACTTGAGTAAGAAATGCCTGGCTGATTGGTTTAACATAGTTCTGGGTGTGACCAAATCATGATTTACTAAAAAGGGAAGACCCACTCTGGTTGCAGGTAGTGCTAAACAATAGGCCTGTAGCCTGGATGGGATAAAAAGGGAAAGAAAAAGGAAGTCTTGCTTCTGTTTCTTTAGGGGAGCTCCAGTCTTCACCATCGCCTTTGGACATTCATCTTCAGGCTTCCAGTGTAGATTCTCCATTTTTCCAGTACAGACACTTTAACCTTGCAGTGAGCTCCAGGCCTTTGACTTCCAACTGGATTGTTGGAGTCTCCAATGCACAGACATTTGTTTTACATTCTTTCACACCTGACTGCAGGTGGCTCATATATGCCTACCTTGTAAATATAATATATATAGTATATTATGATATATAAATATATATCATACACATATATCATATTAAAACTGTTCCACTAGTTAAATTTTTAGGAATTTTGTGAGCTAGTTGGTGGCTTGAAGTTAGACATTTTGGGAGTATTACACCATGAAAATTCTCAAATGCTATAAGGAGTTTCTTTTTAGTTCCTGAAAAGCCAGTTGTTAAACATGTATTTGTACATTGCTCTTCATATATAAAAGAAAGAAAACCTTGTAGGTAAAGTCATTATCTTGGAGCCACACCCCCAATCCCACTTTCCTTCTCCCTCTTCAGAGATAATCACCATCATTAATGTTTTAAAATGTACATATATTGCAATTTTCTTCATATAACATATTGTTGCATATGGATCCTGTAATCTTTCTTTTCATCTACCATGTAAGAGTCTATTATATAAATATAGAATTTATTTTATTTTCCATGCTTCTATTAATGAACAACTAGATTGGTTCAAATTTTTTTATCATTAGAAACAATGCTGAAATGAATAATCCTTCTACCTATGTACAAGAGTATATCGAGATGTATACCTAGAAGTGTAACTACTGAGTTGTTTACATGTTGCCAAATTTAGTAGATGTCATATTCCTCTCTCAAGTGTGTAAAATTGATTTACCCTCTGTCTTAGTCACTTTCTTCATCCCTGAGGCACAATACCTTTCATCCATGACTTAAAGAAAAGATTTATTTTTTGCTCATAGTTAAAGTCCACCACTGGCTGGCTCCAAGGCAAAATGGCACGGTCAAGGGGCATAGTGGAGGAAGAGCTGCTCACATCATGGCTTGCAGGAAACAGAGTCAAGGGAGGAGCTGAGAAGGCAAATATAATCTTCCAAGTCACACCCACAATAATCCACCTCTTCCGACCAGGCCCCACCTCATAACAGCAAGTCAACTACAACACCTCCACAATCTAATCACCTTCCAAAGTTCCTGCCTATGATCCCATGAGGCAATTACTAGTGAGACTGAGCATTTTTACCATATTTATTAGCTATTTGTGTCTTCAACTCTGAATGTCCTTCTTTGTCCCATTCTCCTAGTGAGTGTCTTACCATTTTCTTTTTGATTTATAGAATTTCTCCAGTGAAGCCTGTAAACAAATACTTGTTTTATACTCTCTCTCTCTCTCTCTCTCTCTCTCTCTCTCTCTCTCTGTTGTGCACACACATGCTCAAGTACGTGTGTGTGTGTGTGTGTGTGTATGTGCATGTGTGTTAGAAAGGCAGTTAAACTGGGTTTCTATGGGCTCCTTAAGGAGATTCTGTAGTCTGTAGGCCTCCTAGTCAGAGAGCTTGCTTGTCTCACTTGCCAGGGATCCTACCCAACCCAAAAGATGTAGTTTTCAAGGCCACAAGTTCTGACTGGCAGCAGATCTAGAAACTATAGACTTGATTCTCCTTTAGCCACACTGAATGTTTTTCAATTGTTCCATATTATTTTTCCTCTAAACTTTGTCTGCACTGCTCTCTCTGCCTGGAGTACTACTCATTCCTCTAATGGTCTATATCTCCAGCAAAACTTTACTTTCCCTCCTTTAACATTCACCATGTTGCCTGGCAATCACCCACTAGCTTCTGCTCTCCACCACTAGTCAGCAAGTCAGTGTAGGCTAAGAACCTATCAGAAGGTTTGACATAGAGAAGTTACTCAAAAATTCAGCGTTTGTTGGATAGAGAATGACTGAGTGAATGAGTAAGGTTAAGGTGTAGGACAGACACATGGAGAGTCAAAAGATGTTTCATTGGTTCATTCAACAACAACCTTCTAGCACTTACAAGGACATCTGTTACAGTATGAGGGATGGGGTAGGGAAGACTGGAACAAATACCCCTCTCATGGAGACAAGTAAGCCAAGGAGAAATAACTATTCAATAATTAGCTTAATTTAAAGTATAAGTAAAAGTCTCCTTAGCAATCCCAGAAGCTGTTAAGTGGTTTTCTTAGATTACAACAATAAGGAATTTTGACCAAGTACTCCATTGTTCCCATTGGGTCAGGCTAGAGCAGCACCTATCAGTGAATTCCCAGTACTAGAGCCCAGTCATGTGCCACATCTCTTCCAACTGGATAACAGATAAAACTCAAAGCTCATCCACTACCCCTCCCCTCCTTACTCTGCTCCACATTGACTCCTTTTAGGTATAAAATTTCTCTCATTCTTACCTTTATCTTTACCCCCATCCCCAAACCTGACCTCTCAATCAACACTCTGTAGACCAAAACAAACACAGTTGCCCCTATATAACCTGCTCCCATTCAATGTTTGTTTGGGACTAGGTATGGACTAGGCCTCAAGACCTGAATAACAAATAGGAGTCAGGTTTCAAGGTTATTAGGCAAGAGCTTTCCAATGAGAGGGAAAAGTTTGTACCAAATCCCTGCAGTAAGACAAGGCACTGAGTTGTCTAGAAACTGATGGGCAGACAAGAGCATACTAGTAAGGGAGAGTGGTACAAAATGAAGCTAAAAACATAAGCAATAGAAAGTCACCGGAGGATTTAAAGCAAAGTAATAATAGGATGTACGCAAAATTTTTTTTATATAAATTGCATAGTCTCTGCCTGTTCTCACCATAGAGCCAGTGTTGAATAAAATGTACAATCCCTTGGGCTTATCTACACACAGTCTGTTTTCTCAGAAGAAATCTACAGATACGTAAAGATCTAGGGTCTCATTAAAGGGAGACTTAGCCCAAGGAAAGCAATCTAAACAGGAGGCTCAGAGAGCTGTAAACTACTGCCCAAACTTTATCACCACTCCCTCTCTGGTCCTGGGGCATTGGCTTTTCCTGAAAAACATTTCTAAACTTTTTCAGTCACTCTATCCAGAGGAATCATCATCCCAGAGTGAAGGCATAGACTGTACCAGAGAGACATACACACTTTGAAGGAAACACAAGTTTATCTGTGACTTACTGTCTGGGACTCAGTTACCTGCACCTTCAAAGGAACTTTCTTCCCCCAGGGTAAGGGACAACCACACATCTCTAGTTAGGAGTTTCAATTCAGCATTACATCATTGACACAGCATAATAGCTTCCTGGGTGCCTTTGGTGTTACTCAAACATCTGTTTCCTCATTCTTCCCCTGCCTCTTTCTGGGGCCAGAATTCTTCTTTTGCACATGATTCCCTTCCTGAAAAAATTGATCATTCTTATTTATTCTCCTGGAACCAGAATTCTTTGCTAGAGTCTGAACTGTTAAGGCCTCTCGACACTGCAAAGTTGTTGGAAGCAGTAAAAGTTCTCCTCTCCTCCTGGAGACAAGAAACCATGCCAGAGCTCTCATTATGCTTCTACTGCTAGAATGACATAGGCAGGCTGCTGCAAGGCAGAATGCCCCAGACTGACTACCCAAAGAACCAACTCTCTTCTCCAAAGGAGCTGGTGCTTTGTCATGAGAAAAAGTGCCAGATGCTTCTCTGAGACCTCTTCCTCAGAACAACACAGTCCACACTGTTTACCGGTGAAATGCAATTTTCAAATCAAAATATAAATTTTTATAGCTAGTTTTAGGCCTCCTAAAATATTGTAAAGGGATATTTTCATTGAGTAATTTTTAAAGTCAGTATACAACTTCCTCCAAGTCTTTCTAGGTCTGATAGGAAATCAATGTTTTTCAGTAGCATTAGAGGAAAATCAATAAAAGGGGAGTGTGGTAGCAATGGAAGGGGTAGCAATGAAAGTATTTGTTTGTTACTTTATGTATCTGAAGTTCTACCTTCTCTCTCTCTCTCTCTCTCTCTCTCTCTCTCTCTCTCTCTCTCTCTCCCTCTCTCTCCTCCTCTGTCTCTCTCTCTTTCTCTCCGCAACTCTGCTGAGAAGACCAATAGTACTAGAAGGATAAATATTTAATTCCATCCTCAAAACATAAAGCACCACATTTGCTTCTTCCTCACTTATATAAAGTAACTGTTTCCAATATTAATAGAGTATGCACTCCAAAGCCTTTTTCCCAAGAAGAGCAAAATAATCACCTAATTCCCAGCATTGCATATAACACAAGACAAATTTCATTTCAAAGCACACTGAACCCATGTTGTCCTCTTTCATGAACGCATTTCTTTATGCCCTTCTATACACTCACACATACTCATAGTTTTCTCTATGAAACGTATCAGGAAAGAAAGAAGTGACCAAGATTGTATTTTAAAGAAACAGAAGGGGAGTACTGCTAACTCTGAACTACTTGACTTTTTCATTTGTTTCTATGTTCTTTCTACATTTTCACTAAAAGAGGACCAACTCATTTCTTTGAACATCTTTTCATGCCAGTGATACTGAAGCACTTCTTTTGACTAATCACTTCCTCATGCCAGCTCCTCCCATGTGATTATAACACTGGGTGCCATGATCAAGTCTGACTTTCTCCTGTCCTTGAAGGTGAACCTTCTTCACATATCATGCTCGGAGGTACAACTGATTTTGATATAAACCTAACTAACAACTAGAAGAGTAGACTGTAACTTACCCAGTGCAATGAAAAGAGACATTGCTGGTAAAAATAAACATGCCCTCAATTTGCATGGGGGTAGAGAATCCAAGAGACGAATCAAATGATGGTCTGTGGAAACGTGGAACTAATAATTGCCACTGTTTATGGGTACCTTCTGTGTGCTAGCAATGTTAAACCTGTTATTCCATTGGATTTTTAGAATAATCCTGCCAAGGAAGTCATGCTCTAAAAGTCTGCAATAACTGCTAGGTATAACTAATTGATTAAAGCAAGAAAAGATGCGAGACTGAACCTCTGTCTGCTTTCTTTCCTCCCTCATAGCCCCACTGAATCACCTTGGAACTCTTAGTACTCCATAAAACACAGTTGGTGTTTTTTTTTCTAATAGGGCAATTCTACTTCCGCCAGTTCACTCTTCTCCTTAGGTTGACCCTCTCTTGAGTCTGCCCAGCCTCTTCCTTTAACATATGGAGTTGAAATTCATATAAAATTAACCACTTTACATGGTATATTTCTATAATGGAATGTTATTCATCTTTAGAAGAATGAAATATTGTCATTTGCCACCACAGGGAAGAACCTAAAGTACATTATATTCAGTGAAATAAACCATGCATAGCGAGAGAAATGATGTGCAATCTCACTTATATATAGTCTTAAAAAGTCAAATTCATAAAAGCAGCAAGTAGAATGAAGTTACTAGAGGTTAGGTATGGGAGTGGATGGGGGAAGGAAAGACATTGGTCATGGAGTACAAAGACATAGTTAGATAGGAAGCATAAGTTCTGATGTCCTGTCACATAGCACTTGTGTCTATAATTAAGTGTAATGTGCTTTCTACTTCAAAATAGTTACATAAATAGGATTTTCAATAGGTTCATCACAAAGAAATGATAAATGGTTGAGGGAATAAATTTACTTACCCTGATTTTTGATCCCACACTCACACACTATATATATATTTTTTCAACACATGGTGCCCCATAAATATGTAAAACTATGTACTAATTACAAAGAAAACAAAAAAAATTAATTAACTATTTTAAAGTAAAAAATACAGTGGAATTTAGTATATTTACAATGTTTCACAACCACCCTATATATGTAATTCCAAAACATTTCTATCCCTCCAAAAGAAAACCTTGTACCCATTAAGCAGCCTTCCCCAACCCCTTCCCAGCCTTTGGCAACCACCCATCTGGTTTCTGTCTCTGTGAATTTATTGGATGTTTCTTATAAATGAAATCATATATATGTGATCCTTCATGTATACCTTTTTTCACTTAGCATGTTTTCAAGATTCATCTGCATTGTAGCATGTATCATTACTTCATTTCTTCTTTGTAGATGAATACTACTCTATCATATGAATGCATTACATTTTATCCATTTATCTATTGTCAGAGACTTAAACTGGCTTCTCTTCTTGGTTTTCCTCCTATTGAAGTCATGAAAGTCTTTGAAGTCTATCTATCAAAGCAAGTTGGGAGAACCATATAATGTCTAAGGGACTAGAGTCAACTCATGAGCAGTCTGGACCTGACCTTGTACTATCTTCTAATTGAGTAGTTCTAAACTGGGTGCAATTTCACACACACACAGAGACTTGGCAATATTTGCAGATATTTATGATTGCCACAACTGAAGATATGCTATGACATGTAGTGAGTAGAGGTCAGAAACTTTATAAACATACTATAAAGATAGAACCTACAACAAAGAATTATTTGGCCCAAAATGTTAATAGTGCAAAGGTTGAGAAAGGCATGTTAATCTAGAGTTCAACTCAGTTGCCACAAGTTCCAAAGAAAGTTGATCAGATGAACAACTGTCAATAGATTTGATTATTTTGCCTTAATACTCTAATTACATAGAGGATATTCATGGATTTGACATATGTGTATTTGTTACCTATTTATAGGCCAGACTCTGGCCTGCCTAGAAGTATTCACAACCCAATAGGCACACAAAAAAAATCACTTATTTATGTGCAGTGCTATGTAACAAATTTGTGCTATTGTGGGTGTGATATTTTTTGCTTTAGCCTTCAAACTATAAAAACACTGTGAAATTAGTGGCCATATCTACAGTATGTTGCGTTAGTATCATTTCAACACCAAATACCAATTTATTTAATTTGGCAGCCCTAAACTCACCCATTTTTTGCACTCCTGACCTCAACTAATTTTGTGATTTCACAAAGGAATCTATAAAATTTAAATCCTATTTTTTTAAATGAAGTAGGCTATTTCTTCTTCTTCTTTTTTTTTTTTTTGCTTTTAAAAAACTTTATTATATTCTTCTACTTTTATATTTATTTGACATTTCTTCTTAAAAGTTAGGAAATCTATGCTTTTTATTGCCTTTACTTCTTTTTGCCATGGTGATTACTTCATGTATTTTGAGTTTTCTTGGTTTTTCTTTGTTTTATTTTACTTTAATGGCAAAAGGGAGAAATTCAATGTTGAAGAAGAGCAATGTATTTTTATTAAAACCCAGACTGTTAGGATGGGATGTGTCAAAACTACCTCTCTACTTTCTACCCTCATTGAAAAAAGTTACGTAAATTGGTCCCCCAGAAATGCAAAATGTCACATTTACCACCATCCCTTTGCCCAGGCCCATGCTACACTGGTTTATGATTAGCTGAATTCTTGCCTGTTTAGGTGATACTCTAAGTGTTATTGCAAAGCAAGCAGTTTGTCTTATTGAGATTTATATCATTTATTTTACTGCTGCCATGGGAGATTAAAAATTAAATCATAATTTTAAATATTTTCATAAAGGTTAGGTAGGCATGTTTGATTTCTTTATGGCTTCACTGAATGTCAGAGGATAGAGTGTTCACAGAGAACTGACAGTGAGGAATGATGGTATTTATAAAACAAATGTCATTAGGTTTACCTTTGAATAAGATGCACTCTGGACTTCACCTAGAAAGTTACACACAAATTAATTCCTATGAAAACAGTGCTTTTGCACTGTTATATTCTACTTTAAAAACCATGACAACAAAATATGTCTAAAACAATGAATGAGTCCCATCACGGGGTTTCTTCTAAACTGGGCACAGGTACAAACAAGTCTTTGAATTTCAGAAGGCTCCAGAAGAGCTCTGGCTTGTTCATAAAGCTGATAGTAAGCAGTGAGGCCCCAGTGAGACTATGAAATCTTTTTCAAGGCCCAAATACCAGGTTTCCATATTTTTCATCCTCAGAGAGAAAGTGAAAGTCAGCCAGGACAGAACCAGGCCCAATGACAAGGCCAAAGCATTCAACAAGACTGGTCACATGCGGTGATGATGGAAATCTCAGAAGGACATAATTAACTTAGAGCATGGAACCTCAAAACAGAAGCGAATTTTGGGAACTCTGCATGTGTGTACATATCTTTACAGAAGGACTTCTCTGTGCCTTTAATATCTTAATGTGCACTTTGACTCTCTGTCAGCCCATTTGACCACTAATCATGGTATATTCACTTCTTATGGAATACTATAGTTTTATGAAACATGATTTGGAAAATTATGTCTAGAAGTCAGGAAGGCAACTGATAAAATTCTTATGATATCCTTGTGAACAGTATATATAGAGTAATAAGAACTGGAATGGAAACTTTTTTTGTGTGCTGGGGATCAAACTCATGACCTCATGCTTGCCAGGCAGGTGCTTGTGTCACTGAGTTAAGTCCCCCACTAGAATGGAAACGTGGAAACACTCTTGTAGGGCTGCTAGACAAAATACAGAACACCAAGCATTACGTGAGGCAAGTTACACTAAAAATTATTCATTGTTTTTCTAAAATTCAAAATTTGAATTTAACTAGGCATCTGGTTCTTGTTTTTGTTAAATCCAGCAGCGCTACATTCTTGATATAATGTTCATGTCTCCTAACAAATATATCTCTTTTCTGTCTTCACAAGATACATTTCATCTTTTATCAATGAGCCTTCCTTCTATCGTTATGAACCACAATCTAGAATATTAGATTCAGCATGACGAATGTGGCCAAACATTAATTCCTACATCTTCCAGTCTCTGGCCTAAGTCATTCCTTTTTCCCTGTGACAGAAATGAAAACGCTACCTGTACTCCCAAACACTTCAAATCTCACATCGAACTTTAAAACCACTAAGGAGATAGTCAATGTGTCTTTTGATTGTATCACTTGCTCCCATATGAATCAGCAGATGTGGGTAGAGGTCAGTGAGTTTGACACATCTTGGCAGACTCCGTTCTGTTACTGTACACTCCAGAAAGAATGCACCTTCCATCAGTCCTGCAGTACTTTCTGTTCTCATTCACTCATTTATTGAGTAGATAGCCCTGATCACTCAGTATGCACTAGATACTACCCTAAGCATTGGGTATACAGCAGCTGAACAAGACAAACAGGATCCCCGCCTGTACTAAGGTTACATTCTAGTAGAGAGGGAAGAAGGGGAAAATCACGTAAATAAATTAGATCATTTCAGATACTTGGTTGAGCTAGATAAGTCAGATAAAGTGCTATGAAAGAAACTAGAATATAATACAGAGATTGACGGGACTGAGGAGAACGGTGGCTACATTAAGGTGATTAAGGTAGGCCTCTTTGAAGAAGTGACACATAAGCTGAGGCATAAAGAACAAGGACTTTAAAATGCAAAAATTCAAGGGAAAAGTAATCTACACAAAAGACCAACAATACATGTTCCTAGAGTCAGTATCAGAACCGATGATGAAATGGCCTTCTAAAAGTGGAAACCCAAGGTATTAGCTCCTGCTTTATGCTTGCTTCCACACTCTTTATACAAAAGACCAGCAGCTAAGAGGCTGAAGTATAGGAAATTGTGCTGAAAATAGGTGGTGAAGGAACAGAGAGGCAAATGGCATTTGACCTGTACTGCATTTTACTACGTAAGAAAAAACACAGAGGCAGTAGGTGGAGAGCGATATTTTTCATCATATAACCTTTATTTCCAAGAAAATTCTTCCCTGGAAGAACTACCTACTATGATCTTTCGGATTCTCTTTCTCTGGATTGTTCTTGGGAAAAATATGCAGCAGCACTCGGAGTGCGGGGAGGCGGCGCACCACAAAGACCAGATGACTTGGCTCTGTGGAGTGGAAATACATTATACTCAAATCATTTGGAGACCTTTCCCTCCCTAGAATGAGTAGCAAGAACAGCAACAGCAATTAATCCTCAAGTTGCTTTCATGCCCATATAGGGTTTGAGTTTTTACACTTATTTTAAATGGCTCCCAAATTACCTACTTTCTGAGGTAACAGAATGATCAACTGTTTTCTCACAGTTTGGTGTGGTTTACTATAGAGTTACTAAAGTGAAAAGGTGGCCAACTGAAAACTTGAGTGTCAAATACCACAAGTAAGAGATGCAGACTGACTTACATATGTTGTCAGTGTGATATTTACAAAACGTATCACAGTGAATGTAGGCCAGATATGGAAAAGAAGATAAACTAAGATTCAATGTTTTATCTATGTATAAAAAATGCATACAGTTTCCTCTCAGATAAGAGGAAAAGGTGTTTTTACTGCCCAAAAAAGTGCTTTTAGAGAAGTTTCAAGTAAAAAAGGACAGATTGGGGGTTCTTCGCGACCCTGGCTAGGTGCTTTCAAAGAACCTTTTTGGAGTAGCCACAACCTCATAAATTTACCATTGTCTGACCTTCAAGCTTAAGGTCTCAGGAGACTCCCTTTGTCAGCATACCCAGAGTAAATTCAATTTCCCCAGAAGAAGTTTCATCTTTCACTTAACAGTGTGTGTTAAAATCGTTCTATGTACCAGACTTTGTGTTCTAGGCACTAATATGTAATGGTGAGCAATACAGAACAAGTCTTCTGATGGGCACATAGTTTGTCTTCAATTAGGTTAAGACCTAAATTTCTCTGTTTTCACAGGTCTGTGAGGTTTTGCAACCTTCTAATGCCCAAATCTGAGCATTCATGCCATTTAACTGCAGAAAATCTATTTTTTTTTTTTTACCAAACTCGCCTCTCCAGGAATTTCTGAGAGTTTCTAAAGGACCCACACACATCCTTTAGATTCATCCCTGTTGTCTGGCACAGCAAATACTCAGTAAATTATTATTATATACATGAATGAATTTTGATTTACAAAGCACTTTCATGGTTCTTCTATCCTAACTGATCATTTACTGCATGCTCTACAGAATATGTGGTATCATGGGGGATAACTGAGGGTAAGACACTCTCCCTGTCCTTAGGTGGATCAAATCTCATTTTCAGAAAGCATAAATGTACAATTTGACACTTAACTAAGAATCCAAAAGGAATGATCAATATAGAAGAATTCAATAGGGCATGTAGTAGCTAGGTAAAGATTCATGTTTGAGAATGAGAGATCCTAACATAGCAAAGGAAAAGTTTACAGTGTAAGTCATACATAGTATTTTAGAGCCCAATGGTAAGACCCACCTGGAGCAAGAGTTCTGGGGGAAACATTTGGATAGAGCAGGTGGGGCTAGATCAGGTGTTAGGCCTTGAGGGTCAGGTTCAGAAGTTAGGGTTTCAGTCGCAGACAGCAAGAAGCCATTTATAAATGGTGTTTAATACAGAGAAGCACAATATTTCTAATAGTCTTCTATTAGGATTGAGGGAGGGGACAGAATCAAACATGCCAAACTTCACTAATAAAGAGAAAAGAGACAGGACTGATGAAATTGAGAATATTTTTATATTTTCCCTTAAGGGATACAATTTGATAAATGTAAGAAAAGAGTTATTATGATAAGATTTAGGGTTAGATAGATTCAGAATGCCTTTCAAAAATAAGTTATTTCATCAGAGAGAAATTAAATTGGTTGCACATTTCCAATCTCAGGTTATACTAGATTCCTAAATCAATCTTGCCCTCATATTTTTCTCACTAATTCTTTTCAATTCAGCAAGTATTAACTGAGTACCTAGTATAAGTTAGGTCTGTGTTAGGCACTGTGGGTACAGAAAAGCAAACAGAATTTCAGGAGCCAACAATTGATCAATAATGGCATTGTTATTAAGTACTTGCTATATGCCAGATTCCTTGATAAATATTTTCAATGAATTTAATCCTCTCATCCACCCAGCAAGGTAAGTATGAGTATCTTCATTCTGTGGATGAAGAAACTAAGATCAAAGAAGATTAAATTAACCTAAAAAATTATGAAAGAACTTGCCCTCGGTCATAGAGCCTGCAAGTAACCACCAGGATTATCATTAAGGTCTGTCTGATGTTCTTGCTTTTAACTACTACCCTATTATCTAGGGCTTACATGCATAAAACAAGAAACAATACAAGCTAATATTGGTTGGCACTTCTCATTTCTCTTTGTGATTTTGCGTGCTTTGTATAACTGGAGGCAGGCTCATCAGGGGAATGAGATGTGGTGTAGAATACTAACTTTGGACAATTTTTCTGAGGCTTAAAAGTGGATCAAGCTGGAGATGGAGAATGTTACAAAATTTTAATCCTTCCATGCCTTGATTCCTTTCTCCCTCTCCAGTTATTGACCCAGAAACACTTTCTGGCACCCTTCCAGCTCCACTTTTTTCATATATTTTTATTTTAAAAAGCAAAACAAAAAAGGATAAAAATAATACAGAATTTCATAAAAATAGTAAGAAATTAACACTAGTTAATATATTACATGTTGTTATCTTAGAAGTAATTGTTCAGGTTACAAGATCTAGCCATAAAAAATGATCAAACAATTGAACAATGACAGCAAAAACTGTTCTTTTTGATGAACTAACTGAGATTAGTAATATAGTTATCTATCTTGCATACATATATACACATACAGTTATATATGTATACCTATATATATATACACAATCTTTTCCTTTCTTCCTTTTCTCCTTTCCCCTACCCCAGTTGTTCTTTCCTTTTGAGCTCCACTGTTTAACCTTGATCTTTACTTAGATAAACCAGCTATGTCGACTTCCAGTGATTTAGTTGGAGTCAAGACTAAAGCACATAATATCTATAGGAGATAGGGAGAGAGCATGTCCTTCATCTAAATATCAGGCTCTTGATAGAAGATGTAGTAGATGATGAAAGTTATATCCACTATCAAGTATCTGGAGCAATTAATCTAGTTAAGGGGCCACTGAAGTTTTTAAAAATTCACACTCTGGCTCTAAAAAATTAAATGTAAGTTTATTTATAAATTAAATACATATACAACAACTGTACTCATATATTACATACATTATGATAAAAGCATACATAGAAATATAACTTGTAAAGGATGGAAAAAATAAAATTTGCACTACTTAAAACAAGATTTGACTTTTATAAATGGTACAAAAATGGTTTTGTTCTCTTCTGAAATTCAGCAGTTTGTTGAGAGCAATATGGCTTAATATTGGTCCTTAATTTTTAAAACATTATGATGTAGTAGTTTAAAGGATTTGATCTAAATTGGGTTATTTTAATGCTAGGTCTTAATGGATATCTCTGTTGATAAAGAGATACCAAAGGTACAAAGATCCAAACATAAGAAGCACATTATTGTGCTTAATATATTACCAAGAATGCATTTTTAAATTTTATCCTCCAATTATTCAGAAGTATTTGTTGTAATTTATGTCCTTATTTCCCTATGATATTCAGATATTCTTACAAACTAAATCAGAAGCCACGATAACATTTTTAAAAAATTACTTCAAAATTTACTAAAATTCTTCATTTGGAAAAATTTTAGAGGTTAGAAATGTTTCTTTCCAATATTTAAAATTATTCAGATGCCAGAGTTTTCTTTTAGGTAATAAAGCAAGAAAACCATGTAAAAGATAGAAACATTTTTGTTATCTATTTTCCCTGTTTTTAAGACAGAGTTCTCACTATAAAACCTAAGCTGGCCTTGAACTCATGATCCTCCTGTCTCAACCTCCTGAGCAGATGGACTACAGGTATGCATCACCATGCCTGACTCTTCATTTTAAAAATATGATTTTTAAGCAGTTACTTTTCATTCATTGCTAAAATTCACCTCAAAGAGATATATTCTTTTATAAAATAATATCTCCTGGATATGATACTACTGTCAACTAGTTAGGCAAGAAGAGATCAGAAAATTTGGAATATTAGCCATTGTTTAAGAGGAGTGTAACTCACTCTGTGTTCAACAACTTTTAAAATATTTTCCTCAAGTTAACATAGTGAGTTCACTGGTACAAAAGAGTTCCATGGTCATTCTACATCTCTTTGCAAACTACCCAAAAGATTCTATTGTGTGAGATTATGTACACCATAACCTTCTGCCTGCACAGGCAAACCACAATATGTTGCAATGCACTGAAGGCAAAAACAAGTGAAGTCATTGCTGAAAACCACTTTGAATTATGAAACATCCACTCTTTTTTCAAAGTGCTGGAAGACATATATGACATGCGTAATACAGACATCCAAATCAGTGGGCAGTGTCACTCCAAAGACTAAGCAGTAATGAGGCTTAAATCCTTTCTTTTTTAGATAAAAAGTTAAAACTTGTTTTTTTCAAACCCAAATGGATCATCTTGCATACGCTCTGGGAGTTCATACATCTCCCACTTAGGAAATCCCTGGCCTAAGTCAAATGACCACTGATTAGATGCAAGCTGTGAGCTTTGTGACTGAATGAGTAGATGAGTGGTAATCAATGTATTGATTTAAGAGAGTTGAGAAGCTCCTACACTGCCTTCACTCAGAAGGCCAAGCCAGGTCTGCTTAGAACTGGGTTAAAGAAGACCAAAGAGGTTCAGTGGCTAAACTTAATACTATCATGTGCTAAAAACAATATGTTTAATTACATAGTGTAAGATGTACTTGGGAAATATTTCTGAGAAAAATAGTAAATACAGAAATTTCATATAAAATATGACACATCTAACATATAATTATTAATGATTACCAATATTTTAATGTACCCTGTAGACTCAGAGCAGTCTCCTGTTTATTAACCTCTTTAACCATAACATAAAGCCTATAAGGTAGATAGTTTTAGCCCTACTTTACACATTAGGAAACTGAGGCTCAGTGGTAAAATTTAACTAGTCCAAGGCCACATGCCTACAAGGTAGCAGAGCCACATGTAGGATCCAAATGTTACTGCTCTTCTTTCTGACCCCAGCCTAACATGGTGCACAGCAATGACAACGGGGGAGCAGCAGCTCAATACAAGTACAAACCTAATCAATTCCACTAGAGGTACTCCTCTGCTCTTCCTTAGTTCCTCGCCCTCAAATCCTAAACCAAACAATATGTCCTGGTTTCCTGACTTGTCAGACACGACTAAATCCCCTGAAAACAAACACTCCACTGTCTGCATTCCTCAGTCCCCCAAGGGCCAGGAGCAACTCTGGAAGTATACTTAGTGAACAAATACCACATGCAGCATGGTCTGTTTTCATCAACAATGTATATTCATGTTTATTCCTCCTGCTAGACCATACAGGGCTATGAGGTAGACTACAGACCATTCATTGGCAACATGCAATGGTTCCTCTAAGCTGCCATCTGAAAGCCCCTATGACTGACAGCCAATGTACAGAGTGGGAACTGCTGTACATTTTTATCATCTAGGACATATGTGGATATAATAAAGGTGAAAACATTAAAATTCCTTTGGTTTTGGCACTTTGAAACTTGATGTGGCATCCTTCATAGAACTAATTTGCTCTTCAAGGCAGCTTATTAATAGAAAAGAGAAATGAAATATTCCTAAGGGAATAATTTCAGTACAGATGAAGGTCAGCCAGTCTTTCCTTTAAAAATTTTTAATACCTTAGTATGGCACAAAGCAGTTACTTCCTAATGTGTTTGCACGTATATACATATATGTGTGTATATGTATATGTGTATATCAAGAAAGCCAGAATAATCTTAATGATCAAGGAAGTCATAGAACATCATAAACATATGAGTTAAACTAACACTTTGAACCTGAATATATAACTAGTTTTATTTTTGTGCATGCACATTTGAGTGTGTGTTACTGAGGACTGAACTCAGGACAGTTTCAGCTTCTTACCCTTTAAAATGGAAAAATAATAATTCCTAGCCCTGCACCAGGCGTGGTGGCGCACGCCTTTAATCCCAGCACTCAGGCGGCTGAGGTAGGAGGAGTGTTGTGAGTTTGAGGCTGGCTTGGTCTACAACGCGAGCACAGGGCCAGCCTGAGCTACATAGTGCAACCCTGCCTCAAAAAACTAGGGCCAGGAGTTTGGCTCAGTGGCTTAAGCACCTGTCTGGCAGACGTGAGGTGTGAGTTCCATCCCTGGTGCTACACAAAATAATAATAATAATAATAATTCCTAGCCCCACTGAATTATCAGGAAAATAACATGATCCAATACACACAAGATCCTTAGCACATTGCCTGATAATTAGTACATACTTGATAAATGTTAGCTTTTTTTTTTTTGGTACCAGGAATCGAACTCACAACTTCACACTTACCAGGCAAGTGCTTGAGCCACTAAGCTAAATCCTTGGCCCTAAATGGTAGATTTTTTAAAAATGATGACCATTAACTCTCAATATTATCATCATCATTGTTATACTAGCAAGAGGCCTGAAGATTCATTTCTTCTGGAATACACTGAGAAAAGCCTACACTGCCATTACAAAACGTTATTTAGTCTGGAGAAGACTTGAGGACCATGGTCCAGCAGTCAATGAAGGGATTTGACGAGAACAACGCAGAGAAGTTATTCTCTGCATAAATGAAACACTGATCAAGGAGAAATGGGCAAACTTTAAGTGAGAGAGACACAGTTGCAAATAAGAAAGTTTCTCACCTTCCTGGAAATAAAGCAGATTACTGAGAAAGCTGGTGGGGACTCCATTACTAAATACCACTTGAAACTTGCACCCGTTGATCCAGCAGATACTAAGCCTCAGGGCCCAAGAATTCTATTTATGAATTTCCAATGCATCATATGCCCACAACTATAGTGAGAAATTTTCATTATCAGTCTACAGGAAAATTATACTGGAACCCTGGTTCTTGCTCTTTGACCAAAGCCAATTCACACAACTGCAGTGGTAGCTCTTTGCCCCAGCACCATAAAGACCATGATCCCCAGGTACACCTTCCCAGCACCATTATCACTTTCACCTTTAAATGTCACCATCTGAAGAAATTAACAGGCACATTAAATTTTCCACCTGCAAATGAGCAAATCCAATTTTTTCAGATGACTCAAACTGCAAAGTAGTCTGAATTTTCCATCCAACAGTGAACTCAGAAAAGCCAACACCACACCCACGTGGGGTTTTATTGATTTTCTTTTACCCCAAACCAATCTGCAAAGCATGTTGCTTTCTTAATACAAAAGACTCAGAGAATTACCAAAATGAAGTGGGATGAACTAAATTGGCATCTTATGTGAAAGAGGTGTAGCAATAGATTTTAACTTGTATGAAGCTCCTTCTCCATAGGTCCAATGCTCTTTCATATGCTGAGGGTTTGTCATGTCTCTGAAATGATTTTACTTGCACATTTAAAACAGCCAAACCCAATTTTTATTGAGATTCTTCATTTTCAAAAGAAATGGGAGCTTTATATACTTTCTGAGCTTAGCGAGTTTTGCCTGAATGCTAAAAATACCCTGTAAACAGGATTCAACAGACAATTTTGTTTGAGGTGGTCATTTTTTGGGATGTGAGACAGGATCATACCTGAGTGCAGAGCATAGAGGTGACACAATCAGAAAAATCTGTTTTTCATATTACTTCATTTGCTTGTGAAAGGTAGGGCTTCTGGCTTTCATCACACACACACACACACACACACACACACACACACACACAAATTCTGCTTGTACCGTAAATATTGAGACTGCTTCTGGAGAAGTGACAACTTCTCTACTAGTTCATTTTTCTGTTCACACCATGGGATTCACTCCCCTGACCTTGCCCCCTTTGTGGAAGCACTGTTTGAAGGGTGTTTAAGAAAGCCCTTTGGGATGTTCAGGTCAAAGATGCCTTATCAGAACATCTTCTTGATCTATTTTTAGAAAAATCTCTGCAGTCACCCTGTATTCTGGCTGATATTATGGAAGCTTACCACCTGGGGAGTAAACCATTGCACGTGCCCAATATAGAACCAATGGGCTGGAACATGCACATGTGTGCTAAATATTACCATTCTCATCTGTGTATAGCCAGCTTTTTGCAAATACACCAACTTCTAGCTTACATGCACATACACAAACACGTACACAGATACAGACACAGACACACAGATTTAGCCCAAAGATCCTACTCTTCCTCCAGTTCTGCTAGGCTAATTAGGTAAACTGCTCCACACCAAGGTTCTGACAGTTGTTTCCTGCTTAACGAACTGATGACCCTTCCCCAGCTCCCTATATTTTAAAGAGACTCAAGAAACAAAACAATATTTTGTTTCTTTCTCTAATGGAAAGCTCAGATTTTAGGGCCTGTCTGTAGGGGAAGAATTTGGCAAAGAAAGAGCCTTTCCCCATACCCTACAAATCATGAAGCTTGGGTGACTTCCTACTCCCTCGACATAAAATTGGCTTCTGGTCTAAATACACACATATGGTGTCCAGCTGCCTCTCACTTTAAAGTCAGAGACTTGGTCTTCTCCTTGTCTTCTCCAACCTACATTCCATCACCTCCTCATAGATCATTGATGGGAGCCATATGTTCAGAATATATATGCACTATATTCACAATGGAAAATTCTAGTCAGACTTTTGAAATACATATCTAGATGTCAGCTTTGTTAAATTTCTCTGGATACAGAGCAAGCCTTTTGGCTGTCATTTGTCTCTCCATATCTTATAAAAAGTAAAATAAATTTTTACACTTAGGTATATTTCCTTGACTGTAGATTCTGGAGTCTTCTGTAAACACTCTCACAAGTGTGTGATTTCCTTTCATCTGTTCAGACTGATATCACTCTCAGAGGTGAAATGAAACTCTACATTTCTAAATATATTCCAGTCTAGGCTCACACATAAAGATATGTACCACACACACAAGTAATATGTCATTCAGCTACAGAAATTTATGTACTAGTCTAGACAGATGTTTCCCCATGGCCTGATCTGTATCAGTTTAGCACTTCCTCAGACAGTGTTTTATATGATTACTTAATTGTTTCCAGTATAGTTAACTGATCTTTTTGACCATGTTGTAGCAACCCTGAAGCCTTGGTTTACATATGATATTCTTTATATAGTCTGCAAAACCTACCACAGTGATAATCATACAGTAGGAACTCTATAAAGCAAATGGCTAAATCAAATTAATCTTCTAAATCTCTTCTCATAAAGTGTTGCAAAGGACATTTTAAAATAAATAAAATCAAGGCATATGGCTGTAAAGAGAATGTGAATCTATAAGAAGAGCCAAAGGAAGTTTTCTGGAGATGTAGAACTGTTCTGTACCCTTTTTGTAGTAGTGGTTACATGAATCTATATGTGTGTTAAAATTCATAGAAAAAGCACTCAGCAAAAAACCAATTATACTACATTATTACTTTTAGGACAGAAAATAAAAATAAAAGCACATAAGTGAGTAAATCCCACTTTATATACTGTTCTCTCACTAACCTTAAGACTTGATCTAATCTTGGCTTTTTTTATCCAGCACTGAGTAAAATGCCCTTTTCAAATCACCCTGAATCTTTCAACTTAGAGTTCAGTCAGTCAAAACAAGGACAATATTCACATAAGTTTTCATACATGTCTATGTTTTTTAGTAAAGGAAATCTTCTGCACTGTGTCAGAAGTTATAATATCCAAGTTGATCAAAAAAAAGCTAAAGTTCAAAGAAGTCTATTAGAATGGCTGAGCCTAAGGTTGGGGATACAGTTCAGTGTTTCTTAACATGTATGTGGCCCTGGCTTCAATCCTCAGCTTGGACTAGAGTCTGTTTTATGTCTTGTGCTTTTTCACTGCAACACAAAGGTCAAATATAAGATTTTTGTATTTATACATCTTTCCCATACCACAAAGGATCCAAGGCCACTAATCAATAACATATTATATACAAAATTACATTAACAAAAAATCAAGACCACTAGAAACAAAACAAAGCCAAAAGGAAGAATAATAATACATAGACCAGTGGTGGCAAACCTATGGTATGCATGCCCCAGCAGGCACACAGAGCCCTCTTTGTTAGCATGACAGCCAAGTCACCCCAACAGCCAAGCACAGGATAGCAGCTGTTTTTGCTAAACTAAAATCTCAGTATTCAGGTTTAATTGCAGTGTTTACACCTCATGATAAATAACTGCATTTTGGGTTGCAGTTTGGGCATTTGGTCTCTAAAAGGTTTACCATCACTGTCATAGACATTAAAACCACAGAGTCCTACATACATAGTTAATAAAGTTGGACCTATGAATTTGGCTCTGAACATCCTGGAAGGCAAAGCAAAATGACCTTATTTCCACATGATCACTTACAAGATTTGTATTGTCCTTGAGGGATAAAAACACATAATTCCTCAGAATAAATAAAAATTTTCCTGGCACTTATTTCTAAAATTTCTCATGTGGAGATGTCAAATAGAAGACACTGAATAATAAAGTGGTTGAGATCTTCAACAACATCCTCACAATATATTTAACTAGTTTTTTAGTATTCTAAAAAACATTCTGTAAAAACTGTCCCTGGACCAAACAAGTTATAACTTTAGGCAATTTACTTCTCTTCCTTGAGCTTCGGTTTATCTCTCTGTGCAAATTAGATGTAAGACTAATTGACCTTCTCCTGCGTTCCTACCAGTTTTGAGATTCTTTGACTCTAACTTTATGAACTAAATTTTTCTGCAAATCTACATGATTTCTTCAAATCTGTCTTTGTTGCTTGTACGCATGTATATATGCATGCTAGATATAATATCTTCAATAGTCTGGAGCATTCAGTTTCTCTTTTATATCTGCACATGCAACCAAATTCAAATACAGATATAACAGCTTGCAATCTGGTATGATTTAATGATTTTTTTAAAAGGTCTTCTCTCAGATTCACATCCTCCCCTCCAAAAAAACTCACAAAAAATAAAACTTTTTCCCCAGGCCCTAATCCCTGAAATTGTGCCATTCCTTGGCCAAACAGTAGGAAAAGGCAAGGAAAAAATATATTGACTACCAACTATGTGCTAGATACTTTTTTTAGAGCAGAATATATTTATTGAAAGAAAGAAAGCTTCGGTCTGAGAGAGACACAGAAGGGGTCCAGAGTGTGTTGCCCTAGATACTTTTATATATTTACCTTATTTATTCTTCACAACACACCTATAAGTCAAGTATTACAATCTCCACTAAGAATCAGGCCTGTGATAGGTTTGCACTCTGTCAAAATAGCTAAGCTACAACTAGATCTCCAGGATTCCCATCCCTCAAGGCTGAAATGAAGAGCAGTCCTAATCTTATACCAGTTGCTGTTGTAGCTTGGGCATGTTAACTCTCCTCTCCTGGCTCTCAATTTTGGTATGGGTTGTGTTTGATGGGTGTCATAGCAACTACTAAACTTCTTCGTTCAGCTTTTCTGAATTCTGAGGAAATTACATAAGCCAAAACTTCCAGGATACCCCTAGAATTTCCTCTTTCAGTTTCTCTGGGTTTGGGACCAGATGTTTCATTCTATGATGAAGCATACAAGGTTCTCCCGTAGGACACCCCACCCTCCAAGGTGGAGAATTAAAGGTTGTGAGAGATTCATATGGATTCCATTCTGGGCTCATGAGTTCCCGTGGGTCCTCATAAGTTGTAGTTTGACCCTGCTGTCCCCCCATTTCACATTCATCTTTCCTATCTGACCTGCTGACTGCAGGCCCAGCACCAGATAAACAATAGCCTTATGTGAACTGTTTAACTGGCATATAAATTGCATAAGGTCAGATCCCCATAATAAATCATTTGCTTTATATCACTCCTAATAGTTCTGCTTCTCTGATTGAACACTGGATGATACAAGCTTAATGAAATAAAATTATTTGCCCAAGGTTGCAAAGTTGGGAGGCAGAATGACAAATCAAAATAAGTCTCTCTGACTCCAAAGTCCATGCTTTGGAAAAGACGAGTGCTTTAGTCACTTTCTCATCACCAGAAAACAATGCCTGATAGCAGAAATTAAAGGAGGAGAGATTTATTTTGGTTCACAGTTTGTAGAGGTTTAAGTCCTTAGGCAACTGACTCCAAGGCTATACAGCATGGCAGAAGGGCATAGCAAAGAAGAGTTAGCAGAGTGAACTCAAAGGAGAAGCCAAGAAGGGAGAGATAAACCATTTCAGGTCATATCCCCTGACTCACATGTTTCAACCTGATCCCACTTCCTAATAGCAAGTCAGCCATAAACTCATCAGTGAACTAATTCACTGACAATTATCACATGTTCATGATATGATCACCTTCCAAAAAAAGCCTCACCTATGAGCACATGAGGCTTTGAGGGAACATCTAGATATAAATCATAGCATTCTGTCCCTGACTCCCAAAATACTCATGCACGTCTCTATGTAAAAAGTATTCAGACCATCCCTAGAAGTTGCCAGAATTCTGTTTCCATATTACTGAAAAGTTCAAGTTTAAAGTCTCCTCTGAGATTTAAGGCAAACTCTTAGCTATAAACCGCTGTGAAAATCAAAAGAAGGTAAAACACTGCTAACACACAAAGGTACAAGGTAAACATTCCCATTTCAAAAGACAGGAACAATGAAATAAAAACCAATGAGACCAATGCAGGACTGAAGCACATAAGGGCAAACATTAAATGCATAGTTCCATATCTAGCACTGAGGGTAAGTTGTGGGGATGAGATGTGAAATCCAAAAGGCTAGAGTGGCACCACCCTAATGTATTCCCAGTGGTTGTAGCCCTCATGGCCTCTCTCTTGGGCCCGCATTACTCATTTCTTATGGCTTTCCTCAGATGTTCCATGTTTTGAACTTTTTCAACTTCCTGTGGTCTCCACTACACTTTTGGCTTCATTCTCACATCTTCATGCACTTGCCTGACCTCCTAGGGTTTCTTCTAAAATCTTGGTGGAAGCCTCCATTATCCCATAACTCTTGCATTTTGTATGGCCATAAATCTACCACATGGATGAAATCAAGGTATGCAAATAGCTCTAACAGTAGCCAGGTCCCCCTAGAATCATAGCTGAGTTAGATTCTGAGTGTCTGGATGGCCAAATGCTGTGAAGTGAAACCCAGGGAATCTATTATCTAGGCAGTCATTCTCCTGGAGCTGGGTGACCCTAGGACTTTCTTCTCAAATCAAAGTCTTTCACTTGTACAACGTTCAGCCTGGAAAGTGTGAGATCTTCTTTAGTGCCTCGCATTCCTTCCTATTGTCCTGTTGTAGAGTACAGTACTTGTCTTCTTATTAATGCTAACCTTTGCAACAACCAAGCTTTCCTTTGCTTTCTTTGCAGGTGCTTTGTTTCCAGCAAACAAAACTTTTTAAATCCCTCAGCTGTACCATTGCTCTTGCTTCTTAAGGTAGTGCTAGCTAGATACACCAAACAATACTCATGCCACAGCCTGAATGTTTGCCTGCTTTGAAATTTTCTCCAGCAGATTAATTAGTCCACCTCCCTTAATCCAAGTTTCCTGCAAAATCTCAGGACAATCAAAATTTAGACAAATTTTCTGACAATGCATAACACACAGTGCCTAGAGCCCAAGTGCCAATGGAATCCTTGTTCTCAACTGAAACCTCCTAACCTGGCTCTTTACTGGCTACATTTCTATCAGCATTCTGGTCCTCTGATCTCTAACCAGAGTCTCCTACCAAGCTCAGCTTACAACATTCTGAAGCTGCTTCTTCTGCAGGCAGCATCTCCCAAACTTTCTAAACTCCTCCCATGAACCACTTCTAAGGAACCACATAGTCAGCCAGTACTCTAGTGTCATAACAACAACTGCACTTCTCAGGTATCAAAAATCTGTCTTATTCACTTTCTCATTGCTGAGACACAATAGTCAACACCAGTAAATTAAAGGAGGAGAGATTTGTTTTGGTTCACAGTTTATAGCGGTTTCAGTTCATAGTCAGCTAGCCAAAAGTAGGACAGTATGTCAGAGGGACATCACAGAACAGAGTTAGCAAAAAGAACCCAAGTGATGGAGCCAAGAAGGGAGAGATAAACAATTCCAGGTCATACCCCCAAGTGACCCACCTCTTTCGATCAGATCCTCCTAAAAGCAAGTCAGCTGTAAACTCCTTAATGAACTAATCCACTGATGATTATCATCTGCTCATGATCCAATTACCTCCCAGAGGCTACACCTATGGGAACCTAAGGCTTTGGGGAGAGGGACATCTAGATATAAACCATAATGGGGGGGTGAACTCATACCCTCACAAGCACTTTACCACTGAGATAATGCTTCTAGCTAAAGTCCATGCTTAACTGCCTGGCTAAAAAATTCCTGTCACATAAGATGTAGTGAGAAGCAGCATCAGTTTTCCTAGGGAGATAGTAAGCAATTGTACCCACCATTCCTTAATGCCCCATTTTGCTCTATTTTCTGCCATATAATTTATAACTACTTAAAATGCTATATATTGAACTAACTACTATATTTTGCTCATTGCCTGTCAACTCCATTAAAATATAAGCTCCATGAGGTCACAAGTGTATGCCTGTTCGTCTCACTGATGTATTCTCCAGTACACAGAGAAATTTTGCTTGTAGCAGATGCTCAATATTTGTTGTTGAATGAATTGAAGTAAATCATAATAGCCAACAATTTAATATAGTAAAAAAAATACTAAATGTAGTACAGCAAAAAAACACTGAAAGCATTCAAATTTAGTCAAGGGAAATTACAATAAACGTTCTGAGTTTCAGTCTCAAATGCCAATGGTGAGAACAAAGCCTTTTGACAGTGTCAAGAACTCAGACTAGTGAAATGCAGGACCAACAATAATAACAAAAAAATTCAAATAAATATATTGCCCATATTAGCCTGCTGTCTCTGATGTTAACTCATTTGTGTAGTTACATTGTAAAATATTTCTACTTGTAAGTCTAATATTCTTTTTTTTTTTTTTATTTAAGCGAAGAAAAACAAAACAAACAAAAACTACAACAACAACAA